>VWZG01003891.1:639978-739977 GCA_013396735.1 Grallaria varia | reverse complement strand
GGCACCGGCGGCGGCCCGGCCCGGCTCCGCAGCGCTGCCGGGGCGGCGCGGGCTCGGCACCGGCAACCTGTGGGCGCCGCGAACTTGCCTGGGAACTGCCGCTGCGGCCCGGGAAGGAGCGGTCTGGCAGCGCTGCAGCCGCCGTCGCTCTCACACCTTTTGCCATTGTTGCCTTTAATGATCCGTGATTGAATCGCCGTTCTTTATGGGCTACGGGAAACGCAGGCTGGCCCAGGTGAGGCAGGAGAAGGCTTTCTCCAAAGCCCTTGCATGAGACCATTAATCCCGGAGAAGCCTCCCTCAGCTTTGCGTCGATGTTAGCTGCTCCTTTTGCCAAATACTGGCTTTAAAAACTACTTTTTTCCTCGTTTCTTGCTATAAGCTCGTAGGAAGCTTGAAAGAAAATCTGAGCTTGAATGCTGGGATTCCTTTTTTTTTTTTTAATTCCTTTGTAGATTGATTGAATCCTGGTATTTTAAGAGAAAGCTCTGTGCAAGTGGAATTTGCTCATCAAATGAGTGATTTTTAGCAACTTGGGGACGTGAGAATGGTTAAAGTCTCATGTGAAATGGTGTAATTGTTCTGTTTCAAATCATATTAGGCACTAACGTCCGTGGTAGTTTTCATCTTGGACACCACTGATGGAACCATGTGTGCTGACTCCTGTTGCCAGGGAATATATTTATTTATTCTCTTACACACTGTAAGCTTTTCAGATTCCAGGCCTGAAGCAGATTTTTTTTTTCTTTGAAAAATATTGCAATAGGATTCAAAGATCTACAGTGTATGTGTAACAGACAAGTTCCTTTTTGATGTTTAAAATCTTGCCATGTGAAGATTGTTTTTGGGTATTCCTGCTCTCGTGACAGCTCATTGGTGTTATAGTTGTGTTGATTGTTCTTTGCTAGTTTAAAACAATGCTTTGTGGTTTGAGGAAATCAAATTGGTAGGTGAAGGTCTGTCTGTTGGAGCCAAATATGTGAATTAAGTCTGCAGAGGAGGAGCAATGTGCTGAAACAATATGGAATAAAACCTTCATTGGAGCAGAAATTTAGAAGTATCATTGTGGAAATCTTGGAAGCTCTGATGAACTGCTCCTCTCCTCTTTCTCTCCTGTGGAAGGTGCCTTTGTGCCGTGTCCATGGGTGCTGTCCCGTGGGATGCCTGGTAAGGACCAGGATCTGGGCTTTGCCTTCCTCAAGGTGTTTGTAACTGGTCCTTAGAGGGAGGGAGAGACCCTCTTGATTCTCTACCTCAATGAAGATAAGATATTTGATGTGTAGTGGATGAACTTCATCTTAGTTCACACTATTTCCCACCTCATTGCTGCTGTTTTTTCTGAAATAGAGGTTGTTCCACATACTTTTGTGTTATCACAGGATAGAGAGACTGGCAAGTGTCTCCCTGCTCATAAGGGAGGGAGTGAGGCACAGATGTTCCATGGCATGGAAGTGCTCGCCTTGGTGTTTTAGATGTGAGGGTGACAGTGCTATGTCTTCCATCCCCTGCTTTGGGTGAAGGTTCATCTCTTGGATGCTGGGAAGAGCCTTTGGGATGCTGGGAAGAGCTTCCTTAAGCTGGTGCTGAGCGCTGGAGGGACAGAGGAGCACCAGGTTTGTAGATCCAGGTGGAGCTTCTGCTGTGAGACTCACAGCTCTGCTTGTCAGGAGCTCAGTGCTGTTTGCTGTGTCCAGACCAGGGGGTTTTAATGCAAAAAAACCTCATGTTGGCCTTTTGGTGTGGATAAAAATGCCATAAATGAGCAGAAGTTGCGGATTTGTAAGCCCATACTCTTTCTATGGAGCTGTGTGTGTTGGAGAGACATTTGATCCCATCTATAAATAGCTGGTCATTGCTCTCTGAAGAAGAAAAGAGCGCAGCTGAATTATTTTAGGAAAAAAAAAGCTGTATAACTTCATTTATTTGTGTATCTGTAAGCAGTAGTGTATTTTCTGGTCTAGCTGGTTGATTTGCAGATAAGGTGAGACAAGATACTGATTTTAGCGTTAGGACAATGTTTCACTTAGCTAGAGGAATAGAACAAAAAAAATGAGGAAGAAGCTTTAAATTAAACTGACTCACCTCTTTTGACTCTTTGTTACAGATGAGATTAACGTAAAAACTTGGATCTATATGGGATTGCATTATTGGGAATAAAAATCAAGTTGGTGACAATTTTTAATAGGAAAGCTGTGATAACTTGTATACACACACCATTAAGATTGCAAATGAGTTTATTCAAAAGCAGGAAATTTGTTCTGTCTCTCCCTGGTATTCTTGAAGTCCTCGGAATCAATATGTATTTTGTTGTTAGAGGATAAACTGCTGGTTTGGGCAGTCCGGATGGAATAGGATTAGGAATTGGTGGGCCTGGAGCTGCACGAGGTGCCAGAACTGAGGGGGTCTCTGAGTGGTGTGTTGGGAACTGCTCCCAGGGATGCTCCTCCTGGGGAGCTGAGGATGGGGGCACAGATCCTTTGGGGTCCTTGGAAACAGAAGGTCATAATTTGTTTCTGTTTCATGTGTGCTGCTTGATTATTCTAATTATATCGCTGGTTAAAAATAGAGCAGAAATATTCAGGTCTTGGTTACGTCCCAAGTCAGTTGAGCACCAGTCTCTCTGCTGGATGTTCCTGTTCCATATGGACAAGTTGCATGGATCTTGCACTGCATGTTCATTAGTCACCTAAGAAAATTACTTGACTGGCTTATGAAGCTTTCCTAATAAACTAACACTTCAGTTTAAAAGCTGTCAGGTGTGTGTACACACCTGTGCCTAATGTTTATCACAGTGAAAAGCAGAAACAAAGTGTCATTAAAAAAAAAAAAATCCCTTGGCTCAGTTACCTCTTGCAAACTTATCAATTTAAGTGAGGAACTTACATATGGTAGATATTTCCTTTTCTAGATATGAGTATTTGGTTGTTCCTGATGATAAAATGCCCTTGTGATTTACAAGATACTAACCCTCAAGCAGAGACTTTCAGAGAAGTCTGAGGACTCTGCAGGCACCTGACTGGAGTTTGCTGCCTGGCCAAGGTGAGGAGGTTGATAAGTGTGTGGAAATGGAGTGGGAGTTTAGGAAAACTGCACAAAGAGCCATATGAAATGTTTCTTAACCTTTGCTTTTGAGCTAGAAAAACGTTTAGCTCGGGCAACATCAGCCTGAGTGTGGTGGAGGATTAAAGTGAATTTTTGTATCATCACCAATTTCATGGGTACAGTTTGGTGTGTAAAATGTTGCTGATGTGTTTGTAGCCAACTTTTCTAAACATGCAGTGGTTTTATTGATGTAAGATGTCTAAAGTTTCACTTTGCATTGCCTATGAGGATGTACAACTGGAGTTGTTGCTATTAAGTAATTAATGCTGGTTTCCCAGAAGGAATCTGTGCTAGTGTTGGGTTGTCAGTTAGTAGAAAGGAAACAGTCCCAGGCACTCAGGGGCTGCTGCTTTGGATTGTCCTGCCGAAATATACCTCTGTGCCTCCAATATTGCAATATAATGCCTGAAGCTATTGAGTTTAAAGACTGCAAAATTGTTCTTAATAGGGAAAATTCCTCAGCACTGTGGAAACAACAGTCATATTTTACTGATTGAATGCTATTGATTTCAGCCTCCAGTGAAATTGCCAAGATGAAAGTGGTAATCCTGATTAATTCCATATAAATAGATAAGCAGGATTTGTATGTGTATAGTTACAGGGTTCTCTAGGAAAACTGAAACCCTGCTTTATACGGTCTATTAGGTGCTTTAATGTCCCGGTGTTTTCACTGTTTTCATTCATGCTGAAGAGTATCTTAATTTTACAAAATAAGCAGACTATCAATTTATGATAAATCCTTCTTGCACCAGTTAAAACAGTTTTGTTTTTTCTTGCTAAAGCTGCCCTTCCCAAGGGCAGGGAAGGAACTGGCAGTGTTCTACTGCCAGGCTTTCTTGGGACTTTGGGTAGGTCCCCAGAGTATGTGACTACCATGAGATATTTGAGTTGAGTAGAAAATGAAGAGGTTTAAAGTTTAATTTTAAAGAAAACCATTTAATGTCCTGTTAACAATCAGCTTAAGTAGCAAATTGCTATAAAGGAAAAGGATTTTCCTTTCTTTACTGTGACTAAATGATAACTACACTTGTTACTTCTGGATGTGTTGGGATGGGACGCTGGTAAGAGACAAAGACAACCACATTCCTAAAGGTGCTGTTCAGAAGGGTCTGTCCACCTCAGGAACTCACTGGGCTCCAGATACTTAAACTTAGGTGTGTTCACTGATTTTCATTTGCAGTATCTGAACTTCCCCAGTTCAGCTTTGGTTTGCTGTTGATTATGGTGGTTTTGGGAATGAATGGACTGGTCATCTCTGGTGTGGAAGTATTTTATTGTTCCTATTCCTCTTAGATGCATAGGTATTCAGTGGGACATTTTGTCTTGAGCGAGGTTGATCTAGAAACAGTGAATTGTACACTAGAGAGAGCTTTTTCCCGTCCAAACATATTGTTGTGCACACACGAGCAGTGAATCTTCTGTGCTGTGAAGCCTTTTCTGCAGCTGGCTTGGTGCTGGGTACCACTGAAGACATTCAGATGTTCTGCTTAGCCTGAATTTCTTCAATTTCACTTTTTAGTCAATTGATCTTTTTCTTAGCACATTGCAGAGGTGTTGGCTCATATGAATGTTTTTTGTTAGCATGGATTTTGTTGATTCAGGTTTTTTTGGGTCTCATTGAAACATAGCAATTTGATGATAATTTTTTGTATTGTCTAGTAATAGTTTTGTCCAGAGATCTTTTAAAAGGGGAAAAACTGTTCTATGATTAAATTACTCACTAATTCATCCGTCTGTTCAAAGAATTGAATGTACTGCTGTCCTTTGTAGTTGCTAGGTAAGATTTTAATTAAGTTACTCATACAGGAGGGAATCATGCTGTGTTTTATTATGTTTTATTTTACCATGGCCATAAAAAGCCACGTTTTTGTAATTCTGCCCACTGATCCCAAAAAATTTCACTCTCCTAGTTTTCTAGTCGCCTATATCCTTTCTGTCCTTTGGGCTTTCAGTGCTTCATCAGTATAGCTGTTGGACTTTATCCCCTATTTATGTTTTTTAAACTTTCTCTTTAGCATAGAAGGATGAATAACTTCTGCAGGCTTTTAATTCTACCTCATATATATGGACTCTTAATATATTTTACCTTGTTTTTGTCTGATGTCTGTCTTGGATGTCTTGAAGCTGTCAAGTTTTGTGACACTGGGTCAAAGCACGTGTCAGCAGCCAGCACAGTTGTCGGCCATTATTATTATACTTTGATAAATTTACCTTGTTTGATGTGTTTCTAACTCCTGACATGTGTCCAGTGTTGCTGCTGACCCTGAGGTGAGCAGTGCAGTGCCCTGCTGGGTGTGTGGCATTCAGGACTCTGAGGGTTGTGCCAGCGTGGGCTTAACTGGTGTTCCGTGCCTGTTAACATACTGAAGTCAGACTTGATCTAGGTTTGGAGAGACATTGTGCTTTTCTACAGCTTCCATTTATTTCCTCTTCTTTGTGTAGCTTCCAGCCGGTATTGAATGAGTACTTTTCCAGAGAACTTTTGCTTTATTTCATGTGTTCTTTAGTATGATATTTTGAGCCATGGTAGATCTTAGTTTGTCTTCACGTTTACATGATGCAATGAATACATACAGTATTTTTCTATATTTTAAATTACATATATTTATAACAACACTTCTCACTACGTTGTCTTGGAAGTAAAAGCTGTAGCTCTGATTGTGTTGGTCCCATCGATTCCTCCTTTATCTTCCTTTTGGCAGAGCCACCTTTGTGATACTGCCATCACTAACAGACTTGAGCAGTTGGAGGCAACTTCGAGGTTTTTTTCATCCTCGAGTTTCCAGTGTAATGCTTCCAGTTGGGCTGAGGTGGAGTCAAGTCCTGTACAAGCTTCATCTTTCTCAGTTTTCCTCTGTAGTTCATGAGCCTGAACATCTCTTCTTAACACAGCTCTGCAGTTCATGCGTTGAAATCTTATAATGTAACTGTAGTGAGGATGGGAGAGCCACTAATTCCTCCTTCTAAAAGTAGAACAGGCTGCTAAAAGTCAGTTAAGTCATGAGACCTGCAGTGACTTCTAAAATCTCTTGAGTGAGTATTGAGAAGTGGAGCATAGCTTGTCTTCAGAGTTTTAAGAGGTTCCTGTCACATTGGTTAAAAGAAATAATCAAATAATCACAGAATCACATAGACTGGAAAAGCCCTCCAAGACAACAGAGGAGTCCAAGCGCTCCCCCAGCACTGCCCAGTCCATCACTGACCCAGGTCCCCAAGTGCCACATCCACATGTATTGTAAATAATTGAACAATTGCTTGAAACCAATGGCTGTTGCACTGTTGTATGTAGCAGAAAGGAAAGCTGGGTGTTAACAAGGAGATGAAATATTTCCAAAAGCAATTTATAAAGCCAAATGTTCCTGTTGGAAAACAGGCAAGGGAGGAATTATGAAAGAACTGGAAATAAAGAAAGCTGCAGCCAGAAACGTTTTTTGCTGTGACAGGACACCTCAGCAGTTCATAGTACGCTCCAGTGCCGTTGGAATTGGAGTTAACAGTGTTGGGCTGTCAGTGCTCACCTTGCAGAAAATCCGGGTGTTTCGCTATCGATTTGTGAATCTTTTATTAGAAATGTGCTTGGGCAGATAGGAGGCACAGCTGAGATGAAGTCGTAGCCAAATGTTAATCCTATTTTGGTGTTTAGTTTCAGTGTTTCAAGTTGGCAGTGCCGCCGCAAGGAGGGGGACCTGTGTCCTGTGCCTTCCAGTGGCTTTCCTAAGTGTTTGTGGAGGATATAGAGGATTGGATCAGTTCCCTGCTCTAGTGTGCTCCTGCATCAGTCCTTGTGCTGGCAGAAGGAAGAAGGTGACATGAGCACAGGGAAGCCAGACTGCTGTACTGGTAGGGGGAGAGACTGGCTTAAAATATGAGTGTGAAAAGCACTGTGAGCAAAACACACCATGTGTCTCATGTCACCATTTTAATATTTAATATTATGAAGTATTGCAGCATATAGATTGCAGATCTACAGTCTGAAACTTGTCAGAAAGTGAGCATTCTTGCTTTTCAATGAATTTGCTAACAAAATGTTTCCTAAAAGTTTATCTTCAGATTGGTAATGAATTCTCAATTCAGCTTTAATTACTGTTTTGGTTTGTTACTTTTTTCCCACGCTGGAATCTCATTTGTTTGTCTGGTTCTGAAGTGAGAATAAAGCTACATGTTTCATCTTAAAGTACTTATCCTTGAGGAAAGAAATGCAAAACTGCCCCACATGTTATAGTTTCAGAGATGGACAGAGGCATGGCAGCGCTTTGGATGTAGTTACTGTTTACTTGCTGAAGTCCAGAGGGAACCCCGATTAATGATGATTGGCTTGCACGGAGTACCATTCCTAAGAGCTCTATTGTAGCTTTCTGGGGCCAGGACTTGTAAAGTCATCCATGTACCAGTAATGAAATCCTGTAAGGGTAACACTGAATGGAAACCTGGTTGGAGGTGTAAGAAAACTTACAGATGTTGTACAGTGTGAAAATGTGGTAGTGAAGGGACTTGGGAAGCACATTTGGCAGCCAAAGCAACCTCAGTGTGAGGACACTGCCTGCCAATTTAATGGTTCAGGATGACATTGCTCAGTTTTTCTCAGGAAAAAAATAATGTTGAAATTGTTAGGGATGGTCACAGCCTGGGTGGCTGGCAAAGAGTGGTAGTAGGGGTGTGGAGCTTGGGGCAAGCTGGGGACTGGAAAGCTGCTTCCTTCCTGCACGGCGTATTCTTGGTGGTTCTGCAGAGCAGTTTAGGAGGAGGGTGTTTTGAAAGGGCTTAGTAACTCCTTTTTGCTTAAGGAGAGAATAGTAATAGAGAGGTGGAAATCATTAGGCTGAAAGACCCACCTCTACCAAGCACAGTAAGAGTACAGTGCATTGTGACCTGTGTGGATGCTGATAAAGGGGCAGTCCCAGGGGTTCCATCTGAAGTCACAGCAAGCTTTCCTTCCTTGTTTACGACAGCAAATTTAGCACATTTTATGGGACACTATTTTTATTAGGTCTAAGGGCTATTAGATAGTGCACCACAAATTTTGGGTGGGACAGCCCTCCCTCGTCATTTTCCCAGGTTGCTTCCTTTTCTAGAATCTGACATGACTTGTCTTCTGTTTGAAGTGTAAAATAGCTTATTTATCCAAATCTTCACATGTAGTTGTTTGGTTATACCTAGTGCAGGTCTTTGGAGTCTTAATTTTAGGTGCTGTAGTTGTTCTTTTGTTGCTATGGATTCTTTTTACTTACCTCCTTTTTTGAAGTTGTGGTCGTTTTGGAAAAATGTCTGGATACTCTGAGGTCAGAGATGGCTTCGACGACTGCAGTGATTTGGTAACCATTTCTGCTGTGGTTTTATGTAACTTTTTTGAGGAATGAGTGAAAGAAAACCCACACAAACCATAGCTACAGAAAATGGAGTGTCCGTTTGGAACTGCAGAGGTTTTCCAGCTGAGTGTAAATCTGCATTCTTCCCCTTTCAGCATGTTGTCTGTGAGTACAAACAGATAGTATTCCTTGTAGGTGAGGTAAATATTGTAGGCCTAATTTAAAATAAGGAGGCAGAACCTGCAAGGCAACACCACAGCATGTCCATGGAGGTTTCCATATTTCACTTCTGAGGCTTTTGGAGGGGCAAAAAGTCGATTTGTGAATGTGAAAGGAGGAGAACCAACCTTCAGATGTATCCAAAGCAGGATCCAACGCATTCTGCATTCTAGGCAGTGCTAGTTAAAGGTTTTTCCTGGCTCAGCTCAGTTGGAATCTCATGTGCTCACGGTAACAGCATTGACAGCCCAAAATCTGAAGTGTCGGTTTTCTGAAGTAACGTTTTCTGGTTGTTTCCTTCGTTGTTGTTGCCACTTTTTCATTTCCCTGAGGAAACCAGCCTAAAGGGAGAAAGTCAGCAGTGATGGCAGCTGAAAATATGTCTGTGCTAAGTCTGATCTGCTTGTGCAGTTTGTTTTGTCCTGTTTGTTGTTCACTTTGGAACTTGCTGTGGAGGCACCACTGGTTCTGTCTCTGTAGCAGAGCTTGAGCCTATGCTTTGGATATCTTTTCTTTTGCATTCACCCTGCCCAGACTTTATTACCTTAGTGTACCATTTTGTGTCCTTTGCTCATTTATTAAAATCATAAGGATCTGTAAGAAATAGATTTTTGCTTTTTTTAACATCACATGAGATAAAATAAAAGTTGTCACTAAGTTTAGCCTATGCAAGTCATTCTTGAGTCTGCAGGAGACTTTGAAAGATTGTCAACTGCATATTTGTTATTACAGATGAATATATGGAGCATATTGATTGCTTAAATCTAATTTAGCTCCTGTAATGTGAGTAACTTTATCATTCTTAACTTGCATGCTGAAGGGCTGTTGGTTATTGTGTGTGAGTGCTTGAGAGGAGCACAGGGAGTGACGGTATGTATTTAAAATAATAAAATAAAATAATCGTTGGCCTTCGTAGGTTTTGCCTCACAGCTACTGGTGGTACTGAGTGCCTTGTGGGGTGCAAATCCAGATGCAAAGCTGGATTCACTGCCTGTCTTGATTTGAATTCCTTTGGGATGCAGAGCAGCTGGGTCAAATTGGTCAATTGAACCTCAAATCCCAACACATTCGGCGAACTACCTGTGCTGTGGCATCTCATTTCTTGTAACTTGTGCAGTCTTGCATGTCTGGTATTAAGCAAAAGTGAATTGTAGGTGGAGTTGATGGTTTGTATCAGTAGCTCAAAGATTGAAAATTTATATATTTTTTAAAAAAAAACTTGAGTGACTCGTTATGGAACAAAACCAGGAAATGGTTTGAAGTTAGAAAATGCACTCAAGGAGCTCAGACAGATTTAAGTTTGTCCTAAGGTTTCAGAAAAAAGGTAGGATTTGGTTTCAGCCATGGAGAGATGGATGCATGTATTGTAATTCCCTCTTCCTGGCTGTGTGGTTATAGTCTGGCATTGCCTGTTACCACAGACCTTTGGAAAATGGCAATGTCCAGGTCATGGCATTGCTCAGAACACCCGAAAGCGGTGGTAGAGTGGGGCCACAGTCTGTTCCCTCGTGACCAGGAAGCTGTCCTGGATGTTATTGCAGGTTTTCTTAGAACATTCTTATTAGTGGTTTCAGAGACAGGACTTCACCTTCTTCCAGGGCTTCCAGAGGGGCTGTGTGGCTGAGGAGCTGTTACCTGTTCTCTGCCAGTGAGCAGGAATACTGCTGTTGTTGGGAAGCTGTTACAACTTTTAAAGCAGAGTTTTGAAATTCTAGTACCAAGAGCACCCTTTGTTTCATCACCTGGAGAATTCCTCTTCAGACAGTTTTCCTGGGGATTCATAGGCAGGTGTTGGATGCTGACCAAAGTGGGTACCACTGTAGAAGCAGAGCCACATTCAATTCATTCTTTTGCTTTTTGTGACAGTAACTGTTACATTTGTGCAGACTTAGAGCAGCTGGAATCAGAAACATCCATGTTTGAGCTGCAATTCCTTATGTGCCCTTCTGAGGCTCTAACATGGCCTTCAGTGGTGGCTGTGTGGGTGTAATTTCATTCTGAGATGCCATTTCCTAAATGCTTTTAGAATAAAAAATGTAACACTTGTGCCCAAGTCTTCTGAAGTGCGTGTGGGGGGAAAGGCAGATCGAAGAAGAGGGCTGGAAATGTCTCTGCAGGTGTGTTACTCTCACTGTGGATGAGGGAGAGTGTGAGTTTGAGTAGACTGGTAGGCAGTAAATAACTTTAAAAAACAAAAACCTTTTAAGTTTTGTAATTGTAACTGACCTGCATTTTAGTCTACCAGTGAGCACGTACGTGACTCAGAACCTGATTGAGATGATGTAAATATTTGGCAAAAAGCTCATAAATGCTATCTTTGAGCAGGCTTTTGATGCAGGAAAGGAGCAGCTGGACAAATTTGCATTTACAAATCATTTACCTTAGGAGAAAGCTGAAGTTCAGTACCTTATCACAGAGGCATTGCACGTTAATTATTTATCGTGTGCTTTGATGCTGGGGCTCTTGCTTTAATAAACTGTTCTGGGGGAGGTGGCTGCTGGTCCTTCTAGCTCAGCTCCTCCCTCTCTCTCCACAGGGTAAACCCTACAGTGCCTTCGCTCAGCATTTGCCCCCCAAGTTACTACTAAAGTTGGATTTCACAACTTTCTGATAAAATTAGAAACATTGCTGTGATATGTATTTAATTGCTGGGGCTTTGTCATCCCGAAGTCTATCTTTGTTGTCTTTATAAAGGTAGAACTGGATCTGATTTGGTTTCTCTCCTTTACGTATGTTTTTGTGCATTCAAACTTTGCTTTATAGAAAATGATCAATAAAAAATGTTTATGGTGGAAGTCTGTTTGGAACTTTGTGCCATCTGGCAGCGTTTAGCTAACTGTACTTGACTAAGAAAATGAAATTTGGTGGTCTGAACTATCACAGAAAATGTGAACTGCTCTGGTCAATAGGACAGTAGCTTTAAGCTTGTAAATTCTTGAGGAAATGTGCTGATAACTTGGAGATATTTTTGAGCACAGCTGTAATATCTTTCTGAAGTTGCTCATGATTTTTGGTGTACAAAAATGCAGATTTTTAGAGTGTACTTCTGGAATATGGCCATAATCTGGTTTGTGGCATCCACAAGCTAAACTTAAATAGCAATTAGGAAACTCTGTGTAAGTCTTGTAGTTAAAATCCTGGTTGGAGTTTTAATCAGAAATTCTCTGTATGAATCTGTTTGCTGGTGGCTTTTGTTTTCAACCTGGAAAAAATCCTGTTTCCTTTTGCATCCCCCAGCATCTGTGGGAAGGTGTATGAGGTTGGTAATCCAGATGAAGAGACATGGAATTGTTTAGGTTGGAAAAGCCCTCTAAGGTCCCAGAGTCCAGTCGTTCCCCAGCCCAGCAGTGCCATCAGTGCTAACCCATGTCCCCAAGTGCCACGTCCACCTGTCATTTATATCCCTCCAGGGATGGGGATTCCACCGCTGCTCTGGGCAGCTCTGCCAAGTAAAGAATTTCCCCCCGATATTCAACCTACACCTCCCCTGGAGCAGCTTGAGGCTGTTTCCTTTTGTGTCCTGGGACATCCAGCTCCACCCTCCTGTCGGGGGGTTCCCCCTCAGCCCCCTTTTCTCCGGGTTTTGGGGCTGGCTGTGCTTCCAGGAGGCTGTGGGGATGTTGGAGCTGCTTCATGAGCAGGGCTCCTGAGAATGAGGGTGGGGAGGGGAGAATACTCTCCCCCTCACCGCAGGATTGTGAGGGATCACATTTATGCTCTTTCTAGCTGTCAGCAATTAGCTTTTCAAGTAAACATTGAAAGGATTTTTAAATATGTGAAGAGGAGTATAATTATGAGACTCTTACTACCTTAATGTGGCTTGGAAGCCACACTGGGGTGGAATAATTTTATTTAAATATATTTACTTGGTGAAGGAGGTGAATCGAAATCCAAGCCTGAATACTGTAGTGAGGGCCTCCTTCCTCAGTACTGTTTTCTTTGTTAGCATGGTGCTCTGAGCCTTTCTCAAGTGTTCCTCATTGTAGAAAAAATATTTTTCCTTTCTTAAGGCTTTTTTGAAACCACTTTAACCCTTGACCTCTCCAGTACGAAGTTGCACAGAAGAACAGAGTCGCTGGCTGTGCCGGTGCCTGGATTGGGAATAGGAGGAGAAGTTTTGGTACAAGGAGTCTGGCTCACCTCAGGAACACTTCCTTCAGGAACACACGAGTGTCAGAGGATTTCCAGAGGTCTTAATTTGTGTGAGGCTCAAATGGTGCCATTAATGGTGGTAATTGAGAGCCACGGGCGCATTGTGGGCCCAACACCTGTGTCTGTTCTGGGCTGTGGATGTCAGCGAGCTGGGCCGTGTTCCGAGCCGGCTCTGATCCCGATGGGGATGTTTTCATTGCCTCACAGAGCAGAGGAATGTCTGAGGCCCTGCAGGGGGCTGTGGAGGCTGGTGGCCATCAGTGGAGTGGGACTGAGCCAGGCCGGGCTCCCCTGCCCTGGGAAGTGGCCGGAGCCCGGCATGTGGTCCTTCCCGGGATGGGCAGGAGGGATAACTCACACATGGCACATGGTGCTTCCTGGGATGGGCAGGAGGGATAACTCACACATGGCACATGGTGCTTCCTGGGATGGGCAGGGGGGATAACTCACATGGCACATGGTCCTTCCTGGCATGGGCAGGAGGGATAACTCACGTGGCACGTGGTCCTTCCCAGGATGGGCAGGAGGGATAATTCACATGCAGCGCATGGTTCTTCCTGGGATGGGCAGGAGGGATAACCCACACTTGTGGTGCAGGAGGAGATGAGGATGGATTTATGCAGCTTTATTTGCTTCCCTGTAACTCTGGGCATGAAGGACCAGGTTACACCTTTCACCTGGAGCGACTCCTGCCCTGCTGTGTCTCTCCAGTGCTGGCCCTGGGTATTGAGGGGGAGGGTCCAAATGACATTTTTAGTGGGGATAAATTCAAGAAGGATTAAGGACTCAAGCTGCTGCTTCCAGCATTATGCCTGTCAAAGACAAAGATTTCCCAATTCATAGCAGCAGTTTTTCTGGGTTATTGTTGGTAATGCACGCTTGCACTGGAAATATTTTCATGGGGAAAAGCTACTTTGTAGGTTTATGCAGAGAAATAAATCCTGATTTTTACATCTTGGCAAGAAAAATACATATACTATGAGAGCTGAGTAAATTTTGTTCACCCAAAGTCAAATGCAGAAAAGCCTTGAAGATGTAAATATGTTCAAATTATATTTCAGTCAACACAATTGATTTCACACACGGCTTATATAAAAAAAGTAAATTTTTATGTTTCTGAGGCTAGAGTTGTAATATTATTCTGAAACCTTGCAAAATACTGGGTTATGCCCAAGTCACAAGGAAATGGGGCCGTGTGTCCTGGATATTGTTTATCCAGCCCTGACTTGGTGTTGTAGCTCTTTGATGTAGCCTTTGCTTGAAAAGTGCTATGAATCTCACTGATGTTTATGATGGTGCCAATATTAAGTCAGTTCTTTCTGTGAACACTGAGCAGCTGATCAATATAAAGATTTTATTTTTTTTTTTTGGTATCAAAAATGGATTTTAATACTGCTTTCCTGTCTCTAGCTTTCCTCGGTTCTTGGGACTGTATTTTGTGAAGCAGGTAGAAGAATGTCTCTTACATGGGATTAATTTTGTGGCA
Organism: Grallaria varia; assembly: GCA_013396735.1. NCBI lineage: Eukaryota > Metazoa > Chordata > Aves > Passeriformes > Formicariidae > Grallaria > Grallaria varia. The sequence goes on along the minus strand of VWZG01003891.1, from coordinate 725,712 downwards.
TGGTACTGATCTGACAATGGAATTAAGCTTATTAAATGTATAGTCATTGCAAGAATTTTTCATGTGGGCTGAACAATATGGTTTTTAATACATTAAAGCAGAGACGTTTGTGGGAATACTGCACGGAGCTGCCTTGTGCCTGGAAAGCTCCACTGAAAATACTGTAATTACGTTCACTTCACTAATTTAGAAGAAAACAACCTGTGAATTTTACTCAACGGCTTGTCAGACACAGATGTCACAACAGTATCAAAGTCCTTGTTTTGGTGAATTTACCAGACTTCCAACACCTCTCCAAAAGTCTCCATGCCATGAGAACTTCAGGGTGCTTTTTAAACTACATTGGTTGGAGATAGAGAGTACCATGCACTCGCCTTTGTGCTGCTGCTAACTTGGACTTAAAGCCTGATGTTGGCTCAAAGGCCCAGTAAGACTCGTTTCAGAGCGTACCTGTGCCTTGCTGTAGGGGCAGCCCAGGGGAGCTCACTGAGCAGGGAGCAGAGCCCCTCCTGAGGCAGTTCTGCAAGTGGAGGAACCCTGGAACTGGGGAAGTGTTAAAACGTGGTGGTTGTGCCGAGGCGGCTGGTGCTGGCTCAGGGAGAAGGTGCAGGTGTTGTGCTGTTCCACAGGCTCTGAAATGGGAGGCTGGTGTGTGCTGGCAGCAGCAGTGCTCCATCCCTAAATGCAGGATTTATTGTGGGCATCCCTGGGTTATTGGAATTGTGTGCCCTGCTGGAGCTGTTGAGTGTTGTCCCAGGAGCATGGCAGTCTTAACCCGTTTATACCCGTGGGCTCTTCTTGTTTTCTTTAGTAGCTTTCTGCTCCCTTTGGTATTCAATTTTTCCTGTAGGTCCCTACCTATTTTGGCTGCTGTGAACTCCAAGGCATTCTGCAGACCTGGAGCCGCAGTAGCAGTTGGTCACTGTCCTCTGCTAGTGCAGCCCCTCTCCAGTAGCTGTTCTGCTGTTTCCATGCTGTTTGTTTTGAAGAGAACTAAAAATTAAAATAAAATGTGTCGGTCTTTTCGTAACAGTTTTCATATGGAGATAAATCTACTTGCCTTGTTACTTTGACAAGTGAATTTTATTGTGATGTGTTGTTGCACTGTAGTTTTGTGCAGATTACACCATTCTTATGCATATAGTCTGGTCACATAATAGTTTATTCATCACTAAAATTGTTCTGGAAAGTGCGGAGCTACCAGCAATTGTCACTTCCCTGAGTCTTTCTGAATGGCTTGAAATCACTCTGAACTCTTGAACTGTCTTTTCTTGTTCCTTGGAATATTAACTTTATCACTTGAGAAACGAGCATGGTTTGTGTGCAAAGAATACACAGTATTTCTTCCTTTCAATCTCCCACTTTTACTTCATGTGGAAATCAAAATACAGAATTCCAAGAGCTGACTATTCTCACGTGACCGCAGGGTGTAAGGTGACCTTGGCTCTGCTCCCAGGCCAGGAATGTATCGTTTCTTTGAGTTAGACTTTGAAACAGGTATTACTTTACAATTTAATTGGCTGCATACATCTCGAAAAGGATATAAACCAGTGGGTTTTTCCACTATGGAGACATAAAGGCTTGTTTCACAGGAGAGAAGGCATAAACAAGCTGGTACAAGGAGCCTTGTATGAACTGAGCTACACTGTATACTTGAGGGGGAAAAAAATGGATTCTTTTTTGCCTTGTGGGTTTTGGCAGCGTCAAACAAAACAGTCAGTGTTCTCTCAGTAAAACTAAAGAATTCTTTTACATCTTGAAAACATATTTAAAGACCCCCCATGTCTTTGTGCGTCGCTGCAAATGTTGAGCCTTAATTTTGCTGGAGGTTCTTCCTTAGTGTGGTCACTGCTGTATTTGGGGTGTGCTGGGGACAATTTCAGAGCTGGGGCAGCAACCAACTGCTTTGAAAGCAAAGGCCACTGCCAATTAGAGGAAAGAAAAAAGAAAAATTTAGAATGTTTTGAGGGGTAAACCCTTTGTTTTGGAGGTTTTTTGCCTTTTCTCTTTTTTTTTAATAACTGGAAGTGATCTAATTAGTGTCTGTAGCTGGATCCAAAAGGCTTTTGCTGACCTGTATTCAGACCCCTTTCATCAGCCCCTGTGTGGTGAAGATCTGGGTAGCAGTTATTTAGCAGGAAGGAGCCAGACGTTGTGGGGAGGGAGGATAAGCCTCTTACTTCTTTGAATCTTGTTTTGCTAGTTGTTTGTTCATTCCTGACTTCAATATTTGTGGCTTATCTTCAATTTTAATCTGCCGTTACTGTTTTGACCCTTCCTTCTTTGTAATCTGTGGCTTTTAATGTCTAAAAGGTCCTAAATATTTGATCAAAATAAGACCTAATTCCCCTTCTGAAGGAATAAATCACTTTAAAAGTGGCAGAAAGAGAAACCATAAGCAGGGAAAATGTAGTTTGAGGGGAAAGATAGAGCATGCAAGCAAACCCAATCAATTACTGGGGCCTGGCACTAATGTTCCCTCTGCTCCCTGCTCAGCCACTTCCAGGCTGCTTTGGTAGTTCCCATTAGTCTCTCTAACATTAAGAGCTCTGGGCGCAGGACTTGGGCATGTGCATTCTCTGTAGATCTCATTTTCTCTCGCTTGCCTCCATCCTGGTGTCCCCTGTTCCTGGCCCAGGTGCACTTGGTGTGTTCTGTTCCATCAGCAGCTGCGCTGAGACCTGTTGCCTATTGTTGGGGTGGAGAGCAGTGGTCTGAGCTGGTGTCTCTCTGCTGGCTCAGAATTGCAGGCAGGATGTTGAGATAACGTGGCTCCATCTGAAGGCTCCAACAGAGTCTTTCTGCTGCCCACGTTTGTCTGTTGTGAAGAGCCCAGGGTGAAACCACCACATTTGAGTCACTCGGACTTGGGACGAGAGGGCATCCTCGTTCCTGTCAACTCCTGGAGGTTGTGAAGGAGCTTGGGAGACGTCAAGCCCTGCAAGAGTGATGAGCAGCCTTCCTCCTGGGGCAAGTTAAACCAAAAAACACTTGCAGGTTTGGGTGACGTTATTTTGAAATAGCTCATGGTTATTTGCTGAAGGACTCAGTGATGATGTTAATCCCTTGTGAGTTTGGTTACCAAGAGAAAGTTGGAAAAAAAATTATTACAAATTATCACTGTTCACTGTCCTTACAAATCTGAGATCTCACTTTCAAGCAATTCCTGACCCATTAACTCCTGTAAATTCTGTTTAATGTTATCTGAATATTTTCTGGCCAAGTGGTTAAAATATTATTTAAACACAGAGTATCATTTATAGCTGATTTTTAAAAAAAACCTAAATATTTAAACTTTCGCCTGCTTTAAAATCAACATTTATATTAATGCATAACTAAATATTCTGGCAGTACAAGCCTGACATTTAAAAGAAATTCATACGAGCAGGAGGGGGAAGTCACTGGATAAGCACTGAAAATAGAGTTTAAGTAGTCAGCTGGATTCTGACAGGCATCAGGCTTTATGCTACTGCGAGGAAAGTTCGGGAGATACTTCACTGAACCTTAAAATATTCATAAGGAACAGGAAAATCGGGGCAACTGGCTGTTCTGCTGCAGTCTGTGAGTGCAGAGGTGCATGTGGGAAGTGGAGATCACAGCACCCCCTGATCAAAGCTCTGCAGCTCCCAACTGGAGAGAGAGGCTTTTGTTCAGCACATCTCATGTCTGCACAACATGGGAGAACTGGGAGTTGGGAGCATTTAATCTGTGTTGTTTAAAAAAAAATAATCAAACAACACCCAAACAACTTTTCCCTGTGTTTGCAGCATTGAAGTTAATTCTCCAGAAAAGCAGCTTGATGCTAATATTAAGTAATTTTATCTCATAAATATTTCTTTCTAATGTATTAACATCATGTGAAAAGTAATACAGATGGGTTTTAAGCAGTATGATTTCCTGATGAGGTACATAATTTCTGGATCAAGAAAGGTATTTTAAGGTTTGGTGATTATGGGGCATCATCTTGAAAATTATCAGCCTGGTTTTGGGGGGAAGGATGGGGTGTAGGTGCTTATGGTAATAAAATGATTAATTTTAGAACAAGCATGGGATGGGATTACACAAGAAAACTACATTTTCTTGTTTTTCACAATAATAGGATTACCAGATTGATCAAAATAGATCAGTTCTTTAGTGTGACTAAGCACTGAATGACCATCACCTGTGAAATTCTGAATTAAAAGTCCTGGTGATTTAATTTTTTTACTTTCAGGTATAGCACTTCTATGGAAAATAGGTCTGATGGAATTTTAGGAAGTAACCTGGTATATTACACAATAAGATCAGTTGCAGGCAAAACTTTATTTTGTAAAAACAGAACAAAAAGGGTCTGTTGCATGTGCTGTTTTGTAAAGAAATATTTGTTACCTTAAAGATGAGGGGAAAAAATAGGTGTTTGGAGCCTGAAGTATCCAGTTAAATGTATCATGAAAGAAATCCTTCCCCCGAAACATTTGTGGTGGTTAACTCCATATTCCATTACTTCTTTTGGACTTGCTTTTCCATTGGTGATTGGAGACCCTGCTGCTTAGGGGGTGAATTATAAAAAGCATTGGGCATTACCTGATCAGTTCCTTTTTGTTCTCCTGCTTGGGGTGAGAGGTTTGGCCAGAAGAAAACCCTTTTTTTAGGGAGCCAGAAACAGGTTTGTGTGCGCTATAGGAATGTGGTTTTAATATTCTTGGACAACTTACCTCTCAACAAGAATTGTTGGTGTTGGAGCTGCAAAGACTGAATCAACTTCCTGAGGGGAAGCAATTGTAAAATATCCAGGAAGTCGTTGGGAAATGGGAACTTGTGCTCCTCTCCTGTGTGCTCACTCGGGAGCGCTTAGACTGCGGCAGCACCATCCTACGCTCCAGACAGCTCTGCACATGGAGCTGTTCCTCACTAAGGGAGAACTTCTTTATGGAGTGGATGTCAGAAATGGGACCTCAAAGCTCGGGCTCTTAAAGATGTTCATCACTGCTGGGAAATACAGCTCGTGGCGGAGCTTTGCAGCGTGCCGGGCTCTGCACTGCGGGGAGAATGCGGTCTGATGGTCAGTGTTCTTGTTGATCCAGTTTTGGGGTGGAACACCAGCTTGTCCACTTCACTGTACTTCTGTCTGTGGAAAAATAGGCAAACCAGAGAAAAAGGGGCAAGGAAAGTGTAACGAGGGGCAGGCCTGGAAGGGGCCTCAGTGAATGGTACTATGTGTAACGTCTGGTTTGACAGAGCCCCCCTGGCTTTCCTTAGTTGAACTTCACCTCATCTGGAAGCAGCCTTACATTCGGTGCCTGTATTGTGCTTTCTCTACTAACAGTTTTTAGCAGTGGCATCCTGTGTTTTTTGCTGGTTATTCCCTGTGCCTGCCCTGTTGCCCTTCCCAGCCAGCCCTGGTGGGAGTTGCTGCCCTGCTGTCCCTGTGTGCTTTATCCTCACTAGAGCAGATGGGTTTTTAAAGAAAGGTGTATCTTTTCATGGGATTAAACACCCTTTGTGTCTGGGTCTTTTTTAAGAACTGAAATCTATGAGGATAAAGAATGTTTTAGGTGATTAAATATGTCCTTTGGCTGCTGTCATAGGCATGAGCTCTTGGTTTTTGTATTATTAATGTAAATCCAACCTACTGGCATGTCAGTACGTAGTCCCATGTGGAATAAGGATTGGGTAGCAACGGCTACAAGAGCATACAATCAGCCTGTCCTCCTGCCTTATGGTAATGTAAACGAGGAATAGCTTTTTTGTATTTGAATGTGACCATTGTCAGACTTGGGCACTTTCAGTTCAGATTTTTCCGAAATCTGGCAACATAATAAAGTGTTTCTTGAATTTGAGAATGTTCTTGGGAAGAGCTGAAAGATTGGAGAACTGTTCAGGATGTGAAGGAAAATTGTTGCCAAGTGCCGCGATGTGTGTTTTGGGGCAGTGCTTTCGCCATTTGGCACAGGTGCTGTTCCCTTGTCCGAGTGTCCCAGGGAGCTGCAGACTTGCTGTCCATCAGGATTTCCATCAGGAAATTAGATGTGCACTTGTCCGGGGCGCTGCTGCTGTGTGACTACAGGTGTGTTTTCACTGTCTGTGTTCCTGTTGCTTTGGTTTGCCTCAATAACACGAATCTGAAAGGAAGGAGGGAAGTGATGAATGATTTTGCAAGCAATGTAATGAATATTTCTAGCGATGTATTTGTAATTAGCATGGAAATACCGTGTGGATTTTTTTTATGGCCTAAACAGTGACTTTGTTGCCATTTTCATCTTGACAGCAGTAAATCTTCCTTGACTTGATTTGTTTTTTATTCATTTATGGGATCTCTTATAAGTAGTCTTTGTCAAATTTGCTTAATATCAAATGCAGACTCAGGAGTTTCTGCCTGTAGAGCTTGTATGTGCTCGTATATAACACAAATGCACATAATTAATGTACATATGTACAAAATTAGTTTTGTTTACTTAAAAGCAGCAGAAATATTGGTACGTGTTTGGCTCTTTGGTGGACAGAATGATTTTGGGTTTGCTGTTTCCATCTCTGACATGCAGGCAGTTTTCGCTGCTTGGCTAAATTACTGTTTGAGCATGGATTTTGGGGTTCTTTTTTTAGCTGTGGCCTCTCAGTGGGTTTGGCATTTTAGCAGCTTGTAAGATGAGTTAGCAAATCTCAGTGTGGTGTTCTGTGCAGTGTCACAGTCGCTGTCCTTGCCTGCTGGAACTGCACTAATTGGGGTGTGATTAAAGTGATTTACTTCTGAGTAGGACAGAAATCCACGTACATCACTAATGAACTCTAGAAGGTCATTTAACTAGTTTCTTTTCCTTCCTTCTGCACATTTTCCTGTGCAAATTCGAAACTGTAGGACTTGCAGTGAAGTATGTTTGGGTAGCACCAAATTCAGTGATAGGCAAACTTTTGAGACCTTCAGGTACAGTGTGATGTAAGCAGTGGTGAGGGTTCAGTGTGCAGGGTTCATCTCATCCCTCCCTGCTCCTCTCCTGGGTTTAGAAAGGGATTTGATAAAGAAAAAGAACTTCTGGAGCTATTTTAATCCAACAATGTAAAAAGGGGTGCTAGAATTTGATCCAATATTTATAGATTTCTGCTAAGAGATAGGACAGCCTCATGACGACAGTCTAAAATTCACGTTTTTAGTAATTGTTTAAAGCTGAAAGATTTCCTGGGGTCCTCAAGAGTTTTGTGAAGAATTCAATTAGTGAGAGTTTTCCATGTTCCTGTTCTGTCCAGTCGTTTGTTTTCACTGGAATTGCTTGTCTTCTGCAGCTTCAGAATTTTGCTGTTATTCCAGCACTATAATCCCCAGGGAAGGTTGTTGTGGTGTAACAGACCAGGTGAGACTTTTGGCTGAGAGCTCTTTACTCATGAAAACCCATCTGCCCTTTCTCTAAATCCCCATGCTGCATTGATGTCTGTTGCTGAGCCTTCTCCTTGAGGGCAATTTGGGGTTTTGTTGTCATATTTCTGGTGTGTTGATGTCGCTGTAGGCCAGAAGGGAGGCAGTTCTAATCTATGTTTGCTGTACTTGTTACTTCAAATGTTTTAGTTGTGTTTTTTATGAGAGCTGGTATGTGCTTGTTAACTCTCTTGAGGAGGACCTGTATGGGGACCCTGCAGATGTAATGGTCAGTCAGTTTGCAGGAGAACTACAGATAAAGCTTTGCTTGGATTTGTCTTTTGGTCAAGAATTGCCTTCTATGAGAATCCTCACCTAGACTGCTCCATGGAAGATAATGACTCACACTGGAGACATGGGAAGTGCTTTTCACTCAGCAATCTGATACTTTGTTCATAAAATTGAGAGGGGATGGTTCACCCATGACCTGTGCAGGGCTGGGACTCCCTGTGTTAACAAACACAGGGCTGGAACCTGCTGGGAGCTGAGGAGAAGGTGCTGAGGTGGGAGGGTCTGCTCTTGGTTCTTGAGGGCTTCTAAGTCACCTGAGAGCCACAAGCAGGACAGGGACATGGAAGAGTGTTCCTTCACACGTCAATCCATGCTTTCCTTAGGATTACCCACTGTGTGGGGAGCTGCTGTCTGTTGGAATTGCACTCGGGATGCACTGGGCCTTGTAGGTTCAAGGTGTGTCACCCATATCTGTGGATTTGGAAAGGAGAACATCCCGGTGCAGTGGAAGCCGTCAGTCAGCTGGGAGAGGCTGGCATGTGCAGGGCAGGGCAATCCCTGGGGCACTGGGCAAGGTGCTGTCTCCACCAGAGGCTCCCCAGGCTGTGCTGGTGTCTGCCATTCCATGGAAGTGCTGCCATTCCCATGGACCTGGAGTGCAGAGGGTTGGGCTGTCCTGGCTCTGGTGCCCCAAGGTGACCCCCAGCTGGCCGTGTCACAGGCACGGGCCATGTCAGTGCTGCACAGCTCTGCTAATGCTGCTCCAGCTCCCAGGAAACAGGCAGCAAACTGGAGAAGGGCTATTTTTGGGAATTTTAAAGTAGAGAATGCCTGAACATAAATAGACTTCCCCATCCACTAATGCAAGCACTGGGGTTTAATTTGACTTAGCACGCTTTGCAGTTATGCTAAATTACTTTGATGTGGCCCTTGTGGTTATGTATTGAATTTTTTTTTGCAGCATACTAGCTCCTCTGGCTTAAAGCCTACATGGACCAGTGCTGGAGCAGATTTTGTTGGTAAAACCCCTGTAAGTGTAAGGACGTGAGAAGAGAATTTGATTTATTCAACTGTAAGTCTAGTAAATATTGACTGAATGTAGTTTGGGGCAGGGGTAAGGCTTTTGAATGAAAAGGCAAATTTCAGCCTAAAGGGGAATTCTAAATGCATGTGTTTAAACAAAGTCTCTAATGGCACAGAGGTAAGAGACCTGCCTTTCAGGATTTGTTATAAGTTACCACTGGGCTAAGGTTTGCCATGTGTTGGGTTCACAACAGTGCCAGTCTCAGGGACATTTATGGGAGGTTTTCCATGAAGAATCTTTAGTAGGGTTCCAAAATTTTTACGCATAGTATCTTCTAATTTCCACCAGTTTCTGTGTCAGAGTTTAGCCTGCTGTTTTCCTCCAAGCTTTCTGCCCTTTGTCTAGAAGCCCACCTTGATGTTTGTTGTGGTTTGTATTTGAGGGGATTGGTGATTCTCTTTAGGACTTCGTGCTCTTTATCTTCATGTCAGAACAATGCAGGGCACGTCCTCTTCAAACAACTGCTCTTTGTGGACTGTGCCAGGGTGGACAGGGAACCCTTTCCCCTTTAAACATGGTTTTATAAAACCTTGAGAAACTGCCGTAGCGCCTCTGAGCTGCCCCAGAAGCAGATGGATTCAGTTAATTCAAACTGTTTATTTAGGGCATAATTCACACACTAAAATGTCCTGAAGTGATGCACCGTTTTTAAACAGTCTTTCCTGTGCTTCTCCTTGAAATAACAGCTGTCCTTCAGGTCATATATGAATAGTGCTTATACATACATATGATTTTTAATCACCAGCAAGAGCATGAATTATTTGCCTTTCACCATCTTGAACAATCCCTGAGGTGTCCGAGTTCAGTTCACCTGACATTAATCGAGCAGAATCGGCCCAGCCTTTATTCTTGCAGGTGTGTGATGTACAGGGCGCTCTGAGCTGGCCCTTCACACTCGTAGCTGTTGTGAGGAGGATGAAAACCTTGGCTTAGAGTGGAGATGGAGCCGTGGCTGAGTGAGGGGCCGGTAACACGTCGGGAAGCACAGCTAGGGTTCCGTGATCTGTCACTACACAGCTCTAGGATTGCAACAGAAAGGGGTTTAAACTGGTGTTCATTTAAATGTGAGCTGAATGATAAAGTTCATACTTCTGTTGCCCAGCCCTGAGTACCAAAACTCTGTGTTTGTCTAAATTTGTCCCACTCATCACAAGAAGTCTAGGAAATAGGCATTGTGAACACATGCTGGGAAGGTAGAAAGAAAGGGCTTTTATGTGTTGCTTTGTAGCAGTTGTGTGGTTCATGGCTGGCATGCAGCACCTCATATTCCTTGGGGCTGCATCTTTCCCTAAATCAGTATGTGGTCATTGTTGCCAAGCAGTTGCATTCGGCCGTGCAAAAATTGAGGGGTACTTTTGAAGAACTTCTGTCAAAATGAAAGGTCAGATGTGAAAATTCACAAAAAGTATTGCAGATTCAGTGCTTTTCTTGTGTTTCAGGGGGGAAATTTGTATTGTTGCAGTTGTACTGATAACCATTGACCTCAGAAGAAATCGGGTCATGTCCTTCAGCTGCAGTGGCCTCGTTAAGATGCATGCTGAACAAAACAGCTGAAATCCAGGATTATCCAGGAGAGAGGTTTGATTTAAGAAAAATGTCCTCAGAAAGAAATTAATTTAGACTCCAGCTGATTGAATTTCTGTATTTTGTTTCATTGTTTGATACTTGGAGTTGTTAAAACAAATTTTTTTAATGGTCTGCTAATTTGCAAACGAATTGTTTCCCTTTCAAGGCATTTGCCGATATAATGACTTGAGTAGCTGTGAACGTGAAAATCCAGAGAGGAGACAGGGGCAGTATCCAAACGCTGTCCATGGCTCACCATAGATCCCATCTGATGAACACTTTGTAATTGGGAACTGCTTTGGATAATCTCTCCACGGATGGGGCTGCTAAAGGTCTGTTCCTGCCTCATCTGTTGTTTTCCAGCAGACGGATCGCAGTGCTGGAGCCCATGGAATAGCAGGGCTGCTCCCTTTGTTCATGGCTTCCCCTTTGCTGCATTAGGAGTCTGGAATCCCCAAGGCTTGTAAAGAATTTGAGTGATTAAGACCTTAGATAAGTTAGAGGCTAGTTAAAATGATAATATTTACTACTATTTCAATTTATTGAGTTGTTACAATAAAAACGTGTGTTTAATAAAGCATTTCTTGAAAGGAAGGGAGAAGAAAACCAACCCTGTTGTTCAGAACTCGTAGTTAAGGTCATAAATAACATTGTCCTTTTTTAAATTTATGTGTGCACATTGAGCAGGGGGTAAAAGCTGGTGTCACAGAGGAGGGGATTTTGGTTAATCTAGCTTGTTGCTGTGCTTTTGCTCTACAGAGCTGTATTAATTATTGACAAGACTGGCCTAATCCACGGTCACTGCAGACTGAGGCATTAATTTACCCCACAGCCTGCTGTGAGTAGGGAAAAAATGAAAATGGGAGTCTTTCTAGGTTTGAGTCCCTTATTTTTGAAGCCTGAAGCATGGCTCGATGTGGTGTTCGGTATCACTTCAGTCAGGATGGTGGGCTAAGCCTGGGATGGAGTGCTGTGTCCATAGCAAAGGTCAGCTCCAAATGCAGGTTTTATTTTAAGTAAAAACTCTCATTCTGGAAATAGTGGAAAAGCTCTGCATATAGAACTGACTTTCATGTGTTTTGATGTTTAGGTAGGAGATGAAATTTGTATTTCTGTGGCTCTGTTCATATGTTCTCCATGTCCTGCCTCTGGCTCTCTCTGGCAGGGAACTACTTTCGTATTTACTGCCGAGCCATCTGTGGCAGCCACAGCTGTTTTTCTTGAGGTATGGTGAAGTTCAGAGAATCCAGTGCAGATACCAAATGAAATATTGGTTAATGGTAAATTGTTGTAGTAGCACTCAAATTTTTAGTGATCAGCAGTCAAAGTGTAAGGTAGTTTGGTGCTTTGAGCCTTCACTTTCTAGAGAAAGTGGTTAATTGTATTTGGAGGGTAGCATTGCTTTGATTTTTTGTTTTGTTTTTGTTGAGCTGTGCTGTGTTCCAGAGTCCCAGTAGCTGTGAAACACTTAATTTGCTTCACTGAATCAGTTATCCTCTCACTGACTTTTTAATTTACTTCCTCCCCCCGCCCCCGCCTCTTCCAGATTCATTGCTAATACAACCCTTCGTTTTCAGTAAAAACTCACCCCCAGTAGAGGATACACAATAAACTGGTCAGTCATTTCAGTCATCTTTGTAGGCATTGCTACACAACTGTCACCTGGTTTTTGACTAACAGCAGGATATTTCTGTTTGTGTATGAATTTCAGAGAGTTCCCTTGTTTCATGTGAAGTGTTTCTTAACATCTAATCCACAAGGGACAAAAAAAGGCTTTTTTATAGAGCCCGTCATAAAAGCAGACTGCATGTTCTTTATTAGAACTGACACAGAGATTTGGACAAATGGAGGGAAAGCGATTTGGTCTTAGCGCTGTTTCCATTGTTTAAGTTCTTTGTCAAATGAGATGTGTGATGTGGAACTGGTGGGTGCCTGAGGGGAGAGAGCTGTGGGTTTGCAGGTGCCTCCGTAGGTTCTTAGATCCTTGGAGGGCAAAGAAATTCCCTGGGAGGGGCTGTGGGGCTGAGGAGATGCTGCTGGTTGGACAATACCATGGGGAGAAGGTGTGATCTTCAGGGATGAAGATCTAGTAGAAGAGCTGATGTAAGTTTCCACCAGGAAGTGCAAAGAGAGGAGCTGAATGGATGTTGGGCCTGCTGCCTCCCTTCATACAGTGGCTCTGACCTGCTCCGTGGTCCTGCTGAGGAGCTGCTGATGCAGTTCGTGGCCATGGGCTCTTGTTCTCAGTTTTCCTAGATACATTTTGCTCCCCTCGTTCCATCCCCATTCCTACTCTGTCAGAGCCACTTCCCTCTGGCCACATTTCCCAGTGTGTTCCACAGCAGCATGTTCCTCCTGTTCCCAGGGGCTCCTGGATCTGGGCTGGAAGGTCTGTCTTGGAGTATTGTGTTTAAAGCAAAGCTTTAAAGCCCCTTGGGATCCCAATGCTGCCCTGTAACACCTGTTGGGCATGAAAGATCCTGTTCCTACTTACTAGTGGTTGGAAAAGCACCGACTTGGTTGGGAAGAGCTCATGGATCTGCTCTCCCAGCCCCGTGAATTTGGGCACTGTGGCACTCTCATGTTTGGGAGGCACCCACAGCACCCCCTATACATGGGGGTAGCATTGTTGCCTCTACACCATGAAATTGTACGGTTTCTTGGCCCATCTTTAACTTCTTGGGGTCCTGGGGGACTTCATAAAGATCATTTCCTGCAGCAAAGCTGCTGACATGGAGCAAAAGCTGTCAATAAATTATTCACGTGCTGCTCGTTCTCTATGTTTAGGAATTAATGCAGCTTCACTTCAAAATTCTCTTCCATGGCTGAAGTAGAGTGAAATTGCTGCATGTGAAGTTTTCATTTTGGGTAAAGGATTTTGCATTTTGATTTCCAGTACACGTACGTCGTGTAAAAACTGCCACTGTAATGTTAAATACTGTAGGTAGGTCCTATTTGAAAGGATTCATGGACTGTACTTTAAGGGGGGCTGGTTTTTGGACAGTCACTCATATAAAGTGAAGTTGTGTGCCATTTGTAAGATAACTTGTGATACTTTTAATACCTTTATGAAGCAGTAGCTTCAAGCTAGGTAATTCTGAAGTCACAAACGTTGGTTTAACTAAAGAACAACACAAAACCCACAAGCCCAACACCTCAACCTCTCCAAATCCCCCAAGCCTGTGGTGTTGATTACTTCTATCACATTTATGTCACGTTATTTTTCAGGACTGTGTTTTCTTTGTAATTTGGAGAAAGTGTGAAATTGTGTTCTTTATCTTATCTTAGCAATTATCCGAGAGGCAAAGGCATAGACATGTACATAATAGGTTAATTCTGCAATACTGCCACTCCTCACCTTGTCTTTGGTTCTTGTTTTTTTAAAATCTTGGACCACTCCTTTGGACTTTTTATGGGAAAGCAGCACTTTTATTTAGATCCCAGATTTAGTTCATGAAAACGCCTGATTTTATTCCACAGGCACTTTATTTTAGACTTGGAAATGCTGCAAAGAACACCCTGTGAAGGTAGACGGGGGATTTATGTCTTTGAAATGACAGTAAAGATGTTTGAAACCATCTTCCCTCTTGCAAGGCCAGCAAACGAGCAGAGCTGTTGGCCTCGCTGCTGGGAAGGAGTAACAAGTGGTGGTGTTTCCTGGCTGGTCACTAAACCAGCACTTTGCAACAGCTCAGTCATCTCAGTATGGCTTTATTGCTCAGTGTTACCACGAGTTATTACTGTAGTTTGCTTTGAATTACACAAAAGGAAAGAGAGTGTCAATATTTAATTGCTGGGATGGTGCTAAAAGACAGTTGCTGTGATTTGTCAGCGTTTGTCCCCTTAGTTTGTCTTAAGGTGATTTGCCCTGGGCATAATGTAATTCCCTGGAGCTTTTAAACTGATTTCTTTCTGTGTCAGGCAGAGGCTGGAGAAGAGCCTGAGGTGGCTCCTGAAGTGGGATGAGTCACTTGGTGAAACCAAGAGCTCCGTTAAAAACAAGTTGCAGAGAAACCACATCACAGAGTGGGGATGGAACTTGTGGAACCTGCTGCCACAGGAGGCCGGAGGCACGGAGCGCTCGGCTGTGCTGGTGAACGGCAGGGCAGTGAAATCTGGGCTGTGGTTTTACCCCTGCAATTTCGGTGTGTCCGCTCTAGGCACTGCAGGAGTGCAAGGGGAACGAGTTAGGGAGAATGGGCAGGCTTTGGTGTTTTCACTTACAATAATAATAGTGGGAAAAAGCTGCTGTTGTGTTACTGGAAACTGAACTGTAGGTCCTGCCCAGTGTGGCATTATGTATGTTTTCTTAATTGAAGTGAGACAACTCTAGGAAATGCATCCTACTTAAACAAAAATTAGGCTTCCAGCTGCTTCTCATGCATTTCTTTGCATCCTGTTTGCGATGCTGCTTCTGCGCCTCTCCATTCAGGGAGTGTTGTATTTTGCAAGTCCTGGAGTTGTTGTGGCACACTGCAGGTTCTCTGCTGCAAGGAGGGTTTTCTCCTTTATTAGTGCTCTGCTGGGTCACATCAGTTAGAAAACAGGAGTGTCACTGCCTCCTTTGCCTGAATAGAAGTGTGAACTGGTGTGATGCTGGTGGGTTTACAATCTTCACATTCAGTGCCTGTTAACCAGCAGTTACAGGATTGATGAGGCTTCCTAAAAAAATTCCAGCAAGTCTGTTTTTACAATTCAGAGTGTTCTGTGAGGGCAGATACATCCCTGAGGATCTTCCAGGTTTGACCAGAGGAGTCTGTGTGAGGAGGAGCTTTTCACACTTGTTGGTCAGCCAGGCGAATGCTCAATTACATGTGTTAAAACCAGGACTTTTCTAATTAAAGCTTGTGGACAGAGGCAACACAAGGAATTGAAATACATTCTAATGCTTTATGGTATTATTCCATGCAAATAGTTACTGCTTTTGAGTTGCCTTCTAATTCTTTGATAAAAATTAGGACTTCTGGAGAGACTTTCTGCATCGCAGACTTCTGTGGGTGTCTCTTGTGTTATATTATTGGTTTGTAAGTTTGGCTTGTGCTGAAGGAGTTGGGTCTGAATATAGATTTCCAATAAATTCTTAGCTGTATCAATGGCAGAATGGCTGTTCCAGGTTACATTTGGGTGTGGTTCTGACTGTAGGGGAGTTACAGCTCATGCATTTCCATCTGTGCTGGTAGCACAGAAGTACATGCACTTGAGGACGTAGTTTAGTCCTGACTTAACAGCTGGGCTCAGTCTTAAACCTCTTTTCCAAGCTAAATGGATTCTATGATTTTACAACTGCTCAGGATTTGGGTTTCCTTGAGTATTAGCAGAATGGTGCCCATGTTCTCTACGTTAATGTTATAGGAGAGATGTGAAATGTTTTTCATTAAAAATTTGGAAACCCATGTTTGTCTCACTCCCAAACAAACCTGTTGTTCTGTGCCCTTTTTGAGGTGTCTCAAGTTTCTCATTCACACCATGGTCAGGCAGTCTCTTTAGGAACCCAGACAATGTTCCTGTTCTGAAGTAATGGGTGGATGAGACCTGGGTGGTGTCAAACATGGTCCTGTGTACAAATACATCACATCTCTGCCAAAGGGTTAAGGAGGAAA
Organism: Grallaria varia; assembly: GCA_013396735.1. NCBI lineage: Eukaryota > Metazoa > Chordata > Aves > Passeriformes > Formicariidae > Grallaria > Grallaria varia. Next base: position 709,844 of record VWZG01003891.1, on the reverse strand, counting down.
GGAAGGCCTTGGGAAAGGCATTGAGGTTGGACAGTGGAGTTTAGCATAGGCTAAACCCTCACATCTTTGCCTTTCATGTTTACCAAAAATACCAGTGTTTTTGTGGGATGAGTAAACATCTGGATGTTCTGTCTTTGCAGCTTCTTAGATGCAGCATCTACTGCTTTTATTTAACTTTTGAAGATGGAAATTAAAATAAAAACTCCACAAATTTCAAACTGCACCTACACAGTGTTGCTGTGAAGTTCTGCTCTTGGAGAGCTCCCTGTCAGGCTTTTGTGGATTCTTTTCCTACAGGAGCAAAAGAATGGGCAAATCTGAAAGGCGGAGGGAAAGTTGGAGCTGTGTGCGAGTGTAGAAACAGACTCCAGGGACTGGGAGTGTCCTTTCCATAGCAAACACTCCATGCTGGAGTGGGAAGGGATTTACTCGGGTCCACTTAAAGGACAAAACTATTTTCCAAAATGCTCAAGCTTCAAGAATCCTTATTTCCTGGATGTGGAAAAATTTAATACTGTTGGTGATGCCCATTTTTCCAGCCTGCTTGTTTAAGCACATTTGCATGCTGGGTTGATTTCAATTTTTGTAGAGATGGGTTTAATAAATAGCTTCTGCTTTTTGTGTGAGACTTTTCCGAAGGCAAACTGGCATCCTGGGAAAACAAGCAGCTCGCAGCAGCCTTCGGTTTGCATCCAGGAGCTGGGAAATAGCTGTCCTTGGAGTGTGTCGTGCTACTGTTAATGTGTGTACGGTTAAAATCCCATCACTGTTCTGTGGAGGATGGAAGTAAAGCATCCAAAACACCATTATTGAAACTCCTACCATGAAAGGGTTGCTGCTGCTATCTCCTAATCTGTTCTGTCATTTTTTGAAATTGCACAGCTTAACCCCATTTTATAAAATACTATTTAAATTATAAAAACATGTTGAACTTGGTAGATATTGTACATGTCTGCAACTTCAAATAAAAAAATGCTTGAAGCTGTATCTTTTCTTTAAGAATGATTTGTCTCTTTCCCAGAGCTATTTATTTTTAAAGAATAAAGAAAAAAGCCAAGCCAAATTATTTGGGTTTATCAGCTTGATGATAGAGGGACAGATAAACTCACCAGATAAAGCAGGTGAAGGAGAAGAACTGATGAAGCAAACAGGGACATTTTAGGCTGGGAGCCTCAGGGAGAGCTGTGTCAACAGCAGTGAAGTGCTGCCTCCTTGCAGCCTCTTCTATTCCTGCTCTTTCTCGGGGAAAGGACATTGGTGTTCACCATTGGAGTCGATTATTTTAAACTGTTTAAAGTGGTAGCCATTAGTAGCAGTAATTGGGATTACCTGAGTTTCTATCCTGTGTTCCTGGCCCTGCAACTTGCTGAGCAGCTCTCAGCCAAGAAGAGTGGGGGAGAGGAAGGACTGTTTCTGAACTGAGATGATTTGTGGATACCTTGATTTCATACGCCAGACTCTGCTCTCAGCGCCTTTGCTGTCCCCGTTCATCCTCTTCACCTCGTGGACCTGATTTTGTTTGTGTTTGCAGAGGTGGAGAACTGCTCTTAAGTGCCTCAGTTTTCATTTGGAGCACTGGAACTGTGTTAGATCATGTGGTTTGGGGTTTCCTTTGACATTTTACAAAATTCTGAGTAATCCTGGCGTTAATTTTGGCTACTGCCTACAGTTTGAGAGAGACAGGAATTCTGTAAACGGTTTGATTATTTTGTTGTGTTCTGACACTATCCTTTCTCTCCTTGTTTCTCTTAGTCTTGTCTTTCTCAAAAATAGGATTACTACTTCTGCTTGGCCAGAGATGACGAGAGCCACTGCCTGAACACAGCTGGGGGGGTTTTGTTGACTTGAGCATCTTGGGAAATGCATCTCTGTATAACCTCCATTCCCATATGTTTTTCAGCTTACAAGACTCCCCAAAACCAATAAAACTACATCAGTCTGGTGAAGGCACAGTGTACAGGAATTGCAGGTGGCCCTGTGTCTGCAGCAGTGAGTTGATGTGTTTTTAAGCCCCGCAGTTGGGCTGGGGGAGTCACTTCCAATAATGTCTTTTCCCCAGAAGAGCCGTTTTGCTGCATTACGAGCGTTTCTCACAAAGGGCACATCCCGTGGTGTTGTTGTATTGTACTCCTGGCTTGTGAGGGGGTCCAAGGAAGACAGAAGAGCTTCCTGATTATCTCGGCATCCCAGTGCTGAGTCCTAAATGGCTGTGGTTTAAGAGATTTCCCTATTTCCCATCGATCTCTCTCTGTAGGAGGCAGGGCTGTCACTGACCTGGAGCAGTCTGTGCTTAAACACCAGCACACAGGAGCAGCATGGCATGCCAGGTCTGCACCTTCCCAGGAATGCGATGGAACGGGAGCTGGAGCTTCCCTCATGAGAATTCTGGTGCAGACAGAGCAGTGGGAACTTTGTATTTGCCCTGAAGAAATTCCTGTGATAGCTTTCTTTTTCCTTCTCACAGTCTCCAGAGCTGATTTGTCACTCGCTTTGGAGCTTTGGGCTTCTTTGGGAGAACCTGGAGTTTGAGTCTCTTGATGTTGTTGCAGAAACGTCAAAATGGCTTTTATATGGCTTAAAATGATGAGACTTGTGCTTTATTTTGGATGTGCTCTCTGAGTCCCAGTGGAGGATCTGAAAGCTCAGAGGACTTGGTTTTGTTTAGTTCAAAGGGAATTTGCTCTCAGAATGTCAGCTGATGTTTTGCTCTGTGTGAGTGTAATGATGGGGATCTGTGGTACAACTGCAGGTGAAAGAACCCCCCCCCAGGCCTGCCCTTCCTCTAGGAGAGGGATCCTTCCTGTGGGGCTGTGAGTACCTGCAGGCAGGGGCAGAGCATGTGGGAGCTGTGGAGCACATCAGCCTTTCACAGGATCCCCTGGAAACGGCCTTCCAGACACGGCCCTGGGGCTGCTCCTGCCTGAGCAGGTGGAGACCCGTGGGTTGGATTTCCCTTAAAGCTGCCAGGATTTCACTCAGTGGAGTTGTGGAGAGGGAAAAGACAAAGGGATTCATGTTGCTTGCATTTCTTTGCTTTTCCTACTGAAGAGGTTTTTTGGGCAACCTCCCCAAAGACCATTAGTGTTAATACAGTGGCCCTTGCTTTTTATCCCAGTTTGGAGGATTTCACTTCCTTGGGCTTATGTTTTGTAGGAGAACTCCTGGGCTGTGTTACAACCTTCCCTGCTTACAATTACAACATTGTTAAACATCCACATCTTATGGCTGACTGTCCAAAAAAGACTCCTAGAGTTCTTCATGCTGAACAGTTGTAATAGCATGGAATCATCTCAGTCTTACTGAACCAGAGACATTTTTCCTTATTCTCATACAGAGCTGCCAAAGCTTTACCTCGCTTCTCCTGCATAATTTACTGTTCACAATAATATGTAATCTTCCAAACAGCAAGATTTTTTGTGAGAAAATAGGTTTGTAACTATTTGATTTCTGAGGTGTTGGTTGCACACAGGTTGTACTAGAACAACATGCAATAAAACAATTTGGCACACGAGTATGAGCTCATTATGCATCTGGTTTACGTGGGTTTATTCTAAAGCTTTATGTAAGTGGTTTGTATTATGGCAGGTTCTTATACTGATAACTTTGAGCGTTTGAATGTACTCACGGTATTGCAGGTGGATCTGTAGCTGTCTGGTGAGCCAAACTAGACATGTTTTCTAATAGTGTTTTCAAAAGTATAGTTTTTATTATTTTTTGGTAAATAGCGTGTGTGTGTGGAACTTGTTTTATCGTCTTCCCGGACTGAAGCTTGGGTTATTATGTCTTTCTTTCCAGTTGTAATGAATGAGTCACTTCTGTTTATAAGGATTTGGTTGTTTACTCTGACAAACCCTTGATAGGAGACACTCGACAAGATCTCAGTAAATCAATTTGTTCAGGATCTATAAGCATCTCATTAGCATTTATTTGCAATGTTCATTGTAAGCTCGGCTGCAGCTGTTGAACACACTGAATCTCCCAAAGATTTCCAGGATTGTAAGCATATGTTTTGAGATTGTGCGTTAAGTGGAGGAATTTTCTGGGCTTTTTTCCTCTTTTCACTGCTGCTGCTAACAAAGATCTTTTTGAATGGAGCTTCAGGCTCTGTGTCTATAATCTTCCCCATTTTTGACTGCTGAAAGCTTAGTTGGAGAAAACATTATTGCTGGAGTGGCATGACTGAGACACTATTCTTCTCCGTGTCTTGCTTTTGATTTCCCCGTTGCCGGGAGGACAAGGCTCACATTTGAGCTGCAGTTTGGGAAATAATAGTGAAAAGGAGCCATGAGGCTTTACCTTCCCAGCCCGCTCGGACCGAGTGATGTCACCGAGCCGGGGCCACAGCCAGGGTGACAGCGCTTTGTTCTGGGCACCACAGAGGGTGGCCAGGGCTACCTGCGGCTCCTGGCCGTGGAGCTCCTGTGCAAACCTCCCCGTGGGCTCTCCTAGAGGAGTGCAGCACAAAATTAGTCAGGTACCAGCAGCTCAGAGGGCATTACTAGCTCGAGTTAAACCACTGAGGGTTTTACGAGGATAAGTCATTCTGGTTTTCATTTTCTTTTCGCAGACTAGGCTGGAGGGAAGGAGAAAATAAGTGAAAAAGGAGCTTATTGAGAGAATGACTGGGAAACTGAAGTGCTGCTCAGCCCAGACTGGAGCCAGGGCCGTGTCCAGGGCAGTCAGTGATCCCATGCCCGCATGGCTGGCGCTTTTTCCAGCTTCTCTGGAGCTCCTGGCAGTGCCAATTCTTGGGAAGGAACGAGTGTGTGCAAAATGGTTCTTCATTCCACTCCTGCCACAGCATTTGGCAGTGGCTCACTGCAAAGCAAACGTGGTTATCTAACACTCACCCAGGATATCTAAATTCCCCTGACTCCTTGCAATCCCTGTCACCCTGTGGCTCACCTTAACTGAGATAACCCAAGTTTATTTTCATTTTCGGACTGGGGCAGTGGGGCACATTTCCTGCTGCTCAGGGAACAGGCTTCCAAAAACCAGCTCTGTTTTCTGCAAGTGGGGATCACATTATTTCACTGTAATCAGTGCACAATCTGCTGAAGCTCTCTTACAAGTAGTCTGCGCTCCAGCAAGCTGTTTAAATATTATTTTCTAAGTTCCTTTCCTTGTATGGGATTGTGCTCATTCCAGCTGCTTGCTTGGAGGTTCCTGGTACTCTGCATCTCTTGAGGAGGTTGACCTCACTTGATCAGTAGTTCAGTGGAAATTGGTGGTGTGTTTTCACCTTGCCTCAGTAATGGATCCATGATTTGGAGAGACTCAAAATACCACCTGTATGGGATATTCCTCATGGAAAAGGATGTATTTATGGCTGTACCAATTATGCTGAAAAAATGGTTTAATAAGAAGCTTGTGATCTAGAAGTGTAATTCCAGGGCAGGATAATGAAGGCTGAGTCTGAATTTACAGCTTTGGAATGATGAGTAAAACATTTATGACTTGGATTGTGTTGATATTCCTTCTCCTGTGGTGTAACACAAAGGAGGGTAGGGGAAGACAAAGGGCAGGTGTTCATTTCTCGAACTAATAAAGTCAAAAAAGTGTCCCCTGAACTTCCAGGAATGCCCAGTGTGAGAGGTCACTGTCCCTGACCCAGAGCAGTGCTCCCCTTCAGCCCAAGCACCAGAGGAATTTTACAAAGCTGGAGTGCTGTGCCCTGTCACTCCTATTCCACTGGTCTCAGTCCTTTCCCTTGGGATCCCCCTCCAGTCGGGTTCTGCCCATAATCCCACCTGGTCTTGCACCTTCCCTGGCAGTCCCACTTGGTTGCCTGGCATTAGCTGAGGGCTTTTTCCATCCTTTATGTTGGAAAAATTAAATCTGGTTACAGTCCTGGTCTAACATTATCTTCCAGACTCTGTGAGTAGCAGCACACCCTCTCTCTGGTGAGACTCAGCTGCCTCTTCTGCTTGGCTCTCTATACCAGTGGTGTTTTACATTACCCACTTTTTTCTAAGTCTGGCTGCTAATTGTGAAACACCAGAGAGTAGATTTCTCCCACCACTGCCCACAAATAACAGGAGTGGCCAAAACCAGCCATGGCACTTGGTGGTGAAGGTGAGCTCAGGAATTGTTCTGTCCTGATGCTGGTGTCACAAAAAGGGAATGAATGCAAGCACATGGCTGAAAATGCAGCTTGAGTTTAAATTTAAGCTTCCAAATAGTGTAGTGTAGGCTGGTAGGATATTCTGATTGTAGCCTGAAATAATTTCCTTTTTCTTAAGCCCCTTTGTCTTTCTTCAGTAGCTCCAGCTCTCCTCCTTTCAAGGTTACCTGTGAGCTGGGAGGAGGAGCTGGCTAATAAGGGGGAATCTGGAGTGAATAAAATAGAGGGGTGGGGTTTGTGTGGTGACTGAGGGTGAGGGTCTGAGGCAGTTCTGAACAGTCCTTCGTGAGCTGCAGTTTAACCTTGAAGTGTGTAGTGGGAGAAGAGCTCCCATTTCCCATCTGATCACTTAATGAAGGCTCAATTAGATTTTTGGCATAGCATTTAGAGAATGATCTATGAGTTGCATGCAAAATTAATGATATTTAATTTAATCGATGAGATACCAAAGACACCTAAGTCTAATAGTGAGTTTTGACCATGTTAATAATTTTCTCCCTCTGAACTAAAAGCACCGTATGCAAATGTAACGAGCTGCCCTTGTAATGTTCCCTACTTGGTGCTTGGGTGTGAGTGTGGCATCTGCTGGTCTTTGGGCATGGTTGGGGCTTTGCAGCCACCAGCCCTGCAGGCAGCTGGTTTTGGTACAGAAGGAACTTGTGAGAGTTTGTTGTGCTCTGTGGTTGTGGGCCTTGCTTCTCTCACGTATTCCAGACAGAGCCCTCGTTACAGTGTCCTTCTCTATTCTGTGGTCTTTTTCCATGCTGTGGTCCTGCAGTATAGCCCCAGATTCTCCAGTATCTCTAGATAATTACTGTTTTCCAGATCTCTGAATAAATACCTTGTGATACAAGCAGTTGGCCTAGATTACCAATTTGGAATAGGTAGCACTGGAATCCAAGGTTACCTTTTTCTCTGTGTATTTCAACTGTGACACAGGTGAGGTGCAGCCCAGGTTCATTTCCCCAGGTTGTGAGGAGCTGAACACAGGCCAGAAGTGGGGCTTTGTCCAGAGATGCCCAGGGCCAGCACAGTGACTGCCTGGCTGAGCAGATTGATGAGGAGCACTCGGATACTGGAGCAGGAGAATTAATTTGAATGCCAGGATGGATCTAATGCCATTATTGGTTAAGTCTCAAATGATCTTGTCTATGCTTTTTCAAAACCCAGGGATTTATCAGCTGCCCTGTTGATGGGTCTGGCTTAATTTATGCTTTAGACGTGTGCATCTATTTGCACAGCTGTGCTGCTGTGCATATTCTCATATAGGAGTATATAAAAATAAGTCAGTATTAACTCAGTGTGAGATAATTTTTAAACGCTTGTCTTTGGGCTGTCTGCGTTGTGTGCAGCTGGTGAAATGAGGGTGACCCAGCTCTGGGTGTCCAGATTTGATGTTGTTATGTAATATCTCTCATTTCCCAGGATTCCTGACACACTTCAGCCCATGGCTCGCTGAGCTCTGGCCCATTTGCCTGCCCTGCTATGGGTTTCTCTGATTTTGTTATTGGCCCAAACTCTTGTCCAAATACTTAACCGTTCCCTCATCATCAGCTGAAGCAGGGAGGAAGCCCCACATGGGTTGCATGGCTTCATGTGCTGGGCTGGGGTGGGGTTGCTGTTACAACTGAAACTGCTAAACATGGAAAAATGGCAATAATTTTCCCCTCCCTCTCTTACTTCTTGTTTACAAAGATAAAAACAATTCCTATACATGCAAGCCATGTAGATGAAAACTTTGGGATGCAAAGTAATTACATTTTAATATTGGCTGTAAGAAATTTCTGCTGCAGAGAAACCCTAATGAAATAAAGGCAAAGCATCTTACTTTGCTTAATATTCCGTGATTTATATTCCGTCTGATGTGCAAGCAAGGTAATAGTGTGAAAGGGAAGGAGGACCTCAGCACTGCATGGTACTGAGTGAGGCAAAGCCAGAAAATCCAAGAAAAACAGCGTTTTACACCGGCTTAACAGTTTTTGATTTAAAAACTCAATGAACATGCTCAGGTTTTATTTGTATTTGCAGAATTGAGCTGTTCAAGTGCATCACATTCAGAGGTGCTGCTGCTCGTGACAAGTTCCTAAGCTCAGTTTTCCCCCTTCCCCCTAATCCCATCTGTAGCAGGGGATGTTCCTGTTACGGAGCCGATACAGCGATTTTACATGCTCTTGTCTGGGACTTTTTCATGCTTGACAGTGACATGAGTGCTTGGCTCTCCTGGAAAGCTGCATTTCATCCCTTTTATGACTGAAAGGAGGTTGTTCAACTGCTCTGTGTTCTGCTTGTAGATTTTAAAACAAACAAACAAACAAACAAAAACCAAGGAAAAATCCAACAAAAAACCCCTACCACACATATGACAATTTTTCTCTTGGATTTTTTTTTTGTTTAAAAAGTGTAAATTACTCTGCTAGAAAACAGAGCTTCCCCTTTGTGATAGTCATCATGTGCTGTGAATTACTTGAAATAAAGCTTTTTTATCCCCTTAAACATGGCTTGGAAGTGCTAATAGCAGACTTCCCAGGGACCACAATCTAATTATGTGATTATACCGTGATTGAGGTAGGTTTGGGTTAGGAGAGTTTCTCAGGAGAAGGTTGCACAGGCTATTTAAATAAAACCTCGCAGCGGACAGGAAAAATGAGACCAAAGGAATTTTTAGCTCTGTGATGGTGTCTGTGGTGGTCAGTGTGCCCTGCGGCTTCGAGGGCTTGTGGCTTTCTCTGGAAGGGGCAAATTACAGCAGGAGTTCTGAAAGAACCTGGGAAAAACTCCTCTGTAACATCTTCTGGAACTGTGTAAATGGTTTTATTTTTTAATGCAGGTCTATCAATGCAAAGTATTTAAAACAGAAAGCTTGTTACAGCAGGCACTGACCAGGATGTAGCTGTGAAGGATGCGCCAAAAACATCACAGTGACACTGGTAGGGACCTAAAAGAGAGAAGGGCAGCCCTGGCAGTGTGTAGCAGGTTTGATTTCAAGGGAATGAATGGAGATGGCAGTGGAAGGGTGGTGAGGCCCTGGAGGTCCGTGCTGGTGGTACCGATTGCTGCTGAGCTGAGAGGCAGCAGTGGCACCTGCAGTTACAGTGACTGTCCTCACAGGTCTGCAGCCGAGGGCTGGGATCACCTCGTGCACTTTGGAGCTGGGCTGGAGCTGGGGACTGCTGTGCAGGGCTGTCTGGGGACACTGAAGGATGCTACGGCAGGGGACAGCTCAGTGTCAAGCCTGTGCTGTCTCGTGGTCATTGGGCTTGAGTGCTCTGCTCGTAGTGCCCAAACAGCTCAGCTCACAGTGCTGGTGGCACAAACAAACCTTTAATTACAGCGGCAGCAAGCTGGGCAGTGCAGGGGTCATGCTTGGGTTAGGTGAGGGTGTATTACAGCCCCCGGGTTCTTCCAAGGGTCTGTTGCTGTTCTCATGTAGGAGTTGGAGACCCTGCTCCGGGCTGAGCAGCAGATGCTGTTGGGGTTGTGCTGGGGGTCAGAGCTCCTCCAGCGTGTGTGTGCGCTGTGTCCTCCTCCCTGTTCCCAGGGGTGGTGACAGATGGATCCAGCACTTTGTGTAGCTTTTACTGCTGGATTCCTCAAGGATGATCTTTCCTAATGTTGCCATTTCTGTGGCTTTGTGCAGCTTCCTGTTGCTTTGGGACTTATAATTCATAGATGTTTAACTAAAGCTCACGTTTATGGTATGTGAGAAGTGTGAAGGATCTGGGGAGTCAGTCGTGTGAGGAGCAGCCGAGGGAGCTGGGGAGGCTCAGCCTGGAGAAAAGGAGGCTCAGGGGGGACCTTCTGGCTCTCTGCAACTCCCTGCCAGGAAGGGGGACCTGGGAGGGTCGGGCTCTGCTCCCGGGGAACAGGGACGGGAAACAGACTCAGGCTGTGCCCAGGAGGTTCAGATTGGACATCAGGAGGAATTTCTTCTGGAAAGGGTGGTGAGGCCTTGGAAGGGGCTGCCCAGGGAGGTGTCCAAAGAGTGACTGGATGTGGTGGTCAGTGCTCTGGGCTGGGTGATGAGGTGGAGATCAGGCACAGGGTGGACTTGGAGACCTTGGAGGGCTTTTCCCACCACAGTGATCCTGGGATTCTGTGAAATGAAATACTGGGAAGCCAGTTTGGGGGCACGTATCTCACTTGTGCTTTCCTGCTTCGGATACTCAAACACTGCTTGCTCTCCTGCTGTTGCACATTTTGGAGAAGGGTAAAGCTTGGCTGACAGGTTCCCTCAGTCACCTGATTGAAGTGGACCTGCCTGGGGAAGTGGCTGAGCTAGGTGAGCTCCAGAGGTCTCTTCCACAAAGAACTGCAGCTGGATTATGTTTTATGACATATTACAATCCCAAATTGTTATTTTGGGCAGTAAATTGCCAGGTAGTTTGCCTGAAGTCCGAGAGCTTTTTTTGTCAGGTGAAGGTGAATGTTTCTCTCCTGAAAACACTTTAAATTTGGTTACAGTTTATGAATTGGAAGAAGTGTTGAGTTGCAGATACTTTGTGTCCTGTTTTTACCTAGAAGTCCTGTTCAGTAGCTCACACTTAGGCAATCCCCAGCCAGGTAAGTCTTTGCATCTTAAAAACTGAGACAGCAGAGCCCAAGCCAAGGCTGAAATTAGCACAGTGTGCCCAGGTTTTGTGAGCCATCTGTCACACGTCTGAGACTTGTCAGTGCTGCAAACAGGTATTGCTCTGTTTCCGTGGAGTTGTTAGTTCCTTCTACGGTTCTGTTGCCATAATTAGTCAAATTAATATTTCATCAGGTCTGTCTGTTTGTTTAACAGCTTAGAAATGAAGTTGTGTGAATGGAGCACTGTTCTCTGACATGATACACAGACCGCAGTGCTGGGTCTTGTTTTGCTGTTATTATTTCAGCTGAAAAATTCTGCTTCGTGTTGAGCAGAGCAAAACCTTGTCCTGGAACCTTTCAAATAAGCAACCAGGTATGTGTCAGGTGTGTGCCAATCCGTCCAGGATCAGCTGGAGCAGAACCAGCAGGCCCAGGGAAGCAGCATCCAGAGCTGTGCATCCCGTTTGGGGCTCCCTGGTCTGGCTGTGTCAGGCTTCATTAAACTGAGCTGCTCAGCCTTAGGACAGGCTCCTGAAAGGAGGTTATCCTGGAGATGGAGCCAGGCTTCTCCCAGGAATGCATGGCAGGAGCACAGGCTGCAGCAGCCTCAGCGGACCCCTGGGAAGGGAGCTGTGGGTTAATAGCCTGAAACTACCCATTGCCTGTGGTGGCTGGGCCTTTTTGCCCTTTTTCAGTGGGCACAAGGAACATTCCTGAAGAGCACATCTCTCAGCTGGATCTAAGAAGTTGTGCGCCAAATCCTGCTCTCCTTAGTCAGATTAGTGTTCAGGAGGCTTTATGTATTTAGTGAGACTGAGATGAGAACTTTTACGGTTATGGGGAAGTCAGGATAAAGGGAATATAAGCAAATTCCTTCTAATGATGACCTATAAATTTGCTTTTCTTAAGCACTTCTGTCTTAGTAACTCATGTAATACCCATATCTCTATGATGATTTAGTTAATATATGCAATATTTGTATTTTCACTCTTATGTAAGTTCTTTTGAAACATGCTTTCCCACTTTGAAATAATCTGTATTGTAAATGAACAGATAAGTCTGTTTTTTTGCTGCACATCTATAAAACATTTGCAAAGCCACAATAGGGCTTTTTATTCCATTCTGACAAAAGCTGCGCCAATCAAAGTTCCAGTGGAGCCTGGGAATTGGGGAGGTGAGGGCAGGGAACAGGGGAGATGAAAGTGCTGCCTGTGTTCAGACACTGCCACAGGAACCCGTGTTGTTAATTTGGGAAGAGACAGGAATCCGTGTAAGGCTTTTCAACCTGGGCTTTGCCTTTGTTGTTGCTGCACTTTCAGCTGAAATCAGGTGGGGCAGGCGGTGGCATTAACACCCCATCACTGTCCCAGGGGCTGTGTCCTCCATCCAAGTTAGACAACTCCAGTGCTTTCTGGGATGGTACAGGAAAGTCAAGGTTATCCTGGGACTTCCCTTCACCCCTTTCCTGGGAGATAACTGTGCGCCACCTTTGGAAAAAGGAGACCTCGGGAATCAGGAGTTAAACTGAGGCCTTTGCTCCTTTTCTTGTAGCTTTCTGTGGCTTATGAAGAGCTCGATACCAGCTTAGTAGGGATCCGTCATGGAAAAACGTCAGCTGGGTAAAATAACACCACTGCAGAGTTACAGTAAAGGATTAGTGCAATTAGGGTTTCTTATAGATCTGTTTTGAATACAAATATGCTGTTAATAGGCTGCAGTTCCCTTCCTGAAGTATGACTGCTTGATTTCATATATAAAAACAAGAAACAGAAATCCAGTAATTTGCTCTACCCTGCGTACGTTCCCTGCACTTGAAATAATTAAGTTGCAGGAAATAAAACTTGGAGATATTTCGGTTTTTATTGCAGAGCGTGTCTGCGCATTTCCTGATGAAAGATCAGTCAGTTTTACAGATACTGCCTTGGGGAGGGAGTGCTGGGCTAGGCAGAGCCTGTTCCAAACCCATGCACTGGGTGTTATTGGCCATCACCGGCCAAGCTGGGTAAAAGGCATTACATGTTTGCCGAATTCACAGTGAAGAGGATGACGAAAATGTTTGAAATTTGTGAAATGGATTTATTGTTGAGATGGCACCACTGGGGAGTTTTGTCCGCTGCTCAGAGGGAAAAACAGTGACTTGAAGGAGCTGTTGAGTCGGTGACACGTATTTGAGTTCTTGCTTCACCTGTTTTCCTGGTGGCACCGATCTGGGATGTTGTTTCTCTGCTTATTCTTGGCCACAGTTCAAATGTTGCTCATTTGTGATTGGTTATCCTCGTCATTTTAATACCTGATCTGGGTATCAAATTTTAATTTCTCCTTCTGCAAATATGTGTGAATTTTTACCAGTTCTGGATCTCCCAAGTATTGCTGAACTCTGGTGCAGAAACATTCTGGATTTGTAAGCCACATTATATATTATTTTTCATATGGCTGATTCGTTGATGCTAATGAGATGTGTCTGGTTGATGGATTTTACAGTTTTTAAATACTTGCCTTAAAAATAATAGAGATTTGAAAGATAACTAGTTATGGAGGTCAGTGGTAGGTGAACGTGGCTATATATATAATATGTAATGTAACTTTTATCCAAGTTGTGTGTATAGATGAAGTTTATATCTGAGGGGCATGTGTAAATATAAATCAAAAATAAGGAGAAGGCCCGCAACCACAGAAGGATGTGTGCTGGATGAGGGGCATGTTCCTGGGGTACAGAATCCAGGGATTTGACTGAAAGACAACTCTTTCACTGACCACAGTGGGCATCTCTGTCTCTTCACTCTTTACATCTTTGAGTTTGAGCTCTTCAAACATAGCAAACCTTCTGCTCAGGGGAACTCCAAGACAATTGGTGAGGCTGCTGGTTAGCTCTGATTTCCTCAGGTTTCCCAGTTACTTAGTGCTGGTGTGGCTGGAATTGGCTAGTTTTCTGTGTCACTTGAGGGCACCTGCTGCATCTGTCCTTTGCTGTGACTGATGTGCTTGTCATGCTGCTCTGTGTGGTTCTGGTGAAAAAAAAAAAAAGGTCTTCTCAATTTTGAGCTCTCTAGTTGGCCAGCTCAAGTTTGGAAGAGTGGTGTAATGACTTTAAATTTGTGGGGGGTCGGTTTTTACTGCAGCTCGATTTACCTGTGGGGTTAAACCATGACACCACGTAATGAACACTACCACAAATACTGAATTCTGTGGGATAGAAAAATCACTGTAAATATGCTTTTTAAATAAGATTCCTGGCAACACTGTAATATGTGTATAGTCGTGTATATAACATCTTTTCCTTACCTTCTTGCTGTCTCCATTTTTTCTCTAGTGTCCTGTAAGATCAATAAAATCCTCATTACTACATTGCTCAGGTTATTATATTTTTATATATTGTGGATCAATAGTGTGGTTCGACAGTGGCTGGTAGGAAACCAGGGAGGGAAAGGGGCTGTATGATTAGCTCTGCTGAGTGTGCAGAATTTACCAATTATCCTGATCTTCCCACATTAGTCCCCTAAATTAGGGAGCCTCGGGTTGAATGCTGGAGTTGTATCTCTTGGCCCTCTGAGGTGCCAGCAGAGGTTGCCAGTTCTTTTCCTCCCAGAGCTGTTGGGAGCAAATCCCTGCTGTGGCTGGGGCTGCCCTGGGTTGCCAGGGCAGGTGCTCAGGGCTGACTTTGGGGAGCTTTGCTGGGGTCTGCTCTGCCCTGGGGAGCTTTGCTGGGGTCTGCTCTGCCCTGGGTGCTGCCCAGTGTCTGCTCCCACTGCTGGGATGGGACAGGACAGTGCAGTGCTCTGGGCTGAGGGAGAGTACTTCCTTTTGTGATCTGATGCAGCCGTTCTGCTGTTCCCGCATCCTCTCAGATATTCCTCCCTTGATCTGACATTAGAGGTGTTTGGAAGGAATTTTTTCCTCTTTCATGAAGTGTGACCGAGGTATCTGTCTTCAGAAAGACACTAGAAATGATGTTCAGCAACATCCTGTTTGATTCTTGCATCTTTTTTTTCATGTTCATCCCTTTTTTCTCTTTAAGCTTCCCATCAAAACCGATGAGTTTTTTCCTCCTCACAGTATTTCTTCCCATGTGCCTCTTTGGACTGTTGCCTGTGATTGTACCTCCCCCACCCCACACTTTCTAAGAGCATCCCCCTGCCCTTCCCACATGTCCCGTGAGCATCCCTTGGCTTGTCCATGCTCACCCTGGAGCTGTGCATTGAGGAGGTGGCCTGGGGGAAGGGGATCATTCACTGAGTGGAGCTCTTGTCTCACCAGAGTGCACCTTCAACTGAGTTTATTCTGTTGGGTGCCCCGTGACCTCATTGGCATTGCAGAAGTTGCTTTACCCTCCATGCTCTTGGATGCTGCAGTGTGTTTACACTTGGGAAATATTTGAGTAATTGTCTTTGTGATGTGCGGGGATTTTTTTCCTGTATTTATATTCTCAACCATTTTTGAAGTACCAGTCTGGCAAAAGAACCCCTCCTGTCTCAGGCAAGGAATCTGTTCTCTGATTATCCGGGCTTGGTTTGCAAACCAGCAGGGAACTGAGCCCTCGTCTAACCCTGGTGTGGGTTTGGGCAACCAGTTCCTCGGGTCTGAGCACCCAGAGCCACGGGAGAGCGTTGGGTGTTTGAGTGGAGCCCAGGCAGGGTGTGAGCAGGGCAGGATGGAGGCATCTCTCTGCTTTGTGTGCAGGGTGTATTTTAAACCTCACCAGTGGGTTTGCTGTTTCTTCTTAACCCTTTGAAAACCACTCTTTGTTTCACATATCGGAAGAGGGAAATTCTGTGCCTGAGTGCTCAGAAGACTGCAACTCCAGGAGAGGGAATCCATTACTCCAGGAAGAGATGGGAATTCCTCTTCACCTGCTCTAACAACTGTAGCATTGTCAGCAGCCAACATCTGGGAGCTATTTCTGGGGAAAAGTCAAAGTGCTATTGTTCACGGTGAGGAACAGAAAGGCATTTTCTGCCTTTTGTAGGTGTCTTTACAGTGCCCTCTAGTCAACACGTGGAGAAATGCTGGAGGGATCTTTTCTCAGCCCAGCTGGATAAAGTAATGGAAATGGTCACGGGAGGAATTAAAAATTAAATAAATAACAGAGCTCTGGCCCCCTGAGACTGAGATGCTTTTTGAAGGAAATATTGCTAGTATTAAAAACTGATAGTTTCTTGAAATGACAGAAATGGCTTTGGTAGTTCCACAAAAAATAAAAGGAAAAGATAGATAAAATCCTTTGAACCCTCCTTTTGGAATGGTTTTGGGAAGGAATTTTGCAGTTAGGACGTTCAGAGATGTTTCTTCATTGGCTTAACTGGCATTAGATGGTTTGACTTGTTTCCTTTGATTTATAAAAGCAAAATTGCCTTGAAAGGATGTTCCTTGCAGAAGGTGAGAGGTTTGTGGGATGCAGTTCCCAGGTATGAGTTCTGTAAAACCCAAGGATATTTTTAAACAACCTGAAAGAAATCCACATTTTTGGTCTTAGTGGTTACAAAGGATATTTTTTTCCTTGCACACCAGGAGGAATAAAAAGTACACCAGGACTTGATTTTGAAGCTTGGCTGGTAGGCAGTTTTCTGTTTGCTTTTTTTGTGGGATGCAGGTTTGAGGTACATGAATAAATCCCTTTGAGTGGGAATCTGTAGAGGACATGGAGGAGCATCTTCTTGGTGGGGATTTTTTGGGGGACATTTTGCACAGGAGCACCCTGAGAAGTGGTTCCAGGGAGTCCTGCCTTAGGGGCACTGCTGCAGGAGGAGCTGGTGCCACCTTTTCCCCATCGGTTTTCCAAGCTTAGTGGAACTGCAGCCCCGCAGTGACTCGGCGTGGCAGAGCTTGGTGGCTGAAGGGAACCCTTGCACAGGACCTGGGGCAGTGGAGCACCAGCAGTGCAGTTAATGGAGTCCAACTCTTTTGAGGCAATGGAGAGGCCGTGGAACTGAACACCAGATAAATGCATCTCTGAAGACATCTGATGCTGGAGATTACAATCTGTGTTTGGATTTGGCTGTTGATCATTATCTTGTTTTTCTTGCCATTATTTAATAATATATGAGGAGATGGTATCACTTACAGAGGGAGTGGCTGCAGTAGGTGCAGTGGCGCTTCCTTTCAGTGATTTACTGCAGACACACTGGGAGCTATTGGAGACTTCTTAATTCTATTTCTGCACACTTTTTTATTCGGCTGATTTTTTTAAAACATATTTTTGTGCTTGAGGTCCATCAGGAAGGTCAGTTAAGATTAAGCCAACAATAATTTGTTATTTAACAAGTGAAAAGTAACTAGAAGTATAAGCACAGCTGTAAAAGCAGCATTGCAAAATACGGTTTGCTTTGCTTGACTTGGTTCTTTGTTTCCTGGCTGCTGTCTGAAAAGTAGGGATGCTCCTGAGTTACTAAGGCAAAGTCTTGAAACGTATTGTCTCTTTCTGTGTTATCGTAGTTGCTGTAATTATGATGAATGTCTTGATTTTTGTGCTGTTGTTGGTAAGTGGCGTCAGAGACCTTCTCAACTCAGTAACATCAGAGAATTAAAACAGGTTTGTGTGGAAAGACTTTAAAGCTCATCCAGTCCCACCCCCTGCCATAGACAGAGTCACCTCCCACTCTCTCAGGTTGCTCCAAGCCCCGTCCAGCCTGGCCTTGGACACTTCCAGGGATGGGACAGCCACAGCTTTTCTGGACCACCATCACAGGGAAGGATTCCTTCCAAGCGTCATACAAGGATCTCTGTCCCTTGGGGATCTCAGGACAGCCCCTTCCCTCGCAGGCTGGGAGGAGTCTGAAGCACCACAACACGCCCAGACAGCATTCCAAGCCCACAATTCCCAATGATGCTGGGGCAGAGATAAGTTATTCCCTCTGATGAATATCTCTGTTACAGTGTGTTAAATCATCTGAGGAGGAAATCCGCCTGTGCGGAAGGAGAAAGGAATCTACTAAGTCTGGGAAAGTCGAGATTTATACAACGCATTACTTATCTTAAAATGTTACATCACTTGCTCTCCCAGGTTCCACTGTCAGCCTGCTGCTGGAATTATGGAAGTACAGCAGGATTTATGCTGTCCCTCTGCAGTCAGGGGTAGCTCTTACACGTCTCTCTTTTTTTCTTGATGCTTAAGTGCAATATAATTTTTGTCTCATATAATGTGTGGCTTGCAGAGTCTTTGTAAAGAAGGAAATGAAATTATGTTCAGAGAATACGGTTTAGAAATGTGACCTTGGTTTTTGAATATGGTGAACTTGCCACCCCCACCATGGCTGGGATTTGGAAATGTTTTATAAAATATCAAATCCCAGGGATGTTTGGTTGGCTGGTATATTTTGCTGTCACATGCAGTTTAATTTGGTCTAATTAATTCTCTATCCCCTATAAGGGAAAAATGTAATATTAAGCAGAGAACATACCTTTGTGTAAACATTGGTTCTGCTGCGGTATATTGTAATATCATAGATAAATTTTGCTCATTGGGGAGTACAGAATGTCTCCAGTGTTGTCAAGGGGAAAAAAATTACCATGCTGGCAATATTTACATTTGATTTAGAGATTACACATGTGGCAATTTGCCACAATAGATAACGTGCTCCTTAGCAATGAATATATGAGCAAAACCACAGAGCGAGTTCCTTGGGAGCTCTTGCTGGAGTCTGCAAGGGGTAGCGTGGGGAACATCTCCAGTTAAACTACCTTTGGCTAGTTCCTGTGGCAGCTTTCTGTGATGGACTGGGTTAGGAAGGGCACAACACAGTGTTTTTAGGATTACAGGGCCATTGGGAACGTTAATTAAATTCTGCTGAAAAGCCTTTTAAAAGGGCAATCCTGCAGGAAGAGACCTTGGAGCTTTTATCACTGACGTGCAGTACGTGAAAAGGGCTTTTTAATAGTTCCTGCAGGTCCAGTCGGGTTTTGTCACATTTCAGGGGTGTCATATCCGTACTCTTAAATTGCTTTGGAGTCCAACTTAGAAGGACAAGTGTCATCCCCCTATTGCCACATCTTTCCTCAACAATGAGCAGTAAGTAATGTTTCTTCATCAAAGCCCTGTTTGACTCCTTCCAAACCTAACCTCATGTGTTACTAATGTAAAGGGAGGTAATTTTGATGGAAGGGGGGTTTGTCTGCCTTAATTTGTCATCCTGTTTGGAAAAAGGGGTTCTGAAATTCTGCCTGTGGTTCCCACTTTCTTTCTGGATGGTAATTGTATTTGGTCCCTATAAAATGGGATGTGGTTCCCTTCCGAAAATGCGGTGAAATCTGGTGTTGAAGTCTTTTGCTTGGAATGCAGCTGGTGCTGGTTGTCAGGAGAACATCTCTATGGGATAGCTCTGGTGGGAACAGTGGGTTAATATTGAATCTGCAGTACTGGTGACAGGGAAACCTTGGGGGACACGTTGAAGTAATTTATGTGGACTCAGTAGAATGGAGATCAGAGGGGTTTGTTCTGAAGTTATTTCCTAAACACCGTAATTCCTGAAGAGCTGGTGTCAGGCAGTTGTTGGACAAGCCTCAGTGATGTAAGGTTGGTATTGGAGTGCTTGAGTCTTTCAGAAACTACCAGGGTAACGAAGGGAAGCTTCTTCCCTCTTGTGCAGCCACTTGGTGTTTACTGTTCAGACGTTTCCTCACCTGAAGCCCTGTAAAGATGTGCCTCTGCACGAGGAGGGGGCAGGACAGGCTGAGAGTTCCTCATTGGTCAGTGTTGTCACATCAGTTCTGGGTAACTGGTTTTGTCTTGGCTGAGACAATATCAGAACTGGTGGTTAATTCTGAGCAAATTGGAGGAGAGGTGAGCAACAGGGAGGACTAGGAAACCCCAACATATTTTAAATAGGAGGAGGTAAGGATGTCTGCAACTGATCAGCTTGGCTTCTGTTCCTGGAAGAATTGAGGTGGGGAGTGAATGAGCTTTTTTTTTTTCTCTAACTTAGAGTCATAGAACCCTGGAATGGTTTGGGTTGGACAGGACCTTGAAGCCCGTTTTGTTTCAGTTCCCCTGCCTCGGGCAGGGACACCTTCCCCTAGCCCAGGTTGCTCCCAGCCCTGTCCAACCTGGCCTTGGACACTTCCAGGGATGGGGCAGCCGCAGCTTCTCTGGCCAACCTATACCAGGGGTCCCCACCCTCACAGCCAACAATTCCTTCTCATATCCCATCTAACCCTGCCCTCTGTCAGTGTGAAGCCACTCCCCTTGTCCTGTCCCTCCATCCCTTGTCCCAAGTCCCTCTCCAGCTCTCCTGGAGCCCCTTTAGGCTCTGGAAGGGGCTCTCAGGTCTCCCTGGAGCCTTCTCTTCTCCAGCTGAACCCCCCCAGCTCTCCCAGTCTGGCTCCAGAGCAGAGGGGCTCCAGCCCTGGGAGCAGCTCTGTGGCTTCTCTGGACTCACTCCAGCAGCTCTACGTCCTTATGCTGTTGCTGTCCAAAGCTGCTCTGTGGGGATTTTGCAGTGTGTGTCCTGAGTAAACTTGTATGAGCTGTCTCTCACTCCCAGCCTGGATGACACAGGAAGCTCTATTTGTTACGTTTTCACACCACTTAAAAGTTGGAAAAGGGAGGAGGAGGTCAGAGTTCAAAATTGATAACCTTTTTTTGGAAGGAGGAAAAATTTGGAGGAGCCAAGTGCAAGTTAATAGAGTTAGGCAGGAATAATCAGCTAGTCAAACATTAAATGGGAAGGGACAGGCCTTAGAGCAGCTTCCGAGAACAGGCTGGAGGGGTTGTGGGTCGATGGAGTCGGCAGCGTTGGGCTGCTGTGCTGTGCTGAGCCCAGGCTGTGTGCTGGGAGGGCGAGGGCAGCCCTGGGCAGTTTCCAGCCCTGTGAAAGGACACCGTGTCCGTGGCTGGCCCTGTCCGTGCCGGGTCACTCCCTCGTGTTCCCTGGGTCCCTGCCTCTTGTCTTGGGGGGAAAACCCAAACCTGGTGGAAATGAGTGAGATGTAACTGTTCCTGTTTCCGGGCAGGAAGATGAACTTGTCTGGCTTTTCTCTGAACTTTTGGGGCCAATATTAACACCGGTCAAGGCTTTGGTGTTACATGCCTAGATACGATCACTGCCCAAGAGAAGGGTGTGGAAAGAGGAGGTCTCCCTCCTCAAAATACACCCATTCTGTCCTAAATACTGTGGAGTCTTGGAACTGAATAATCAGTAGGTTGGTGGAGTGGGAGAGACAACTTGTTGGCAGACACAGAAGTTTACTAAGGTCAGGTCTGTACAAACTCTCCTGCTGGATTGAGGGTTACAGATGGTCTGAGCTCAGCTATTGGACTGGGGTGTCCAGAGTGCCCTGACCCTGAACTGCAGATCCTCAGAGACTCAGGCTGGAAAGGGCTCACTTCTGGATTAACTCCCTTCGAGGTGGGACACAGTTATTTACCAGCCCTTCACATTTTTTACCCTCTGCCTTCTGTACAGAAGCTCAGTAGCGTCCTGAGATGAAATAGATTGTGCTGTGTCTTCACAGGGCTCTTGGCACGAGTTTATGTGACTTGGGAAGTGTGGCTGAGAACATGCTTCCCATTCTTCCTCAGTGTCTCTCATCCCTTCTGTCCTGCTCTTCCTTCTTGGTGTGCTCTCTTGACATCCTCTGCTCTGGAGTCTCTTTCCTTGGACGCTTTGTTGCTTCCAGGGCAAGGAGGATCTTACCCATCACTGGAGTTGATCTGCTCTGTCCTGCACCAGAGCCAGACAGGGCAAACAAAAAGCTGGCATTGCCCTTTCAAAGGCTTACTAGGTTTTATTTGGAAAGCCAGAGGAAAACAAACTCCAAAGAGTGTATTTTTTTTTTCATAAGGGTCTGGATCTGTCTTGGAAAAATTTACAAAATCTTGTAATCAAGGGGAAAAAAGGTCGATAACTTGGGTAGAATCCTTCCCTCGGAAAACCCAGGGACTGCAGAGGTGAATCTGTAATTTAAAAAAAGGCCTTTAGGTTTCTGGGGCAGTGGGAGATACTGTAGTGATAAACAGGTTAAAGATTTTTCCTGCTGCTCGTGACATTTTCCTGTCATTTGGTGTATGAGAGCTGAAACTTGGG
The DNA here is from genome assembly GCA_013396735.1 of Grallaria varia. Lineage (NCBI taxonomy): Eukaryota > Metazoa > Chordata > Aves > Passeriformes > Formicariidae > Grallaria > Grallaria varia. Next base: position 688,136 of record VWZG01003891.1, on the reverse strand, counting down.
ATTGCAGAGGGAGGGAGGAGAGAACATTCACACACAGGTGTGATTGTACAAACCAGAGTAATGTGAGCAGCTCCTAGAAATTTCATAGTTTGGTTTGGATTTTTTGTTGTGCATATTTGGACTTTTTTGGGGTTTTTTTGTTATCCTCAGGAAAGACCACGTCAAGGATTCCAACCTAACAGGTCTCCAGTCCAAGGCTGACACTGTCACTAAGGAAATGTCACTCTTTCTAGAATGTTTTCACTTATTTCCTCTTTGAATGCTTGGACATAAAGGAGTATTTGAATGATGTAGCCTACAAAAGCATAATTTATCTGTTGTTTTTTTCTCACTACTCCTGCCTTATCTCCAAGTTCTGTGAATTCTGAGTAGCAGGGACAATAGGCTGAGGAAGTGCAGGAAGGCTGGAGTCCCTCTCTGGGGAAGCAGGATGTCCTTTGGGGACCAGAGGCTCTGTGTAGTTCAGTGATAGAGGGAATCATATCAGTTTGTTAATTAAGGTCATTTTAGAAGGTAAATCCAATTTTAAGAAGCCCACAAACACACAGGCATTTTAAGGAGCTGCAGTGCTTCAGGACAGGCTTTGTTTGTGAGGAAAGGCTGCCTTCATAGTTGTACTTTTTCTCAAAACCTACACTTATTCTGTGACTTCATGAGACAAATCTTGCTATTAAATGAATAGTTGTCCTTAAGGTGCTCATAATATACTTCAGCATTTCTCTATTGACTGTACTGTGAAAGATTATATGGTTTTGAGATGAGTACAGGAGAGGAGCCTTGATATTATTTCTAAGCTTGGCTTTAAAAGCCAAGGCTCCATGTTCTCTCTCCCCAGTGTTATGCTACTGTGGAAAACTGTTCTCCCCTGGAAGAATTTGTCTTCTGTTTTCTCCGGATGATTAAGTTAGGACAAGTCAAAGTGATATTGACAGCCAGTCTTTCTGCTTGACCAAATACACCAGAAAGACAGTAATTAAAATTCACTTCTCAATGCAAAGTAGATGTTAATTATAGAACTCTTTTGGGAACAGTTAAAATGGAAAAGTAATCATGTTTATCCTGGACTAGAATGGAAGTAAAAAAATGCTGTATGGCACTTTTGAGACGTGTTAAGCTTAGAATTGGAGAATCTTTCTCTTGAGGCCTGGATTATTCTCGATGATTCCTAATCTTTGTTATACAAACCAAACAACTGCACTGCTGTGAGTGGCACCCACCCCAGAAAGGCCGAGAGCAAAGCCTCAAGAGCACATGGAGTGACCATGTGAGCAGGAAAATATGTCTTAGGGATGAAAATTTCTTGGAATGTGCGACTGGTTTACTGTTGTGTAAATAGGCAAAGCAGAAGGCACTGTCGCACAGACCAAGCTGTTTTTTATATGTTCAGGGAGAGGAATTTGGGAGTAGTGATGGCTCTTGTTCTCATTGCGGGCTCTTGGGAGGAGGGTGCATTTTGTGTTAGAAAATGTGGAAAGCTAACCTGAAACCGTTGTCCTCTGTGTCCCGCAGGGCCCCCGGTGAGAACCTTCACTCCCTTTTACTTCGTGGTGGAGCCGGCGGACGTGCTGTCGGTCCGCGGCGCGCCGGTGATCATGAACTGCTCGGCCCATTGCGACGCGGCGCCCAGAATCGAGTGGAAGAAGGACGGGACCTTCCTCAACCTGGTGTCGGACGACCGGCGGCAGCTGCTGCCTGACGGCTCCCTGCTCATCAACAGCGTGGTGCACTCCAAGCACAACAAACCCGACGAGGGGCACTACCAGTGCGTGGCCACCGTGGACAGCCTGGGCACCATCGTGAGCAGGACGGCAAAGCTCACCGTGGCAGGTAAGGCGCGGCTTTGCAAGCGGGACTGAGGACGTGGGTGTGGATACTCTGCCCTCGGGAAAGAAGAAAGGTGCTTTCCCAGAAAGGAAAGGATCGTTTCATCACGTGTCAGGGAAGCTGGGACTGCGTCTCACTCGGGAGCTGGAAATTGGTGTGTTTTCTGTTCATCAAAGCGGCTCAGGAGGTGCTGAAGATTAGGAAAGAGATAACTGGATTAAGAAAAGTGTCAGGTGTCTGTAATCAAAAAGGTGGCTTACCACAGCTTAGGGAGGGGAGAAAGAAGAGTTTTTCTTCCTTTATCTATGGACAACCTTTAAATAACTTTTTCTACTTCTGCATTGAGATTTCTCTGCTCTCTATTGTAAAACATTTGGGAAGCTCCTCACAGCAGGGTGTGCAATCCCGACAGGACTGGGAGACTGGTAGAGAAGAGAGTGTTGGGGGGTTGTATTTTTCTGTTGCTCGAGTATCAGCTGTGAACAAGGGCATTTGAAAAGTAACCAACCAAATGCTTAAAGTTTTCTGTTAAAAAGGCCAAGTCATAACCTCTGCCTTGGTGTTGTTTTGAGTAACCTTTAGACTTGACTGGTGATAGCTTTTATTTAGAGAATAGAAGGCAGTAAGGGAGTGAAGTTCGCACTCAAAAATAAAGGTTATGACTGGGGACAGTGATCTGTTTTTAGTCAGTTGCTTGTATCTCAGGGCTTGGGAGTGTCAGATTGTGTGTGCCCTGTAAACAGCGTATCTTGTGATTACCGAGGAAGAGTGAGACTTCAAAATCCAACCAAAAAGGAAAGAAAAGGTAAACTAAGGCACTGTAACTAACAAAAAAAGCCTATGAAGCAATTTTCCTTTGTTTCTCTAATGATGTTAGCCAGCCTTTTTCAGGCTGGTTTTTTTTCTTTGCTTAATAAATGTCTCAAGGTAATGAATTCTTCCTGACTGGGGCTCTGGCAGCTCTCAGAGCTGCTGCTTCCCATCGTTTATATTCTGATGTTGTTTCCATTAACGTGGCTTGTAGCATTGTTGGGAAACATCAGCAGTGTCAGAAACAAAAAAATGGGGTTTTTATACCTTAAAGGAGTGACTTGGAGTGTCTTTAAATGAGGAATGTGTTTCTGAGCTCCTTGGCAATGCGGACAATAAAAGCAGTTCTCACAGGCTTCCCCCAGCTATTCCCACCTCCCTGCATCGCTGCTGTTGGGATTAATTCTGCTGCTTTCCACACGAGCTCCTTCAGCCTCCTGCCTCTGTCATCAATCAGCTCTATATGATCATTAGGTGGGGTTAATGGGGTTAAAAATGAAGGTAAGCCAAAATGCCTTCCAAATTTCCAGTTCCATTTTGCATTATCTATGATGTAGAAGGTAGTATTTTATTTGATTATTTCTAAAATTATGAAATTTTCAAGAGCCTTTCAGTACTTGAAAAAAAACCCACAACAAACAGCACTGCAGTGCTGGTGAGTTTTGTTTGCCACAAAGTCTTTGCTGGAAAACAGAACACATCCAGTCTAACCCAAGGCAGTGTGGATCTTTCCCACACAGCTGCTTGTCCCTTTGACTCCTGTTGGCCTGACAGCTGTGTTGTAAGATTATTGATCAGTTCCCTGCAATAAAAACTGTACTTTTATTGTTCAGAACTAGAGGAAGTGCTCGTGGCACATGTTCTGCATTGCTTTGTGCCATCCTGCCCATCAGAAACCTGCCCCAGAGCATCCTCTGGCTGCACTGTGCAACCTCCTCCTGCTGCACCCAAAGCTCGGTCAGGTGTGGGGTGTGAAGGGTGTGAATTCCTATTTACCAACCTCGTGAAGCGCCAAGAGCTGTGCCAGACTGCCCTGAGTGTAATCCTGTACTTGGGGGAAGGGTGGTTCGATTGCTGAAGGCTTTGGAATAAGTGATGGAATATTTAAATTCTGGTTTAATTGTTTTGGTTTTCTTGTTCTCATTTGAATCCCTCAGTTTTAACAGTGGTTTCTAATATTCCTTCCCGCCCTCATTGTTTTAATTGGAAGCTTTGGGCTGTGGTAAGTGTGGGGATAGTTCTCCTAGTAAGGTCCTCTCCTAGGCCTCAAGATTCCAGTGGGAGGGAGGTTATTTCCCTCTTAATGCTATGTTGGCTTCCTATGGGGGTGTGTGTGTGGTGCTGCCATGCACCTGATCCCTTTAAAAGGGAATTGTGTGAAACGTGGGTTGCGTGTTTCAACAGCTTCTTACCATTAAATAACTTCACTGCCTGCAAGTGGCAATTCTGAGCAGTCACGTGGGCCAGGGCAAGGGCAATGCAGCACAAACATGTTGCATTCCATCATATAAATGGAGGGGTACAGGGCTGCAGTTTCTAGGCTCAGAACTGCACTATTTCCCCCAAGAGCCAGTGGATGGTGCTGAGCAAGTGCTGCAGGACTCACAGGGACAAGCTGCTCAGATTGTTGAAAGGACTCTCTGCATGTTTTAGTTTGATGGATCTGAAAGTTAAACTGGAGCTCTTTGCTTATGTAGGGTGGCTGATGACACAGGGACTGTGAGGTGACAGAGGGGCCCAGGGACCTGCTGTGGGAAAAACTCAACCCCAGATACACACGCGGATGCTCAGATGGACTGAAGGAGTTGTGACAGACAGGCTGTCGTGTTTTCCTGCCTCGATTTCTTGTTTGACAGTGCTAAGAAGGTGTCTTGGCAGGGCAGGGATGGTGGCAGGGCGACAGTGAGCTTTTAAAGAACCTTTTCTCTGTGTGATAATCCATGAGAGAAGCCTTTACCCTTTGGGGTTTTGGAGGGGTGAGAGTCAGAGTTTCTGTGGCAACTGAGGTTCCTAAAGAAACTGATCTTTGCCTTCTTCAGATCTAAAAAACAAGTCAGAGATGCGATAAAATACATTATGAAGACCATTGAATTCAGCACTTAAATTAGTGTGTGACTTGAATTTGTGTGCTACTGCACCTCAGTTGTCAGGTGTTTGCTGTTCTACCAGACTTCCAGGAGCAAATCTTTGATTTTTAGGCGCTGCAGACAGCAGGGAATGTGTTAGTTGTCTTCAGTGATCAGCAGTGTCAGGATACCTGTATCTCTTTCCCATTAAGTGCAGACTTCCACAGTTGGATTCCTTCCAGCAGATGAAGGTTGATTGTCATCACCAGTGTTTCTTAGGGCAGCGGAGGGGCAAGGCTGTAGTGGTCACACAGTCCCTATAATGTATAGGATTTCCCCATTGTTAGGATGGATTTGAACTAGGGAAAGTCAAAGGAATTGCCTAATTTATGTAAAGCCACAGCACTTTAATCAGTGCCTTGGTACAGTATGTTTTCTTAATTGGCTTTTGAAATGCAAATCTGTCTTTGATACTTAAGTGCCAGTTAGATACTAAGGAGAGTGAGGAGTTGGAATAGCTCTTGCAAAACATGTATTAAAAATAGATTTACAAAGTTTTGGGCAACTGTGTCTGTAATTCAACTTGGAAAAAACAAATTCATATGTATTTTAATAAAAAGTATGACATGAGCTGAAAAACCATTCCTTAGATGATCTTTCCACAGGCATTATTTACTCTGGTTTGGTTGAACCTTTCTTAAAGTTTTTGCTGAGAGAACAGGTACACAAGGATCTAAAAGTTTGAAAATATTACAGGGGCACTGAGTTTATTAATATAGATTCATCAGCTCTATATATCCCTTTAACTGCTCACCAAATTACTTGTTTCACCTCTTGTCATCTTTTTTCCCCAAGTCAATCCAGCTGTTTTCTTCCTCCCTTCCACTTGTCTTTGCATTCAGTAATTCTTGGCTTGGAGCTTTGTACCATTTGTGGGTTGTGAGAAGGCAGCTGTCCCTGCCTTGGTCCTGACTTCAGGTGTGGTCAAGTTGATTTCTGAAAGCGCTTGGGGATAACTTACAACCTTTTTCCCCCGTACCTCAGCTAAATAATCTCCTTAGATTATTATTTGCCTTTTAAATATTCACAGAAATTTTATTTTCAAACCTTAATTTTGTAATTACTCTTTGAAAAACTCCAGGCAAATCACCTGTGTTACGAGATGCTCCTGCCATGTAATGTCAACTCCAAACTGGTTCATTTGAAACCCTGGTAGTGTGTTTGTGTATGTGAACTCAGGTCTCTGAAGGTCCATGCCCAGCACAGACCTGGCGAGAATGAGGGTCCAGCCCCTGAGCTGGTGGGATCTCCTCCGTGGGGATACATCACATGTAGGGAAGGAGCTTAACCTGAGAAATTGCTCTGGTTTTGAGCTGACTGCATTGCCTTTTCAGGGTTCATTTGCATGTGTCCAGCTTTGGGCTTCCAAAGTGCTGACTCGGAAGAGCAGTCACTGAAATTACAGGAGGCCTGGATGGGCTCGGAATTTCATGTGGCTTGGAGGAGTTAATTGAGTTATGAGCCAGGAGATGCTGGTGCCTAATCCTGCTGCTATTGCAGCTCATTACGCCATCTCCAGAAGATCTCCACGATTGCCTTTTTCTCAGTGGGCTAATAAAGACTTTCCCTCCACTAAATTTGAGTGTTGCTCTTTATAATGTGCCAGGGTGCAGTAAACGAGGACAGCAGGTAGAGATAAGTCATTCTCTGTCCCTTACAGTCTTTGGATGACACGCAGTAGGTAAAGCTGTGGCCAAGAAATCATTACCCGGGACGTTCCCTGAGTACAGCTGGTGGGAGAAAGCAGGACCTGGATGGGTCTGGGCTTGCCATTAAAGGTAGAGCTCTGCAGAGCACAGAGTGAGAGAAGAGTCGTGGCTGCCAAACTTCAAATGCTCACGACTGAACAGTGTTTTATTTCCTACTGGGCTCTGTGTGTGTCTTGTGCCATCCTTGAAGGTGAAACAAACTGTCCCAGCTCCTTGGAGATATGATTAGGTGAGAAATAACAGCACATTTTTACTCAATATTGCACATTTCCTGTAAGAGCAAGGAGGGGAAATATGCTCTTGATCAGATCTTCATGAATAAAGAACATTCTGTACCTTGGAATTGGAAGAAACCTAAGAGCAGAGGTACTTCAGAAGAGGGTACTTAAGAGCACTTAGCCAGTAAGTGATACGGGTGATAAATTTTCCTTGCAAAAATACATTTTTGTCTTAAAAAGTATCTACGTTTCTCCTCAATTGGCTCAGATCAAAATGCATTTCTTTGTGACAGGCAAATGGGAAAGGTGGTTTTAACACAACTGCAGTTTGTACAGGTTCTGTCAGCTGTTACTGAAAATGTGAGAGTTTAGACATTTAAGGTAATAAATGTTCTGCCTTATGTGTCATTCTCAATTCTTACAATCCACATTTGTCCAGTTAAAGCAGGAAAAATTCTCTGTGAGCCTTTGAACTGGTCTCTTACTGCTTGGTCTGAAGGCAAAGGTCCATTTTCAGAACTGTTACAGATTTTCAGTCCTAGGTTAGGAAAAATGCTTTAGTAGACTTGGCCATTTATGTATTCTTTTTTTGAGTAGTAACTCCATAACCTCGGGGGATGAGAGCCAAAGGGATTGAGGTAATTGGTGGTACCAAGGCATCACTTTCGGGGTGTGCAGCCTGGGAAGGTTTGCCCTTGAGAGGCTGCTGGTGTATCAACGGTGTCCTTTCTTCTGCCTTTCCCACAAACCCCAAAGAAACACCAAAACAAAACACTATTGATGTTTTACTCTGCTCTGGAAGCACTCCTGTGCCCCTCCCATGGTGTTGGAGGCTCAGGGCGCAGTTTTTCGTTCAGAATTTGATTGAATTCAATTCTTTTTAAAGACTTTGGACTTTGCGTGGCTGAAACAATTCTTTGAGTGAATTAGTAGGAATATAACAAACTGAATCTGTTTCCTGTATGATCTGGAAGTGTTGGAGGGATCAGCAAGGCACCAGCACAGACCCTTCTCTGGGCTCTGGAGGGGAGGAGGTGTTGCTCTGATCCAGGTTCTGTTCCCCCTTGGGCAGCAGTTGGTCCATCTCCCATATTTCCGTGATGCGCACTCCAGGAATTGCTTCCTGTCGTCCCTCGAGCCTGGTTTCATGTCCTTGTCTTTCCAGTCAATCTATCCTGTGTTCAGGGTGCCGTGTTCTCTCCTCCAGCTCCTGAGAACCCCTGCCTTCGTTCAGATCTCCTGCCCCATCCGAAGCCGATGGCTGCAGGATTGTCTGGAATGGAATGGATTGCTCAGATCCTGGGGGACAACCCCCAGCAGGGGGAATTGACCTGCTTGTTTTGAAACTCCTCTTTGGTATCTAATGACTGAGTTACAGCCGAGGTAGAGAGACTCTAATTTACCAGTTGAATGATATTAAAACTAGTTTCTGTATGAAAAATGGAGGTTTTCTTAAGCTTTTGTATTTAAAGTTTATTACACCTGATATCAAACAATATCAAACAGCCTATTCTGACTCATACTATCCCTGTCCCTAATTCTGTGGGTCAGTGAGCCAGTTAAAGCTTATTTGTGCTCGGTGGAGGGTGACAAATCCTCTGCTGAAGCCACAGGAGAGGGGGCACAGGGAGATGTGGAGCACTCGTGCCTGAGCTTTCTGCTTTATTAACGATGTAACAATACTGCTCAGAAAAAAACAAACTAATGGGCATTTTCTAGAATGAAATTCAAGTCTTGTAATTAGCAAAGAGAGGATCCTGTGTGTGTTTGGTCAACCGGTCTTTGTGTGAACTCACTTAAAATAATACAAACTTACTGTAAAACCTCAGCAATGGAATCTCTCTGCTGTGTCCATTTATATCCTGACCTTTGCTTTGGAACACGTGGAAGGCAATGCAGTTAATCTGTGGGGAAAGGAGCTGTGGTGCCAAATCTGAGAAACCCCCTGGGCTGATGATAGAAGCTCTTGGTGGTGAGACACAACTACAAAGTGAGACATGTTGATGGTGCATCAACACCTTAAACAGGAGACTTGGCTGAACCCTCCTCTTTTGTTAATATTTTCACTCAAGTCGGTATTTTCCCTTATTTATCTCTTGGTGTCAGCACCAGCAATCCCTTCTGGGATTCTGCTTGGCAGGTTTGTGCATAGATCGCTCCCGAAATCCCAGCCTGTCAGGCAGGTGGTGGTTACATCTGCAACCTGTCTTCTTCACTCTCAGCCTGTCTCAGCCCAGAATCCAGCAGCATGCTCCAGCTTTATTGAGTGTCAAAGTGAAGGTCTTTATGCTGACATTGTTCGTTTTTGACAGACTGAATATTGTGTTTGGAAACAAGAAGAACCTGTAGTTTTACCCCTTCCCAAGTGAAAGGGAACACAAAGGCAGGAAGGGTAAGAAGGATCAAGGCAGAAGCATGTCTCTGATTAGTTCTTTATATTTCCATAATAAAAATTCAAGAAGAAGTCTTGAATAATTGAAATAATTATTTAAGGTAAGATAAGGTAATTAGTAAGGAAAAATTAAGTTACGAAACTTGTTATGGCTGATTTCGGTCAGGTTGGTTCTTGGTAACATCCTTGAAACACAGAATGTGTCTCAGCATTTACATCAATACATGAGAAATATAAAGATGTTAAAAATCATTAACCCCCTACAATCCCTATTCATTTGCATATGTAACCCCCTATTTTGGGAGGGGAGCACAGGGAAATGTCTCTAAATAATTTACAGATTTCTGTAAAGGTGTTGCTCTTCCTTCTCCAGCAGCTTCTGAAGTCTGTCCTGACTTAAAAGCGCCGTCAAATCTGCTCTTAAACTGAACAGATTAAAAATTAAGCAAAAAAAGGCTTCGATGTGGAAGAAGCTTTCGAAAGCTGTCCCTGCTGTGATGAGCTCTGGTGCCAGCAGCTGGTTGGAGGGTCAGAGGTGTGACAGTGCCACCTGAGCGGTTCCTCTCCGCATCCCTGGCACTGAGCTCCAGTTTTGTCGGATGATTTGCTCCCTCTACGCCTTTTAGTGTTTCTCCTTTATTCTGCCACGCACCCTTGTTGTCTCCAGACATCTATTTCAGCTACATATGTGTGTCTATAGAAGTTTTCTCCTTTGTGTTTGTGTCTCCTGTCAGCCTTGGAGCACTTGATTTTTCTGAGGTTTCTTTGCTATTCACGCATTCCCAGTATTTCTTGGTGAAATTGTTGAGGTTATTTCCTGTCTCTAAATGCCTGTTGTCAGGTACCAGCTGTCTTTGTCACTGTCTATAGAGTTGCCTGCAAAAGTTTTTCAGATATTTCCTTTCTTCCAGTTCCTTGATAAATTTATCCTGACAGTCCTCTCTGTGCATTAATCTTCTCTGAATAGCTTGTTCACATGAGCTTCCGTAATTGATAGCCTCGCCTGGGCCTAAAATTATTTAACCTGTCAAGCTCTTTTCTTTCACCACAACACTCAGATCTTATTCTTCTTTTGTTATGGCTCTCGATTTTGTTTTAAAAAGAGTAATTGTGAGCCTGTAGGGTTTTTCTTTTTAGGCAGTCTATTGATGAAGACCTGAAGTTCCTTAAATGATGAGGCAATCTGTGTGCCGTATCTTCAGGGCTTCTCCTGAAATCCCACAGGGCTTTCTTCATTGGCCTCGCTATTAGAATGATCTTCAGCAGTAGCAAAGAAATGATTCCATAGTTTGCATGCCCTCAGTTCATTTTTTTATGGTATCAGGATTTCTTAGTGTGTTTCTCAGTGCTTGTGGAGTTCAGTCCATTGTGGGCACTGCAGCTTTTCCTGCTGCTCCTGGAGCTTTTCTGATTGGCCTCTCTAACTGGAGGTCTTGTCTCCAGTTTAATGGGACAATTTCACCTTCTCTGTTGGCAGAGCTGTTTTTTCTGTGTTCCTACACCACTCGTTGAGCCTGATATCCCCCCCTCTTACTTTTCTTGTAGTTGTGGTTGGCATCGGTGACCTCTCTATTCTTGAGGATCTTCCTTCAGTTATTTTTCTTGCACCCATTTCATTCCTGGAATAATTTATTGATCTCTTCTTGGTATCACCTGACTAGAATTCACATTTGATTGTTTTGCCAGGTAATACGTCAGAACGCTCTGATGTGTTTTCCTGTTCCAAACACCCTCTACAATTTCTGACCGTACAGTAGATACTGGGCGGAAATCCTTCCCTGGGAGGGTGGGCAGGCCCTGGCACAGGTTGCCCAGAGAAGCTGTGGCTGCCCCAGCCCTGGAAGTGCCCAAGGCCAGGTGGGATGGGGCTGGGAGTAACCTGGGAAAGGTGTCCCTGCCCACGGCAGGGGATGGAACTGGATGAGCTTTAAGGTCCCTCCCAACCCAAACCATTCTGTGATTCTGTCTTAGCTTTGGTTTTAGTCTGTGCTTCTGTGGCAGAGCTCAGGCCCAGGTCTGAGAGGGGCTGATCAGAACCTCAAACCCTTGCAATCCAATTCGACACTACCAAGCATTACCAGTTTTACTCTTAAGTTTCCCTGTTAGAAGCTTGTTTTGACAAGTTTAATTCTTCTGCTCTTTGCACAATGTTTTGTGTTTTGCTATATCTCTCCATAGTTTTCTGTGTAGCTTCCCCATATCATTGTGTCATTGGAGGATTGAGCTTGGAAGGGACCTTGGGACATGTGGAGCTCAGTTGCTGGTTCAAACCAGCTCTGAGGTCCTACCAGGTCACTCTGTGAATTATTGTACATGTATCAGTACGTGTGGTTGTGTGTGATACTGGCGTGTCCACTTCCTTTTCCTCTCTTCCTTAATTCTGGCCAAGGAATACCCTTATAAATCAGCATGTGCCATGGTATTGGTGCTGTCAAAGCTGTATTTAACAAAGTCAGGATTCTGCTTTGGAACCGAAATTTCTCTTTCATGTTCTGTGTTCCATAAACTTCCCAATTCTCTTTAGCCAACAAGGGCATTTGGTAGGTTTTCCTTTCTCCTTGTTATAATCCATGTAAGAATACTCTTGCCCCTTGTCTCCTGCCCAGACTTTGGGCCAGGTTTTGTTCTCTCCTGTCTAGATTCCCTAAGCAAGAGGGGAGAATGATGTGCTAGGTGGTTTTTGTGGAAAGGACTGGAAGCATCTGGCCTTACCCTAATTCAGGTAGTGCTGGATTTGTGTTCTCCAGGAGTGTTTTGTAATTACAAAGTCTAATCCATTTGCTGGTGAGATTCATGAAATATGTCCTATTAACAGAAGTGTATTTTAAGCCATTTCACACCTCTGCTGCTTCAACAAATGATGCTGAATAATGCTGGGGAGAAGGAGCTGTGATAATTTAATGAAGTATCCACAGATGGCTGGACTTATTAATTTTTTAACAGGGTTGGGGTGAGAAGCTGATGCACTAACAAAATATGTGGCATCTTTGTGATCTGCTGCGTTGCTGAGGGGTAACAGATGTTGGAGCCATCCTGACAATAGGGAATAGTGTTTCTGTTCTCTTGTGTGCCTGGAATCCTCACACTTCCCCAGAGGCTGTTTGGATAAAGGAGTTATAGCTCTGGATTTGTCATGAGCTCGTATTTGCTTAGGGTGAGAGCAGTGGGGAGAAATTAGTGTTTCAGGGTTGTGAGAGGTTTGTGGGATCACTCCCAGCCCTGTTTAACTGGGAGGATTGAGGTGGGAGCTGTGGTGTGGCAGTGGTGGGACCTGGGCTGCTGCAGTTGGTTTAGACTTGGACAAACAAGGAGAAATGTGTGAGAGTAATGTTGGGCAACGGGATTTTCACTGCTGGTGTACAGGAGGAGAGAATTTTGGGAAATGTGTCAGCTACTCCTGTGCTTTGGTTTTTCCATATTGCATTAGAAATAATCAGAAAGAGGGAAAACATTTACTGAGCACATCAAGGTGTCACCAAAAGGCCTGAAACCAGTTTAGGGAAGCAGTTAATGGCCCAAACATGTAATGGGTGTGTGTTTAGAGCTGTTTAATGCTTATACAAAGTGTTCTCTTAAATTCCAGTCTGTGCAGGAGCAATAGAGGAGACTCTATTGATGAAAAGCCTTGTGACCACATAGGGAAGGGGGATTCCTCTGCAGCTGTCTGTTCCCTAAGGACAAGGAGGTTGTGCTCTTTTCTTCTTTCTCTTTAGCAGTGTTGGTTTGGCAGGATTGATCCCAAAAGGCTGGTAGGATTCTAAAGGGGATGAAATGTGTGTATGACAGTAGCATCCATGCTAAATAGAATGGAGCATTTCCAGTGGCTGCTGACAGTATTTAGAGGGGAGGCAGGAAGGGCTCTGAGCTTGGTTACAACACTCATGTGAGTGAGTTATTTGGTAGCTGCTGATTATGGAAGGGCTTTTTCTTTCAGTCTCCTTGGAAATGACTGGCACTGGCTACAGTCAGAGAGGCTGCTGAGCTGGATTGGCATCAGGGCAGTGAATTCCTCCACTTGTGCAAACTACAGGAGATGAAATACTGGCTCCATTGATGGCAGCAGATGACAGCCAGAATTTTAACCATCTGTGTTTTCCAGGAGCATGGGAGTTATTGCTCTTCTAGGCACATCTTTTTCAGGAATGGAGACAATGGGCCACAAATCTCAGTAAGGCTTAGGCTGGGAATGCTGATTGAATGCACCACATTTGCATTAGTAGATTGTTCATTCACATTCCTACCATTGCTCTGGGCTTTGATGAGGGGAGGGGAGGGGAAAGACAAAAGGAAACGAGAAAATAGGGACAGAGTTGGCCTCCTCCCCCTCCTTCCCATTTGCATTGTCCTGGCAGAAAATGTGGAGTTTGTGATGCATCTGATTCCCCTTGTATGCTGTGAGAGTTGCACTGTTGCTTGTGTGTTCTCCTGCCCATGTTTAGAGAACATTCCAAAAGGAAAATCATCCCTCCTAAAGTGAGTTTATTAACCTGTGTTCTGCTAGGTCAGTAGTATTTTCCTTTGGTGTCCTCAAATCGATACATAATGTATGTGTGCTGACACAGAATGATTAATGTGTGTACAAACACCAAAAATTGTCTTTAATATCAGAACCCCGAAGTGTCATTTATCATTGCATTCATTTGCCAAAAGATGGGGTGATGTCTTCAACTGATTGCCCTGCAGTGTGTGGGTGAGGAGGGGGGGCTGCTCCCTCCTTGGCAATGTGCCTTCCATCCCTGGAAGTGTCCAAGGCCAGGCTGGACAGGGCTTGGAGCAGCCTGGGATAGTGGAAGGTGTCCCTTCCCACGACAGGTAGATGAACTTTAAGGTCCCTCCCAACTCACACCATTCCGGGATTCTAACTGCCATTACATCTTCTTGCTTAATCTTGTTGATTGAAGTGTTTGGGAAATACAAACCACTGAGAAAAGAGGCACCAAGCTTTTAAAAGGTTGTTCTTTACAGTAGTTTTGAATGTGTTTCTTGTGTAAAGTGAAACACTGAGTTGGCTTACATGGTAATGCATTGAAAAAAGATTGGAGAAAGTTAAAGAAATGCAGGCTTAGGAGTGAATAATTGATATTTTGGAGAGGTAAAGAGCAGCTCTGTAATGGAAAGGTTCTGGACTTGCAGATGGAAGGGTATTTTCTAGTTGTGTTCTGCTGCAGGAGGCGTGCCAGCACTCCAGGACCTGCTACTGTATTTATAAACAGGTCTCTGAATTAATAGTAATTAAGGCCTGTATTTGGAGTGCCTTTTGTAATCCATCATTATTGTTTTGTGGTTGTGTGTTGGCCAAAGCAAAGGCTCCTCCTCCACAGTGGAGGCTTTTAAGCAGTGCAAATTGCCAATAATTGTAGAATAAGAGAAAATTACTCTTTAGGACAAAATTATAGCCTAGGTTAAAATGTATATTTTAAAAACACACAGGACTATGATGAAATAAAGGTTTTAGTGGCTTTTAAGATGACCCGGAAAATCAGCTGTAATTTTATTGCCAGTGAATAATGAAACCATTCTAAATAAAGCTTATTCAGCCTCAATGGAGCACCTGCACACAACAGAATGCACAAAGCATGTCTTGTCCAGGAAGTGAATAGTATTTGTAAGGGGGTTGAATTAAGGCATATTTGAGCTTTATGTTAAAAATTGCAGGGCTTTAGTCCTCCAGGGACATTCTCACTCGTGCCTCAGGTTGTCAGTGTGGTCATTGTACAAGTGGTGGTTTATGGAGCAAAGAGGGGAGATGAAAACAGAGCTCACCTGGCAAAAGGAGGAGATCCAAGACCTCCTTCCAGGCTGGGGAAAGAATTGCCTTAATGTGCGTGTCTCTTAATAAAGGAGAATATTGAGATAGATAAGAGTCAGAGTTAATTATGAACATTTAATGGGTTATGTCAAGAAGTAGATTTTCAGAAAGGAAAGATGCCTCAGAGACCAGGGTTTAGAGGATCCTGGTTAATGGCCTTATCAGCCATTTAGCTGTAAAAACAATGTATTTACCTGCAAAATTAGCAAATGTGGCAAATGCAAGAGACCTTGGTACAATTGCTGTGGCCTCGAGGGTCTCACAGGAGGAATTAAATAACTCTCCAGATGGACTAATGGTGTGCGAGGTCAGGCAGGTGCAGGGATATCCTGGGAATTGTGCTGGGTTGGGACAGAGGGGCAGGGGATTTAGGAGAGAAGAAGGGGAGTTGGTGGGTTCTGGGATTGATTGGGACCTGCCAGTGTCTGGAGAGCCACTGGCATGATTTGATCTTTCGGGGAAGATGTTTCCAGTAGTATTTCCATGGATGTTTGTGATCTTAAATTAGAGTAGGCACTTAAATTTGTCATTCTGCCAGAGGGGCATGGTGGGAGAGGAGGAGACGTTGGACCAAAAAGGTTCTGACTGGATTTAGAAGGAAATTCTGCACTGTGAGGAATGTGTTAAAACAGGTGGTCCAAGAGCTGTGCTGTCCCCATCCATGGGGATATTTGGGGTCTGACTGCACAAATCCCTGGGGAACCCTCTGACCTCATAGCTGACTCTGCACTGGCTGGGTCCCTTTCTGCCCAGATTAACCTGCCATTCCGTGTCTTTAAAGGTGGATAGGGTGTTAGGGGAGCGAGGGAGAGGAACTAAAGATTGTAGCTTCATTAAGCAGGAGGAAAGTTAAAAGAAGTTGTGACGTTCATTGCCATGAATACCTTAGAGGGAGGGAGTAATGGATAAATATCAAAGATGCAAAATAATTAATACCGAAATAAGGTCAGGATCAAAGGACCTGAAGTTGGTTGGAAATAGCGTGAGAGGGGAAATCAGAAGCAAAGTTTCTCAGAGGAATGAGGTTGTGGTAGGAGCCCTCAGGTATTATTCCGAGCAGGGAGAAAGTGGATAACACTTAGAGATGAGCCTGTATAAGGCCATGGAAGGAACTGCTTGACAGGACAGGCATGATCTGTGTGTTGGAAATGTCCAGTGTGGGGTTCAGTCTGGCTGACTGGGCATTGGGAAGGTCTCTGGTGTGGTACCCCCTCCCCAACTACACACATGCTTGATGCTCTGTGTGTGTTCTCTGTACATCAGGCAGAGATCTGGCAGAGCTGGAGAGCAGGATTTTGATCTTTTTGACCGGATAATTTGTGCGTTTTGGTCTTTTACTGTAGGTCTGTGTTTCAAACACCCATGAGTGTTGGGTTTCTTTGCCTTTACACCATCCATGTTTAGCGTTGTGCTATCAGCTGTTGACCTTATTGAAGAGTTGGGGAGCAGCTTCGTTTTTCTAAACTGCATTCACAAATCTTGACTTAAACATCAGAGCTCTGGTGTCACCTTCAGAGCACCTCTGATTTGTCACTCTTCTAATTTTTGTGCAGGTCTTCCCAGGTTCACGAGCCAGCCGGAGCCCACCACCGTGCACAGGGGAAGCAGCGCGGTCCTGAACTGCGAAGTCAACGCGGACCTGGCGCCGTTCGTGCGGTGGGAGCAGGACCGGACGCCGGTGCCGCTGGACGAGCGGGTGCTGCAGGTGCCCGGCGGGGCCCTGATCATCAGCAACGCCTCGGACGCCGACCGGGGGCTGTACCGCTGCCTCATCGAGGGCACCGCCGCCCCCAAGTACAGCGACGAGGCCGAGCTCAGCGTCCTGCCAGGTACCCGTGGGCTCTGCTGCTGCGTGGAGCTCGTTCCTTGTGTGCCGCGTCCAAGGTCTTGGCAGTGGTTGGAGACACTCATGTGCCTGCTTGCCACATTTAATGGTTCAGCTCGTAAGGGATTTTGGGGAAGGATTTGGTTTCAAAAGGCCCACACTTCCATTGTGACATGATGCAAGGAGGGAAACGACTGTTTCTTTGAGTATAAATGTTTGGGATTTCTGAGTTTCTCAGGTTGAATCCCATGTTTCAAATCGTCTTGAATTCTCCCAGAGAAACTGGTGCTTAGTCCCTTGCTCTTGGGATGCTGAAGCTGAGGTGCTTTTAATTGACCCAACATTCAGGAAGTTCTGATTGTTTAAACAACAGGCCCTGTTGGGAAGTCTCCAACCCCCAGAGGGGAATAATTTTATTTTGGAAGGTTTTGTTACACTTACTGTGCTGAAATGTTGAGACATTTTTATAAGAACAAAAGTCCAGTGCTGATATCAGGTGTTGGTACATTTGGTGTGTTCTGTTCTCAGTGACCCTTGCACAGAGCTGTCACCAGCTGCTCAACACAGACATTTGAAAAGTCACCAAGAGCTGGGCAGGAATGTGGATTGTTCTTTCCCAAACTAGGGAAATAGGGGCTGTGTTTTGTATGGGATTTCTTAATTGTTTCCAGGGCCATCTCTTCTAAATTTGTCTTCCTGTTGGAATTGTGATTCAGTTGTTCCTGCCTGGAGAATGGCTGGAGGAGTTGCTGAATTTCCCTCCTGGGAGGCCTCCAGGGTTAGACTGGGCTCTGGCATGGTGGGCCTGACCTGGCATGGGCAGCAGGTGGTGGCACCTTCAGGGGTCCCTTTCAGTGAACAGTTCTGTTTCTTATCACTATGGCACTTCTCTTCCTAAAAGGCTGAAATACTCTTTAAAATACTCCAGTTTTACAGTTGCAGCTCTCTGTTGAGATTGGGGTGGTTGCCAGGTTTGGGAACGAATCATACTTGAAATAGGGGTTTGTTTTGTTGAGTTCGTGGGGCCTTTCTGAAGGGAAAGCCTCGTTTCATTCAACTAAGGATACAGGATTTGAAGAACAGCACTTTGGGAAAAGTTGCTTAATTGAATTATTGTAGTTTGGATTGCCTTTGTGTTTCTGCAGCCCTTCAAATGCTCAAGACTTCTCTGATTTTAGGCAATTGGAGATTTCTTGATAAAGTTCCATGTGCATTGATCTTTTGGATTCGTTTGGCTCCAAATACAGTTTACTTGTTTTCGTAGTGCTTTGCTGAAGGTGATTAAATAAAATTCTGTTAGGGAATACAAATGATGCTGTTTCTTTGCTTGGTCATGAATCTGAAAGTATCAATAGTGAAGTTTTGTGAAATCCCTCCCATCAGGCTTTTTTTAAAAAGTGGGATTAAGCTGTTGAAGGGAAAGCTCCCTTAATCTTGAGTGGCCCCATAATTGATTGTTTGGTCTGAGATGTATTTGAAAGAAGGATTTGAATTAATCTGTTCTTTATTCAGTTTATTCCCTTTTTAAATTGCTATCTGATATGTGCCTGACCGTGACCCCATCACTCTGCTTCCCAGTCTTTGAAATACACCCAACACACGCTTAGATTTGCATCCATGGACAATATTTTACTTCTTATATATTCTACCTCTCCTGGTGTCAGTCTGCCACTGAGCAGGAGAGTTCATTTCTGAGCTCTGCTCCTAAATAGCATGTACTGTCAAATGTAGGAATACAAGGGAAAACAAACCCCAGTTAATTTTTGGATGCGGTTTCCACTCACCTGAAAGCTGCGCTCCGTTCTGGGAGCCTGGGGCAGTGATGGGTTGTGTCTCTGGGGGATGGCCCCAGCAACTCTGCTCCTGTCAGGATTGATGCCTGGCTGTATCCATGTTCCAGGCACAGGGAGAGCAGTTCCTGCTCACAGGGAATGTGGGCAGAGCCGTGGGATGGTTCATGTGTGGGCCCCAGACAGATGGTGAGATCCAGGACTACTTAAGGCTTGGCTGCCTCTGCCTTGGATGGCTCTGAAACAGGATTTCCACCCGTTCTGCTCCACTCAAATCCCTGGCAGCCTCCTTGTGCTGTATCTCGGAGCACGTGCGTGCCCTGAGCTCAGGGCTGTAAACACTCGGTAGTATTTTTAGCATTTTGAGCTCTCGAACACCAAAACAACAACTCTCAGAAATGCCTGTGAGTATCACATCGGGCCCGAGTGAGAATCAGCCGAGTCTGAGTGTGATGAGACGCAGAATGCGCTTCAGAGAGCAGAAGCAGGGGAGGTACAGAAGAGTCTGCCCCTATTTAGGTGACCAAAATAATTTGAGGGCTCGACTAGTTCTGGAGCTTTGCTGTCATCACACCTGCAAACACACACTGAGTACTGAGAGTGCAGCAGGAGCAGTGGGAGTAACTCCCACAGCCCAAACTGGTACGTCGTGTGTGCAACTCGGGTTATGGTACAGAGCATACAAATTGTAGTAACACACTGAGTAAATGTGCTCTTTGTTTATGCTTGTTCTTAAGGTGGGAGGAAAAAAAAGGGAGCAAACTCCTCTCCAGCCCAGTTCAATGCAAAACTAACTCAGAGGATTCCCTGTTTTCCTAAGGATGGAAAGCTGCGGTGGGATGGAAAGCCTGTGTTACTTCAGCGTACACATGACCTGGTTGTTTTATTTCACTTAGGGTGGCTTTCTGCTGCAATACTTTCATTTTCCAGTGTGTAAAAGCACTTCCTCAGTAGCTCCCTGATGGAGCCAAGGGGTTGTTCAAGTCCGGCCAGACAAACCCACCCCAGAACCTTTCCACACTAAATCACTACCGGTGGTGGAAGTTCCAGTTTCAGGGCTGTAGCTTTGAGCTGAAAGAGTTTTCCAGGGAGTTGGAAGAGTGAGAATCCCAGAGGTGGGGGATGAGTTTGCATGTCTGGAGGAAATGGTACCGGGGCTGAGGTGGTGATGGAATCCTGGGGAGATGCAGGAAAGGAATTAGGGGTTTAATTTGTGGTTTTCTTTGGCTTGTTGGGTTTTGGTCTGGGCTCTTACTGGTGTTTTGTGATGTCCACCACGTTCGCAGAGCCGGAGGAGCCGCAGCCTCTGACGTTCCTGAGGCAGCCCTCGTCCCTCTCCAGGCTGAGCGGGCAGAGCGCCCTGTTCCCCTGTGTCGCCGCAGGATTCCCGGCTCCCTCCATCCGGTGGACAAGGAATGAGGAAGAGCTGCTCACAGAAGGGTGAGTAGTGGCTGACAGCCATGTCTTCATCTAACAGCAGCAATAGGATTTTGGATTAATGTCTTCCTTCCTTTGTCCTGAATTGTAAACCAGAGGGAAGAAGCCAGTTCCCAAATGCTGGGGGACTCTGGCGCTCAGTGTTGGGACAGGGCAGGTAGTCCTGGAGATTTGTGGAACAGTCTCAAAGTATTTTTTTGCAGCCATCTGTAACCAAGAAATCTTACTTGAAGTAGGGAGGTTATTAAGAATGTATTACTTTCAGATTGCCACTGGAATGAGAGAAGCAATTAAGAGAATAAGGATGGTGCAGGAAAACAAAGACAACTTTGTGTTGGTGTATTGTGTGTGTGAAGCCCTGCACTTGCTTTCTGCAACGACAATGTCCATTATGTGTCAAACTGTTCCACAGGAGTTTAAGAATAAGTGTTTAAAGCAAAATTACATAATTTATCACGGAAATAGAATACTAAAATGTTAGGCATGATTAAAAAAACTGTGTGGGCTTTCAGAAATGCATCGAGCGAAAACTGTTACACGTTGTCATTGCTGGTGTATTCACTCAAAATAATGTGGTGGAAAATCTATATTAAAAAAGCAGAACAAATCTTATCAAGAGCATTTTTGTCCCTCTAATGAACGTGCTTAGCAGAACCAGGAGATTACAGCCAGACACTTGAATGTTCTCCATGTCCCCCAAAGTCGTGGGGAGATTAATGGAGACCCAAGTTAATCATGGAACAAGGAGAGGTGAATTGTGGCGTGGCTGCCCCAGAAAGCAGCCAGAGCACTGCACGAGCCTCTGCAGCAGCAGTGATATATCTCTTTTTTGGCAACTCTTAAATTAAAAAGATCCAGGGGCTCATAATTCGAGCTGTCGTGGCTGGGGGAGGCAGGCGGCCGTGGGGATGAGGAACAGCTCCGTGCCCCAGAGATGGGGCTGGTGTCACTCTGGTGGCACGGGATTTAGAGCCTGGTTTGTCATCACTGTAAGAAATCACTCGCCTTCCGAGGCTGGTACAGACTCATCAGAGCTGCACAATCCAATGGGATGAAATGTCAGGATAAATGGGCCTGGTAAGATCTTAATTTGTTTTTCTTGTATGTAAAGTGGTGTCACGTCACATCTTTATGAATTTTTGCTGCCCCCACCCAATCCTTCTCTGGGTTATGGCATGATCAGTGTTTCAGTGAGGTTAAAGCTCACCTGCCAGAGAGCTCTCCTTTATTTTCTTCCTAGTTTCAGATTTACAGAGCCCACATTTTCCAACCCTCACCTGAGGGCAGTGCTGGAATTCCCTTAGGAGCTCTTCTGTGAGGTTGCCATGAGAACTCCTGAGGGCCACACAGGGATTTTAATTCTCAAAATTCAGAGAGAAGTTGTGTTGAAGGGCTGAGGCATAACGTGAGTAAATATACTCGATCTTTTTATGTACACAATTTGAACCAGGTCTGACCTGATTTTCCAGAATATTAAGTGTTGGATTTAGTATTATGGCCCTTTGTTACAAGAACAGGTTCCAGTTACTTTTTAACTGTTTTTTCTTCTTGCCTTTTCTTTTTAACAGTGAAATGTGTGCTCACTGTAGACTTTACTTTTAAGGTGGGTAAAAGAGGGAATTTGATCTTTTTCCCCCTCTGTAGCAGAGTAAGATACCTTCCTTGTTCCCTAAAGTGTGCCAAAGCTCCTAATTCTGCTGCTCCTGACTGTGGCTTAACAGGAAGAGCTTCAAACAGCAGAAAAGAAAGAGTTCTTAAACTCCATTTACCCCAACAGCCATTGTGTTATTTGTTTGAATAAAATAACTGGAAAATCTCCAGAAATTAAGATTCTTTGTTGGAGTAAAGCCTGCAGTTACTGCTGCTAAATAACTACCTTAGCTTGTTATGCATGGTCTGTTAATGTAATTACAAATTAAATCACATTTTATTTGTATTGAAATCCTCTTTTGATAGAAAAGTACGACTTTCTTTAGCATAGCTTTTCTTTAGCTGAAATAGAAGCTGATCGTTTTCATCTGGGCAGGTTTTAATGCAAGTTCTGCCTGGGAAAAGCTCTGAAATGCTGGGTTGTGTTTAGGCACACACACAGAGCAGACATTCACCTACATATATGTGGGTATATACATATATATTGGTACATGTCTCTGTGTATGGGTGAGGAAACAAACTTGGATGTTTTGGGCAGGTGTGTCCCTCATTTTGACCCCTTGTGAAATGGTTTAATACACAACCTTATTTTGACATTGTCGTAACTGTGGTAATTAATCTAATGCAAAATTAAATGTTTTCCTTTCAAGCTTCATTGCTGAGGAGAAACTGGATGGGAGCTTGTATTTATAGGAAATACAGATGATTTTTAAGGATTGGGAGTGGTGGGCCCTCAGAATTAACTACTTGTTGCAGGACCTGAAAAAAAGGAAGGTGATTAAATTTGATGAATTATTTGTTGAAGACTGCAATAAGATTTATGTTAATGGATAAATGTGAGTAAACTTGAATGATGACAGTCTTGGCAGTTGTTCAGACAGCCAGCCTGTAATGTAATATATTGTGAAATTAGTTTGCTGTGATAAAATATTTCCCAAATTAATTAGAGTGAAAGAGAAGGGAGCTTTGAGTGCTGGGTGAGAAACTGAAGTGAATTCATTGCTCAGAGTTTCCATTGTAGTAAAGCTCTTAGAACTTCAAAGAATCCTTTCAGAACTCACTCACTTGGAGATTTTAAAGCAATATAATTGATAGACTGCTGACTATCAATTACTGTTGACTTCTTGGTTCTCCACGAGGAAGTCTCGAAGACTGTGAATCACCCGGTTCTCTTGGGGGCTTGGGACAATTATGGTCCTCAGAGCTGGGGAGTGGAAGAGCGTTTGGAGGGGGGTTCTCTGTGTTCCCTCCATCCCTGTGCCCTACCAGAAGTGCTCTGGGCTTCCAGCTGCTCCTTTGAGACCTTCCTCGCTGCATGCACCGTTCCAGAGGGAAGATGTCACACCGTGGAAAATTGGACCCACCAAGGGGCACTGGGAAGGTGTTGGACTTGTGCTGACAGCTTTCCATGGAGCTGGCTCGCTAGTCCAGCTGGCAATCTTCATGTATTAGAGTCTTCCCAAACCTCCATCCTTTGTGAGGAATGGAAAATGGCAAACCCTGTTCTAGGCTGAGATTCAGCTCCAAATCCAAGGTTCAGAATCCGAAGGAAGCCCCTGGACTCATGTTCTAATCCCTGGCAGAGGACACAGGGCTCGTGGCTCTGTCACGCTGGCACGTGAGTGGAGCCCTGCCCGTTATCCAGGTGGTTCAGCACTGGGAATATCCATCCTGCTTTTCCAGCTGGATTTCCTCTGTAAACTCGGAATGAGCAGTATCTCTGCCAGGAATGTGGAGAATGCTGAGTGAGTTGGAAGGAGGTGGGGAAGGCACTGAAGGATAGAGCTGTTGGAATAACTCTTAGATCCTTTGCAGGGAACTTCCTTTAGGGAGATCTCATGTAGTGTCGGTGTTACCTGACGCACAAGGCTGGGATGGAAATGGTATGTACAGATGGAAGAGGTTTCCAGATTTGAGCCAATTTTGAGCCTTTCTTAATTTTTTTTAAAAACCCCTTCCATAAAACTTTAAAAGTTCTATTTAAATATCTGGTCTGGGTAGGGATCCTGCTGTGTGAGGGTCAGTTCTTCAGCAAATGTAGTGTCACTTTGTGCTTTGGACAATTCTGAACTTGCAAAGTGAAGTTTCAGGTGGCTGCCAAGTGGGGTTTCAGAGTCTGAGGCACAGGCACAGAGTCTCAAATGTTTGGCAGAGGATCTGCTTTGAAAACTCTCCAGTGTGTGGATCAGTGTGTGCTGCAACAGCTGTATATTGTATATCTTGATTTATGTTGGGACACTTCCATATGGGAAAGTACAAATCCAGGTGCCACGAATTCTTTCGAACGCTGCAGTGGGTGGGATGGTAAATCGGAAATGAAACCATTGGAAGGACTTGAGCAGTACCATTTTGACCAGGCTGCTGAAGTGCAGCAAACTCTGCAGTGCGTTGGGGCTGGTCAAGTCAGCAAAATTCAATGTCCTTGAAAAAATCCTGCAGAAAACCATGACATGGTTGTGCAGTTACAGTTCCCTGCAGTGAGGAGGTGCCGCAGCTGAGGCCTCGTGTGCCACGCTCATTTGGTGCTGCTGCTCTCTGTCCTTCTGTGGTCACATCCATATTCCAGGGTTTTTCCTCTGTGCTTCCCAGGAATGTGTGATATTTTAATTATTACACAATTACTGTTTCCAGAGCTCTCAGAGCAATTGGTACGAAGTGAATTACACTTGCCCAGCTCAGGAAAGGTTAAACATAGCAGAGTAATTATGGAGATTTTTCTGGTAGTAGATTCCACAAAATAATCTAATTTACTGTCTAATTTTATCTGCTGTACTTTACCAAGACAGCAAATAGATTATAAGATGTTTTGGGAATAGTAATTTAAAAGAGGGGGAAAAAAAGCCCAAACCTCAGGGTATAACTGGCAGTTTGACTACAGTAAATTAATAAAGGCTCGCTGTATTTTGTGATAATGAAACACTAAAAGCCTGTGAGTGAGGCATCCAGAGCAGCTCAGCAATTGTGTGGTAGCGATGTGTGAGTGAGGGATGTATGGAATGTATATGAAAGGCTGGAATTTGATTTTCCTCTTCCCTGACATCTGAGTGATCAATCTTTGTTGTTTTTAATGACACTTCAAATTATGTTATCACTTTTATATTAAGCTGATTCTTTGTCTCCAGCGCCTGAAATCTGATTGCTTCACTCTTGTGTGGAAATGCTTCATTGTCCTTACAAAATTAAGATGTTTTTACTTTATTACAAAGGCAGTTTTCATTTAAGCCCGGAATTTTCCCGCGGCTGATGCGTACGGAGGGAATCCCCAAGGAATCTGTTAGTTTCCACTGAACTTGGGTTGGATCACATTTTGGTGGACTGGACTCAACTCTGAGTTTTCTTGGGGGATAAATCCACGGCCCAGAGTGGGGATGGCTGAGCGCAGTGTAACCCTGGGTGTTGCCAATGGAATTCCTGCGAGTGCCACCGTGTTACAAGTGGCTTGTGAGGTCCCCTCTGGCAAACTTTTGTTGCCTAAGTGACAACACTAGTTATTTTTTGATAGTTTTAGTAACATCTTAAATGCTGGTTCATAACCACAGTAGTCTGGTGCCTCACCCTGCAGATGTTACTTGTCCAGTGGGAAAAGGAGCATCCTAAGGCACTTGTTGCTTTGGGATGGGTAACAATGGTGAACATCCTGAAAAAGGCACTGATATCCTCAGAATGCCATGGATTTTCCCATAGCCTTTTCCCATTCCTTTGGGATTTTTTGACAGGCTCAGCTCCCTCCCTGGCTGTGTCGTGGTTGTCCCTGGCACATCCAGCACTTGTCCCAGTTGGCTCCAGCTCTCCCTGTTTTCATCCCAGCCCTCAGCACGTTCTTTGATACTCAGGTTAATTAATCACAAACAAAAGAACAAATAATCAGAGCAGCTGTTCCATGTAATAAAAGAAGGTAGAAAATTTCACCTATGGATGTGCCAAGGCCCAGACTTGTGCCACTCCTGTATTTTTCCTTAGGCCTGGTTTTAGTGCAGCCTTGCCATGTCCCACACGTGGACCTCAGTGGCATTCCCAGCATTTGGGAAGCTCTTCATATGCTTTTTTAAACTCACATCTTCACTCAAATTCCCTGCTCTTCTTCCAAAGCAACCCCCTTGTGGCCCTCCTGTAACTCATGGGAACAGGATGGCGTTCCTTATGGAATACCTGGATGGTTTAAGACTGATTTCTGTCCCTTAATTCCAGTAATGGTTTTGCTTGTGCTGCTTTTAAATGCTTTAAATCAGGCATTTGATCAGCAAGTATAGAAGTATCATTAATCAATATTTATGTGGTAATTATTGAGATGAGCCAAAAGTCTTTGTGTCCCAGGAATTTCCCTTTTCAAGGAGGTGAGGATTGATCCTACCAACATAATTCTAGGAATTTCACTGAGGCTGGGTTTTGTGCATTGACCACTCTCTGTAGAGACCAAAATCAATTGTTGTAATGTACTTTTCAGTTCCTATTTTGACAGAATTCAGTCCCTTCCTGCCCACAAGCTGTGGCTCGTGAATGGCAGGCAGGAGGCCCCAGGGAGACTCTTCTAGCTGGAACTGAGAAAGATTCTGGGTCAGCATCCAGGCACAATTTGTGTCTTGGCCTGGGGCCTTGTGGCATTTTGCTCTTGGCATTTTACTGTGGAAACTTGGAGCGTTGGAGGTTCTTGGAAGACTCCTGCACAAACGTGTGGTGTCGGGCGAAGGGCAGGCAGTGGTGGTTGGGTGTGGCTGGAGGCCGAGGGTGCTGCGCCGAGCATCCAACGCCACGTTCAGCCTCTGCATTTACCATCAAATGCAGATGTTCACAGGGGCTGAATTAGACACCCTGGCCCTGCCCTTAGCAAGTCAGAGGGGGAAATATTGTACAGACATTTTGTCACCTGATGAATTTGTATTTTTGGATTTTTTTAACCTGTATCTTTTTCCAAAATATTTAATCTCACAGAAATGGGTTTTCTTTTCACAGAAATTCAATTACTATGCACTGTATAATGCGCATTGCTGTTCCTTGTGCTGTAAGGTCTGTCATGTTGTATTCACTCGGATTTTGGGGATAAGTCATTCCAGCTGCATCTGCAAACTGCATTCTTTTAATGATGTGGCTACGAGACTTCATTTTTCTGCGGTTCTGGTCGCTCTTGACTAAATACCTTGGCTCACATTTAATTAAGAACAACTGAAGCCGCAAGTGCAAGAAGATGAGCTGCTCTTGTGGAATTGATAGGGTTGAACTTCACTCTGAATGGGAAGCCGAGGGTTGGAATTTGATCGTGTAATTAATAATCCTCTCTGCGTACCTGGCACCCAGCAGTGAGGCGCAGAGGTGGTGGCCATGGAGTCACGTGTGTGTCCCTGTGTCCAGGTCCGGGCGGTTCCAGCTGCTGGCCGGGGGCTCCCTGGAGATCCAGGACGTGGGCGAGGGGGACGCCGGGACCTTCACCTGCATCGCTGAGAGCGGCAACGACACCGCGGCGGCTCAGGCAGAGCTCACAGTCCAAGGTAGGGCAGAGACTTTCTTTCCAGAGACAGCACCTCTCCAGGTGACTTTTCATGGGAGTTTTGATCTATGCTCAATTAAAGACCCTGTTTTTCCTGGGTAAATCCCTGGTGGGGTTTTGTGCCCCATTGAAAAATAAACCAAACCAACAACAGCAAAGCACCCTCCAGTCCTGTCATGAGCATTGGTGTGTTACTCTGATTTACTGTTCGAACTGCTTACAATTTTATAGACTCAAATAAGTCAAATATTATATAATACAAGTTGAGTGTGGTTCAAAGCTGCTCTATATGCTCATATAATACCAAAATTCAAAGGAGGACAAAGACCACAGCATGGCTGATCACATCTGGAAGCTGACCTGAAGTATTACAACTTAGTTTTAATTTGTATCTATAATGTATTTTTCATAATCCTTAAATACACTGTTGTTTTCAAGCAGCTTGACAGAAGATAAAAGCAGAGGTATTTAGTAATATGCTGGTTTATTGTGTGTATAACCTGTTTTGCTTACTCTTGCAAGCTATTCTTACTGGAAACCGCACTGAAATATTGATAATGCTGGTTTAAAAACATCGTACTTTGCTTTATTTATTTTTTTAATGTCGACTTGGTAAGCAAAGAAAGTCGTCTTGGGAAAGAGAGGGGAGAAATACATGAAGAAATTTGACTTCTTGGCCTTTCTTACATCCCATGAGGATTTTTTTTTTATTAGTTGTATCTTTAAGGGTTTAAAGTTTGTCATACATGGCATGTATGAGTGGTTCATGTGTGCAGGCTCCTTGTAAGAGCTTAACTGACTTGTTTTAGTGGAGATTGTGGTGCTGCAAAGTTGGTCTGAAAAGCAGGTCTGATGGAATAAAATGAATCACTGAACAACCATGAATAAAGGCTTATATAAAGACAAAACCTCTGTGACCAAAGGGTAGTACTTGGACTCAAAGCATGTTGAAAGCTGACAAATTCTGATTGTGCAGAAAAAACCCCATGTTTTTACCTTGTGTTTTGGGCCAAAAGAGTAAAGATTTGGTGCTCTTAGAAATACTCCTGTGCCTGGGGCTTTGGAGCATGTGCTGATGGTTGAACACAGTTCTCTGTGTGCTGGGTTCAGCTCAGTTCCAGCCTCTCTATCCTACAGAATTGGCTTTGTGGTTTATGGGCAGTGGCAGCAATTAATAACATCAATGATATGATACGATTAAGCAAGTCATGGATAAGAGTGAGATTACAGCCTTAATGCAGGACATCCAGCCAGGTCACTGTGGGGTGAAAGTGAGCTGGAGAGAGCCCTTTTGTTCCTTATCTGAGCTAATGGAAGGGGTTTCTTCAGTGGCTTGTAAAGATTTAGAGTATGTTCTGCCAGTTCTTCTGCGCTGAGTTTTTGGTCCATACCTGGCACTAGAAGGAAAACCCTTTAATGCTTGAGTGTTACAATATATTAAAGATTCTACAGAATGCATTTTGGATAGTGGCATTTCTGATTTTACTTCTCCCTTCTAATCTTAATTCTCCTTTCCTTTGAGAGGTCCCTGTGGGGAGTAATTGTATTTCTGCAGTACTGTACTTCAGTGAAGGGTTGAAGGGCTCGAGTAACTCTTATCTGATCACTGTATCATTTTCTTCTGGCCTGGAGAAATTGTCATCTCTTAGTCCTAATAACAGTATGATTTTGCTTAATTTAAGCTCCTTCTGCCATTCTTGGAAATTAATCTGACAGAATTTCAGGCAATTTTTGCGTACTAATTCCTTGTCTCTCCTATTTTCCTGCCTCTCCCCTTGAGGCCCTGGGGTTTTCTGTTGGGAGATTTCAGCAGAGCACTTGGGGTTGTGCCAAGGCAGCCAATCCATTTTTCCTTCTGTTACCATTCCAGTGGGACTGTGCTGAGGGTGGGGAAGGTGCCATTGCCTGCCAGTGTTGTTGGGGCAGTGAAAGTGAAAAGATGGTCCTGTTGGTGCCTCTTCACTGAGATTTCCCAGCAGTGCCAGGGGTGGATTGACTGAATTTTCCAGACTGAACCAACCTTCTTTATCCAGTTGTAAGGTTAAATTGTGCCTGAACTAAAAAAGAATGCTCATTAAAGCTTACTTTGCTCTAAGAGCAGCTTTTCTTTGTCCTTTAACGAGGATATAAAACCCTGGAAGGTAACGCGTGTCTCTGGTGTGCTCCCAACAAATTGCCTTGGGCTGGTTAACTGGAATACTCATTCTTCCATGGCAGTGAGGATGAAATTCCTGACCATCCCTGAAGGGTGGGATACCCTCAGGAGTGTCATGAGGCCTGTGCTGTGCTCAGCTGGCACTGTATTTGACTGTGGGCTCCTGTTGGATCTGCGGGAGAGGATTGGAGAAAGGTTATTTGCCAGGTGCACACTGGTGTGTCATGGGCTTTTTCTGTTAAAATTTGGCACCATTCTCAGTTTGGATAAATGGTATGGGAAACTAATTCAGCTACTTGGATCCTCCTGGGTTCACTTCAAGATACCATGTATTGCACAGTCGTCTGTTGAACCCCTGTGTCACATGTGAAAGGTGTTAGAGGAGCCTTCTCTTGCCCTAATGCTGGGGTTTCAAAAATGATTTAATTTCCCTACACAGCAGCAGAGGAACTGAATCAGGAAAATTACTTTAACTAGGAAGGAGTACTTGACTAGAAAGGTACTGAAAGGTCCAGGAGACTACACAGATTTGTGTCCTCAGTCTCTTTATCCACCTCTGGGAGGTAGAGTTCAGAGAATTCCCTTCACTTTGGAAGCAAGTTTTGGGAGCCCCATCCCTGCAGGTATTCAAGCCAGGTTGGAGCAACCTGGGATAGTGGAAAGTGTCGCTGCCAGTCGCAGGAGGTGGAACGAGATCAGCTTTGAGGTCCTTCCAACCCAAACCATTGTAGGATTCAGCAATTGGAGATTTCATAGACCTGCTGGTTGCGCGCCCAGTCTTTCACTGTGCATTTGAGGAGTGGTTTGATATGGAAGAGAACATGGAATATCATGGGAGCAGACCTGCAGCTGAGGCAGTCTCACCCTTAAAGCTGATAGTTACTGAATCCCATATTTGAGATAGTCTGTAGGGTGAAATGCCAAATGGATAAAATGTATGTGCACCTTTGTACCTACTCACTTTTCCTTGGGTGCCACAAACTGGTGTTATCCCAGTCCCAGGCCAGCAGGAGCAGGCCCCTTCCCATGGTGGAGGCTGGAATGTGGTGTCTGGAAAGCAAAATCTCTCCTGGTTGCTGACAGAGCTCTTCCCTCGCTGCCCTTGCTGGGCACTGGGTTTATTTACAGCACGTGTCACGAGTTGAGAGCACGAGGAAATTGTGTTTTGCCGTCCCCAGCCATGAAAGAATCCGTAGCACTTCCCTTAGATAAGAGTGGACAGTGATGACAGCGGGGCTGGGGAAACAGGGACTTGCTGTGTTCAGTCTGTCCAGCCTGAACACGCGGCGAGGAAGAGCCAGAACGGCACTTAAACACTGTGAAGGTTGTAAGTTCATGTTTCATCTGGGAAATATTTCAAACCCATGGCTGTGCCCGGTGCCCTGGGGATTTCTGCTAATGCTGGGCCTGAGCTGGGTCACAGCGTGGGCTTCCTGCCCCTGCCTCACTGCTGGGGGGTCGTGAGTTTTCCCTCTCTGTTGAGATATTTACTGCAGTTAATAATCAACCAGAAAACAGTAAAGCAAAAAAAGTTTCCATTGTCATTCCCCTTATAAAATTAGAGGCTTCAGACCTGCAGTACCAAAATAAGTGAATCCCTGTGTTTGTGGGGGAAGAGGCAGTGCTGCTCTTTGTTGTTGTCTCTTATTCCCTTTCAATGAGTTTTTGGAACAGCAGAAAGTTGGCTTTTACTGTTTAGGACAGCATTCCGTGTCTGATAATGTATCTTAAATGCTGTGCATTAAATGACTTGCTGTGTTAATGTAACTAAAATGAAAAACAAAAAAAGAAAACCCTAATTTTGGGTGTCTGTACTGATAAAGCAGAGGCTGCCCATGGCAATAGGCTGAGCACTGCCTGGTCTGTGCTGCCAGAGCAAATTGTACAGGGAAAGCAAATGCAGAAGTGTTTTGATAGAATTATCATTTTTTTACTTTGAAAGGAAAGGCTGGAAATATTTTCAGTAGAGCTGAAAAGGCTTATTATGCTAATGACAGCTGTATTCTAGCAAAAAATACCTGTATTGCATTGTTGGTCATAAAATGAAACCAACAGAGTTGCAGAAGGAAGAGCCTCAATGTGGAGAACCTTGGGCTTGTTTTCCAACATTCCCTGTGGCAGCTCCTTTGGTAAAAGCTGGTGCCATCCTGCTCCTGAAATTGTAGCATTAAATCCTGCAGCAGCAGGGCAATATGTCTGGGTAACTCACTTTTGCATTAAGCTTTCGTTATTATTGGAAACAATTCCAGGGAAGAAATTTGAACCATCACTGAAAATTGCCCAAACCTTTCTCATACCTTCTTGATGATCTTCATCGATTTCTGGCTCTAATTAAGCTCAGTGCTGTGTCTTGATAAGAGGCTGCAGCTCAATTAGGGATTCAGGAGATGCTGCTCTAAAACTGAGGCTGCCAAAGGCCCGTACTGGGCACAGAGTATTGTCCTTGCTGGTTATCCCAGAACTGCTCTGCCTGGGGAAGCTGTTGGAAGTGAGAGGAGCACCTTGGCTTTGTGTGAGTTATTTCTCACCCTTAAAAATGTAATAAGACTTCTATTAGTGATCTTTTTCTGTAGGGATGTGAAGCAAAGGCAGTAAGTCCAGGATCTGGTGTGGGGAAGGTGAACTCCCTGTCATTTTGGTCACTACCTTTGTACTTCACTGTGTTGTCTGAAAAGACTTTTCAAACAGCTCTTGCTGCTGCTCGTGAGTGTAGTTTAATGTTTATGAGGTTGTGAAGTCAACTAAATACGAATATGGAGAGGTTTGAAGGAATTTCTGCCTCTGTGCTGTTTGTATTCAGGGATAATGTTGCCAGTGAGAACGTTATAAACACGTGTTCAATACCCACATGGCACAGGGAGGAGATGGCAGTGTTGTTTTAAAGCTGCATCACTTGTTCAGGTTTACCTGGACACAAAAAGAGCCCATCTACATGAGATGTGTCATTCTTAATGCTAGATATGAACATCCACAAAAATAAAATATTCTTTGCGTGATGCAAAAATCACACTTGTGTGTTTGAAGACTCTGGGGTCTGATTTCTGTTGCCCACAGGACTTGGGCTCAGCAGAGCCTCTCAGTTCCTGCTCTCTGTCTAAATCTTGTTCTGTAGTTGAACTGTTGTACCATTTTTTTTTTTGGACTTTCTTGATGTTTTTCTAAGAGCAGGAGGATCATTTGTCCAGTTTTTGCCATATCTCAGAAGCACAGGACAGTAAAATTTATTAAAGAGAGTTTGCCACAGTTCTTCATTGGAACACAAAAATTAGTTTTTCCTTAGTTGTACTTACAAAACTCCTGAATGAGCCTTGCTGGAATTTGAGGGAGGATTCATCCCCTGGTAGCAGTGCAAGTGGTGAAAGTGCAGTGGTGGTGTTGGAGAGCAGCGAAAGCTGCTGTGGGAGAAGCTCAGGGAGCCTTGCCAAGCCCTGATCTCTGCCTTGCTGCTGTGTCCAAGGGTGCAAACAGTGGGAAGCCCAGGGCTGGGATGGTTTTCTGACCTTTCCTGGGATCAGGGTTGAGCAGAGGCTCCTGCTGTCGGTGCCTTGTGCTGTGCATGTGATCGGAGTCTAATTCCTGTGGCCAGGACAAGCCCAGGATGATCCCTGAAAGCTGGTGGTGAGGACAGGGGTGTTGTGTGACCCCCATATGGACTGTCCCCAGGTCCATGGGAGGTGGAGGCCCCAGACTGGGCACTCATTGGAAAAACAGATGTGTTCTGGTTTAAACTGGGCTCCAGAGCAGTGAGTGAGGGATATTCAGCTCTCCAGGCACATCCACCCCCTGGCATGCTGGGATGAGGAACTGGAAATGGGTGTGCCCACTCCAGAGCTTCTGGCATGGGATTTGTCCCCTGGCATCAGTCCTGCTCTTTGATCACCCGTGGCTGGGAATGTCACGATGCTGCTGCATCCAGACCCAGCAGCATGTGCTCTTCCCACTTCTCAGGACTTCCTGCTGGCCAGCAGGAAGGATGAGGGATGTGGCAGGTCTGGGCGTGGGGTCCATCCTGGGGTCAAAGACCAGGGATGTGGCAGGCCTGTCTGGGCTCAGGGTCCATCCCTGGGACAAGGACCAGGGATGGGGCAGGTCTGAGTTTGGGGTCCATCCTGGGGACAAGGACAAGGGATGTGGCAGGTCTGGGCGTGGGGTCCATCCTGGGGTCAAAGACCAGGGATGTGGCAGGCCTGTCTGGGCTCAGGGTCCATCCCTGGGACAAGGACCAGGGATGTGGCAGGTCTGGGCTTGGGGTCCATCCTGAGGACGAGCTATCTGGAGCGACCCCACAGTGGTCTGGGGATGATGATTGTGCTGCAGGGGAGGCTTTTTCTCTTAAGCAAGTGTGTTTTCTGAGTACCTGACAACCATTAACCGTGAAGTTCTTTTCCATGAAACATCTGTAATTCCCTGGACAGTCCAGTTATATTTGGGCAAGCTTTTCTTGTGTTACAGAGGTGCTGCGTAGTTTTCAAAGGGATTTTTGTGGTGCTGAAAAAACAGTTGCAAAACAGCCCAAAATGAGTAGGGGTTACTGAGGACAGAGATGAGATCCTTTGGACTAAGTGTCCATAATGGAATGGCATGTGGATTGGGAGGTAATGTCTCCAGAACTGCACATGCCAGAAAGATGAGACACGCTTGGAATTCAGAAAAAACCCTTTGTGATATATATAAAAAAATACCATTAAGAAAGACAAAACCAAATTATCAGTAACCCATACAATTCACACAAATGGTTTTCCTTGTAAATGTTCTGGAGTAATCCTTGGGGATAATGAAAATGTTGCTAAATTAAGCAGCAGTGTCTTAAATATCTCCAGCATTGAAAATGATATTGAACTGAGGGAATTGTAAAAGCTGGGCTCTCTTTCAGCTAGAATTTCTAATAATTTAAGATCATATTAACGGGGGTTTCAACCAGCTGCTGCTGTAGGGAAAGAAATAACTTTTTTCAAAAAAAATACTATTTTCTTTTTAAAACAAGAGGCTGAGGTTGCTGTCGCTGCCTTTGGCCCACACAGGCAGTTACAGGGGGCACAGGGTTTTGCCCATGTTTCATGTTGAGGTGTATCTGTCTGGTCTCTAAACTAAAAATGGGCTTTCTAGTCAGGAACAGGCTTTACCCAACACAAGATTTACTACTTTTGAAGTCAATGCCTGAAGGAAAGGTAAGCCCAGCTGGCTCATGGTTCCAAGTGCTCTTGGATACTTGGAAGGATTCAAGGATACAGTACATCTCAACTAGGCCATAGGGTTTTTATTATTGGTTTTATTCCCCGTCAAAAGGAGATGACAATTTCAATTTCAAACTGAAAGCTGAAAGATTCAGTAGTAATTTTGAAGTTGCACATGCCAAAGACTTCCAAGAAATGTGAATGTGTGAAAGAAGCAGCTCATTAAAATGCCTTCTTTCCTCTAAGTGAAAGCTCTTTTTATAGGAGTTGTGCCCTAAATGGCAAGTATTTTTCTCTGCGTATCAGGGTCATCCTTCCATTTTAATTGGTTGACTTAAGCTCTTGAGTTGAATTTTTGAATTTATGGGGTTTAATTTTTTTCAGTCCATTTCAACAGAAACCTTTGCACTGTTTTCACACCACCAAATTTCGTGATGAAAACTGCGAGTGGTGTTAAACTGGGACTGCTGGAGAACACCAGGCATTCCATACCTCAGACCTGGGAGAGCCCGGACCATACAGTAAACAGACACTTTCTTTCAAGTGAAGTTTTTACGATCGTTAAGATGACTCTCATCCCACCAGATAATTCATTTCTCTAATGGGAGCCAGATTATTGCAGTTACTGGATGTCTCATTATACAAACCCTGGTCCTTGGCAGGGAAGTTTATCCCAAAGTTACAGAGATGAAACAATCCAGTAATTTGTGGGAAGGAGGTGGGTTGTTATCTGCGGTGGCTTATTCCCTCCGCAGCCTTGCAGTTAATTAGTTTGTCTTCGTGAGCAGAATAATGTGAAGGAGAATCACTGTGGAGTTTTTATTCCTGGAGTAAGCAGGGTTTGTTGGTTGTGGTGTCAGGGGAGGTGGGGAGGCCTTCGGGGCAGGTGTGAGCTGCGGAATAAAATTGTTTTATGCTCTCTGGTGACACTTTGAGGTGCCCTTTTCACAGGGCTGCTGGAGGAATACCTGTAAGGAAATGGGAACAGGATCCAAGATACTGGATAGAGGGAATCCAGGCTCACAGCAGGCTAGTTAATGGTTAATAAATGACAAAGGGTATTTTTGTATGATTTTTCTAAGCAGACCTGATTTCTGGTAGCTCTGCTGGTCTTGTTTACTTTCAAGTGCTGACTCAAAGATTTCATCTGTGATCTCCCTTTTTCACATTTCGGAGCTTAAGTATGGCCTCTGTAATGTTAAACAAAGCATTTCACTAGGGAGGATGTACACTGCTTCCCTCTGGGGTGATTCACAGCACCAGTGGCATCCCCTGGTTCTGTGCCTCTGAATCCTTCAGACAGGTTTGCTTTCAGTAAATACTCTGTGCTGTGACAAAGGATTTGAATATCAGGATTTTTTGTGTTCATCAGATGCTACAAGAGTTGAAAGGGCCGCTGGAACCTCCCCACCCCTGGTGGGTTAGTTCACAGACCTGGGTTGCTGAAGAGTTCCCTTTAGGGAGGGGTGAGTGTATTGCCTGCAGTGGGTGTAGCCATGCAAGCTGCAAAACCTTCCCCAAAAGTGCTTCTAATCCACAGAGCCCCCGATCTGTAAACACAGGGAGCAGTCCCCATAAGCAGGACAGTGTGTTTTTTCCATAGGGATGTGGCAGGATGGAATTGTACTTGAAGGGGATGAGAAAGTTTTGGCAGCCTTTGAAAACAATTGTGCTTCATAACTCATCAAGCTCAAGAGTGTTTTGGAGCTCCAGCTTCAAGTTACTGTTCTTTGTTTATCCGAATGGAATACCTTTAGTGGAATACCTTGGGAACAACAGGCCAGTCAGTGTCACCCCAGTGCCCAGCAAGGTCATGGAGCAGATCCTCCTGGAAGCTGCACCAAGGCACGTGGAGGATGAGGAGGGGATTGGGGACAGACTCACTAAGGGCAAATTGGGCCTGACAAGGTTGGTGGTCCTTCTACAGCAGGTCACAGTGTGGGTGGGTAAGGGAAGAGCAGCTCATGTCATCTGACCCCGTCCCACACGGCATCCTTTTCTCTGAACTGGAGAGATGTGGATTTGTTGGATGGA
Organism: Grallaria varia; assembly: GCA_013396735.1. Classification (NCBI taxonomy): domain Eukaryota; kingdom Metazoa; phylum Chordata; class Aves; order Passeriformes; family Formicariidae; genus Grallaria; species Grallaria varia. The sequence continues at coordinate 651,701 of VWZG01003891.1, read as the reverse complement.
CCAGTTGGTGGATGAGGAGTTGGCTGGATGGTCACACTGAGTTGTGGTCAGTCCTGCCCTGGGAAGGTGGGCAGGCCCTGGCACAGGCTGTCCAGAGATGCTGTGGCTGCCCCATACCTGGAAGAGTCCAAGGCCAGGTTGGATGGGCTCTGAGGGGTTGGAACTGGATGGAATTTGAGGTCCCTTCCAACCCAGCCCATTCCGTGGTGCCATGGCAGGGATGCTGCTGTCGATGTTGGCCAGCACACACGCCATGTTTTTGGGAAGCTGAGGGAGGCCTTATGCACAGGGAAGAACTGAAGAGGCTGGAAGGACAATTTGAAACAGTTTTCTGAACTGAAAATCTCTTTTGAGGTGAGTTTATAGCAGCTCATAGTCCGGGGAGTTGAGTCAGTGCTGTGGAACACACATTTCTCTAAATTTTAGTGATTTATGTAAGCTGTGTGTGATGCTTTAGGGAGAATTCTTAAAATATAATTTTGCCATTCCTTTCCCCTTTGGGCAAATAATTTTTCTTCAGCTTTTCCAGTACATGTATAATTAATAACTTTGTTTACTGACAATGTCAACAATAACATAGCTCTGATTTATAGTGTTTATCTTTTGCCTGTTTGCTTCCTCTGGCACATCGTGAAATGCCATGTAGAGAGAAGAAACCAGATCTTAGGAAGGTGGTTCTAGTGAGAAGATAATAGAAAAATAAAAGTTCATGACCAGTATCCTGTTACATTCTTTTTTACTCCAGAAAAACCCATAAGGCTCAAATCATTGTGCTTCAGATAATTATTTGAAGCTTTGTTTTGGACAGCTCTGCAGGAATTTGCACGGAGTGGGAAGGGAAAATAACCACTGGAGGCTTTGTGGATCTGGGAAGGAGGTTTCCTTATGTAAGCTTGAGGAGCTGTGGTGCCTCTGTCCTTGGCACTGAGTGTAGATTCCCTTCCAGTCACATCCTTAATCTGCACTTGCACGGTTCTCGCTCTGCTAATTTGCTTAAACGATCATTAGTGTGATTAACCATTATAGGGGTGATTTCAGACTTGCTAATCTCCCTGCTCCTTCTTTTGATTACAACTGCAATAGTACAGGCAGCAACTTGGAGGATTACAAGCAGGAGAACTGAGGATTTCAACAATTAACCTCTTAATTTACGTAAAATTCTGCCGATTGTGAGCAAGTGCAGGAGCTCCCAAGGAATAAAGCTGTGCTGGAGCCTCTGCAGTGCTTTGCCTGGACTGCTGGGACTGCCAGCAAAGTTCTGCATCATCCTGTCAATCACAGCAACATCAAATCAGGAGTTTGGGGTCCGTGGGCAAAGTACTGTCTGTGGTTTCAAATCTTAAGCTGGTTCTCTTGCAAAACCTGAGCTTGGTTTCCTTAGTTCATGTGGGATCATCATTGTTGATTGTTGTTTTGTAAGTAAAAGAGAGATTTCTTTAAAGTACAGAAAAATATTTCATATTAAGGGGAGCATTTGAAATCGGGATGTGGTGCTGGGCAGTGTGGTTTACTGATGGGCCTGGCAGTGCTGGGTTGGACTCCATGATCTTGGAGCTCATTTCCAACCTAAATGATTCTTTTGTTTGGCTAGAATAGCTCAGATAGGTAAGACTTCCTCTGGAAAGAGCATTCTTCCCTTGCAGTGATCCATCATTGTACCACCTTGCCAAAAGTGCTAAATGTTTCAGGGTAGTCTTTTTAGAATTATTCACCAGCTTTTCTCTAGGGAGGCTCTGGTGCTTCACTTCTGTTAACATGGTTCTATTTGCCTGGGAGAATTATTTTGTAGAATATTACAAACTTCAAAAATGTCCTTGGATTTGAGGTAATACCTGCCTTGACTTGTCTTCCTTAAGGAACCCCAGACTTACTGGATGTTATTTAGGACAAAAGAACATGACTGAGGTGTGTGCTTTCCTGAATTCCTGTTCTGAGTTCCCACTGTGAAACTGGAAGCAGTGACTTGTGTGCTGGGTCATGTCTCAAGATAAGCAAAGACTGTAAAGGCCAAAGAGCCTGGCAAATTTATACCTGCTCAGTGTGGTAAGAAACATCCCAACACTCCAACTTTAGTAGTTCTGGAAACCTGGGAGATTAATTAGAAGATTTTTGTGCAACTAATCATACGGTTTATGAAGATTGTCCCAAGGTGATTTTGTATCTTTTGTATTTAAGTGGTTAGAATCCATTTCTGTGATTAAAAAGTGCAATCAGGATATATTTCGGTACAGCACAGTGGTGTGGTGTTTCTGTTCAGTCATAGAAGTAGAAATGGAATTCCAAATCCATCCTGCACTAACTCAGCTCATGTTTAAATTTATAACTTTGGATCTTTAAGCACAGGTGGTTTTTTAAGGTTCACCACACCATGATCTAATGAGTGGCATTTCTGCCATGGCAGGGGGTTGGGACTAGATGAGCTTCAAGGTCCCCAAACCATTCCATGGTTCCAGCTTAAATATGGTGCAGGGTGTCCAGGATGTGGAAGGGTCTGTTCCCTTCAGTCCCAGACTGTGCCTTAGGAGTGTCTGCACTGAAATGCCACTTGCTGAGCTCTCGCAGGAGAGAGCTAAAGCTGCCCAGGGCTCCCACTTCCCTCAGCATCTCACACGTGTTCCAGCTCCCATTGAACAGGGGGATGCTGTGGGAGCAGGGAAGGAGCATCCCATGGGCTGGATGGACAGGAGCAGAGCTCTGCTCCCGGGGCTGCTGCCAGGGCTGGAGGATGGCTGAGCATTCTCAGTGCCCCTGGTCAGTGCTCACCTCAGACAGAGGGGTGTGACGTGTCCGTGTCACACGCGTGTCGGTGTCACACACGTGTTCATGTGAGGTGTGAACACGGCCATGCAGCGGGAAGGGCTCCGTATTCCTGATCCTCTTCCTGGCCGTGTCCAAGGGCAGAGGGCTGGGAGAATTGAACCAAGGAGCAGGAATACTTCTTGTTTCCCCTGAGTAATGGGTCAATCTCCAGCCATTTGCAGCTTGGGGGTTTTCTGAGCAGTTTCTCCATAGTTTTATCAATCCTTCATGGATTTCTTTCCTATTAGTCCATCTCCCGCTCCCATCCCCTCCATAAACATTTTGTATTCACCTCATCCCATGGCACTTGGAGGAACAGCACCTTCTTTATTTTGAGCCAGTCTGTTGAATTTATTGGATTTTTCTTTCCCCAGCCTGCACTGGGAAGGCTGAGCCAGTCTGTCCTTCCCCCACCACACCAGGACATGTTTTTATAGCCCTTTATTAGATCCTCTCAGTTGTTTCTTTCCAGACTGCAGAGTCTTGTTTGCTCATTCCTTACACAGAAGCTGTTCTTGGAGTGGATTGTAATTAAGGTTATTTTGGGGATTTGTAAATTAGAAGGGACTTTGATGTGAAGACAGACCTGCATTCACTGAGCTGGAAATGAAAGCAGTTGGATGAATGGGAATGGATGCGTAAAGGCAGTTACAGAATTTGTCGTTGCAAGACAAAATATGGAAAAGCATTAACTCACCATAAAAAAGGTGTTTTCCAAGTGATGTGCCTGGTTCCTGTGAGCTGGACATTCACACCATGCACTGGTGAATTGAGCCCATCAGTTATTTCTGCTGTTCCCAGACCTAGTTTGGTTTCTCCCCAGGTGAGCTGAGGTGTTCTGCATTCAGTGAACAAATGATGTAAGATGTGAAATTACCTTAAAATCTGTGTCCTTTCTGGCCTCTGGCAGCTCCTCAGCCTGCAGCTCTGCCCCGCTGAGAGGCTGCACAGGGAAACGGGCCAAGCTAAGACATGTCAAGGCTGGCTGTCTTTAATTTGTCATTTCCTCCTTCCCCTTGCTATGGGATAAAGTGAGGAGATTCTTAAAATTTGTGTTCTCCTGCTGTTTCTCCCTGGGATTGTATTGCCTTGTGCAGTGCACAGACTTCATAGTGCTACTTGTTTGAGCAAATACACAATAGTTGATTTTTTTTTTTTCCTCATTCAGGAGGTAGTACCATGATTTATTTATCATGCTCTGTTCAAATCCATATTTATTCCTGTTTTGGTATTCAGCTCCATGGAACCTGACTCATTCATAACTACTAATGAATGTATTTTTGCACTTTGCTGAAATGAAGTGGTATTGAATCCATTTAAAAAAATTGACTGGGACACAGAAAAATTAGGATGAAATGTATCCAGCTGTTTTAGTGCCCCATGTGAGACACTTAAACATTGATTTTTCAGGATATGCATGTCCCAGTGTGTCCCTTTGGAGCTGTGACTGGTTTGTGCCCCAGAAAGGGCGAGTGGCTCTGTCCAGCCCTGACCTGGATCACGGGGTCCAGGTGCCACAGTCACCCCTCAGAAATGGGATTTGCTTCTTAAACATCCAGAGGGGCAGAGCTGGGAAGGCATCTGGTTTTCCAGGGCTCTGTTCAATCCAGCACTGTTCATTCCCTTTTCCAACCCTCTTTCCTCTCTCCAGGCATCTCCCTTCTCTTGTGCGTCTTTGACAAAATGAACAATTAAAGAATAAAGTTCAGTTTTTTTCTTTTTTATCTTCACACATCAAAATATTCTGAACAACTCTAAACTTAGGATTTGAGACTTTGAAAAATACAATTTAAGACAGAAAACAGTGGTGGAAAACTTGCCATATTTCTGATTTGGCAAGTTATAAACTTCCTAACTAGGTATTTGGGGGTCATTCACTGTAGATGGAGACCTCAGCTGTATCTGCACTAGATAGATAAATAGATACACACACTCTCTCTCTATATATATGCATATACACTATATGTATCTATAGATAAACTACAAATACATGTATATATAAAAAACAAGGAGTTGTGTGGATTTACTTGTTTTTCTAAAACTAAAGCAAAAGTACTGTGCCATTTGGTCTTTTGGTTGAGAACCAAAACCAAGTAATATGGAGCTAAAAGTGATCTTAAAAGGGAACAACTTCTCTGCTTTCCTACTTATCTTCTATTTGAAATGAACTTTAGAAGGGGGAATATCACACAAGTGTTTAAATTAAGTATTAATAATTTTTGTCCTGGCCTTGCTGTCTCGGTGTTCATATATGTATGTATGTGTGTGTGTGTGTATGTTTATGTGTGTGTGTATATAATCTCCAGAACAAATATCCTTAAGTAACAACGATCAAAACAGTGCTGCAGATCCTTTCATTAAACAGTCTCAGGAGAGATGGAGGATCCCTGTTGGTGTTTTATTTGGGAAGGGGCAGGAGGGATCTAAACAGACACTGCTTGCAGTTTTGCTCATGAGTGACTGGAATTGAGGGTTTCAACTGGAAATAGCTGGAAATGGGAAACAAGACCCTAAAGGCTCCAAGCCTGCCTCATGCACATGTCTGCTGCTTCTTGTGCTTTGTGTGGAAAATGAGGGTCTGGAATTCAATAAAAATTTCATTGCCTTTGGCGCTGCTCTAAGAAGTTTAAATTTTGATGAGCGTTCTTGTTATTCAGATGTTTCCATGGTACTTGGAGGAGGTTCAGGGTCAAACAGGCGTGATTTCTCCTAGAAGGGCTGGGGAAGGGGAGCTTAGTAAAACAGAGAAATAATGAATGTAACAGTTTTACATTATTGATGCCTAGATTAAGGTTTTTACTTCTAAAAATCATCCTTGGAGTTGCTTGGAAGGCTTGCTTTGAATGATAATCAGTAACACCCTCTGATAAGCACTGAATGAGCTCTGGTTTAGTTTATTACAATTGATAAGCTTTTACATATGATCTGATTGTTTCATTTTAATACAGAAATGTATTTTGTCATCTGTTCTTTGTCATGAATTCCTTCTTTCTTTGGAAGTTCACGTGATAAGAGCACATTAATCCCTGACTGTGCCTTCAGAAGTTTTCAGAGGATGTCCTTAGACAAAGGGTGGCCTCAGTCTTAGCAAAAAGAGAATAAATCTTTGGTATCTAAAATAAAAACTGGTCATAGAGGGGCTTTACTAGAAGCCCTGGAGGGGAGGTGGCAACGCAGGAGGTATTGAGGCAAAAACTCTCAGCAGGAAACAGGAATTCACGGATTTGTGCATCGTTAGTCTACAGATGGTTTAAGTTTTCATGTTCACCTGTTGTGTCAAAACCACGACAGTTTAGGTTGGTGTAGAACAAACACTTACTAGTTGAGTCCCAATACTCTGAAACTGCAGAATGGTTGGGGTTGGAAGGGCCCTCTGGAGATCATCCAGTCCAAGCAGGGTTACCTGAAGCAGGTGACACAGTAACACATCGGAGTGGGCTTGGAGTGTCTCCAGAGAGGGGACTCCACCCTGCCTGGGTGGCTCTTCCAGTGCTCTGCCCCCTCTGTGGAAAGAAGCTCTTCCTCACATTGGGGTGGATCTTGTTGTGTCCTGTCGCTGGGCACCACTGAACAGTCTTACAGAGCAGCTTCTCTTTGGTCCTTGGGCAGAGTTCAGTGTTCCATCCATGCAGGGAACCGCAGAGGAGGCTCTGGCACATCATCTGCCCTCACTGAAGCTGTGTGGGGCATTGCCCTCACCCCCACCCCCCGATCCATTGGGATGCTGTGGGTCGGAGTGCAGTGTCTGCCCAGCACCCACCTCCTGGCCCTCACCCCCGGACACCTTGGAATTACAGCTGCAGGAGGGCTGTGCTGTTCCTCTTGCCCCTCTGTGCCTCCAGCCGTGGTTCTTCCCCAGGATCAGTCCATCCAGGCACAGGGTGGTTTGCAGAGCATGGCAGAGCAGCTAAACCAGGGAGGAGTGACAGTCACACATCCCAGATGTTGGCCACTGCTGGACGTGTCACCCACAGCTGGGGTGTGTGAGGGATGGGCTGTGCTGGGGGAAGCATTTCATTCCCACTGCCCTGCACATCCTCAGCTGGGACACGCCCTGAGCATGGGGTGAGCCTGGGAAGGGTCACGGTGGGAGCACAGCACCCAGGGAGGGTGCCTGAAGAGCCCAGAGCTGCTCCGAGGGAGAGCTGAGTGTCCCCTGGGAGCACAGCACCCAGGGAGGGTGCCTGAAGAGCCCAGAGCTGCTCCGAGGGAGAGCTGAGTGTCCCCTGGGAGCACAGCACCCAGGGAGGGTGCCTGAAGAGCCCAGAGCTGCTCCAAGGGAGAGCTGAGTGTCCCTGAGCTCTGCTGCTACCCCTCCATCCCCAGGGCTGCTGGGGTCGGGGTGGGGATGGACAGGAGCACAGAGGGTTCCCAGCCATACCTCCTGTCCCTCTGTGAACAAGTGGAGCTCAGAGCACTGTGTTGGTGGGTGCTGATCCCTCCCCATGACCTGACCAACCTCTGCCCAGCTGCCAAACTCACACACGCCAGAGGAGATGTAATGCCTTGTAGTCGTGGAGAATCCAGACTCAAATCTGAAAAGTATTAGGGCTATTAGGGTAATTATTAGGGTATTAGTGCTGTAAACTGATTCCCATTCCACGGTAGTGACAACAATCATCATCATCTTTTAAAGGTCAATCTATATAATGTTGAGGACTTTTACTAAAAACAAAAACCCAGCCCATGTTCAGTGAGTGCCCAACACCAGTGCAGAGTTATTCAGGAAAGAGAATGATCCCCACCTCCAGAACCTTACCAGAAATCTCTGAACAGCAAGGAAAATAACTTACTAGTCTCATGTTTATTTGCAAGTAAATTAATACAAAGCTTTCAGTCACTTGCTAATGACATACAAATCTTGTGATAGTTTTTTCCAAGCCTGTCAGAGCTGGGAGCCTGCCAGAGTTAAGAGATGGTGGAGTGTAAAGAGAAAGGAGTGAGAAGATGGCCTGGAGCAGAAAAGTGAACTCTTGCTGCCCGTGTTCTCTGCAAAATTGGAAACTTTTGTCTTAAATTATATTTTGTTCGCTCAAATAGAGGGAGCTGGGGGGAGGTCCTACCTGGAACTGCAGAGCTAGTGAAATAATTCACGTCAAATCCCTGAAGTGAACACTGAGTGATCAGCAGGAGCAGATGGTGTTCACTCCACATTTCTCAGCGAGATGAAGTGTGAAATCCTGAGTTCCCAAGTGTGCTGTGTAACCTACCACTTAAATTAGCACACTGGAAAAATCAGACTGAAGATACTTGGTCAGTGTGACATGAGGTGTTTTTAGAGACCTTTTGGGGGAGGTCTGGGAGACTAATTCCACGTCTAAACCTGTTGTATTGACAAAAACTGTAATAAAAGGTAGTGGTGTTAGACATTTGAATCCATTTATGTGTGTTTTGTGTGGAAAAGCCACACTTTGCTCCTGGGAACCTTTTGAAGGATGTTGTTGCCCTTCCTTTCCCAGAACCCTTCTGACAGTGTCGCTCACCAAGAGCCTGGAATGGTGGTGCTGGAAGTCAGAGGGAATGTCCTCCTGCAGTAAAAGGAATGAATTCATTGTTCAGTAGAAATTAGAGTGGGAAGAAACTGTTGGTTCCACTAGTGGAGCTGAGTCTGTGCTGAGTGTGCTCAGCGTTTCTGTGAGTGAGGTGGAAAAGGGGAGATTTTACTGTCCTCAGTTCTTTGGAGTTGTGAGAACAAATGCTGCCAGTGAAGAGCCTTGGGGACACCTCGTTGTGTAGGGCACAACAGAGCAATGAAGTGACAGGTGAAGTTCAGTGTCCTACACCGTGGTTTGCACAGGTAAATACAGTCCTATAATTTAATTTAGTGATGGTCTCTGACCTGCCAGGCTTGGCACGGCCATAAAATATGGACGTATGAGATTGTAACCTGTAGGTCTTTGGAAAATGCAAGACCTCAAAAAGCAAATTAAATGTTAGGAATTGTTAGGAAAGGAACAGGCATCCGAGCAGACAAATCACTGTGGCACCATCCAAATCTGTGCTGGCCCTGTGTTTCAAAGAGGGGCAGCAGTTCTTGTTCCCTCCCCTTGGCAGTACAGCAGAGCTCTTGGGTGCAGTGAAGCCAGAGAAGGTGTAGGATGTGACAGGGATCCTGGAATCACAGAGTGGTTTGGGTTGGAAGGACCTTAAAGTCCATCTCATTCCTCCCCAGCTGTGGACAGGGACACCTTCCGCTGGACTGAGTTGCTCAGGCTTCAGTGTCTCCATCACTGGAAGTGTCCAAGGCCAGGTTGGATGGGGTTTGAAGCAACCTGGGCTAGTGGAAGGTGTCCCTGCCCATGGCAGGGGGTGGGACTGGATGGACTTTAAGGTCCTTCCAATCCAAACCATCCTGTGATTCTGTGACTTGAGAGTATTGAGACCCACTGGCTGGTCATGTTTATTTTGGGTTTGTCTGATGCTGTGCTTGGACCAACAGCTTATTTATTAATGCTTTTTAGAGATAGAATAAGTCTTTTAGAAGTGTGTTTGCAACCTGTGTTTCTTTAGTGTGAACTAGTTCTGCTCTGTAAAATCACGAGTGCTCGGGGGGAAGGAAGTAGGAAATGAGGGGTCATTTCTCTCCCCTGGGAACAACTAAGAGACATCTCATGGTGGTTTGACTCAAAACTTGCAAAAGTTGGTAAATTTTCTGAGGGAGCATCACTGTGAGCTTTAGGGCTGCTGAAAGCTCACCTGGATCCCAAAGGCAGCTCTTTGAAAGGTAAAATCTAGCCAGGGTGAGGAAACCCAAAGGTATCTCCTCTTTGTTGGGAAATCCTTCATGCAGGGATTGCTGACTGCTGGCAGAATATCCAGAGACACGTTGCCTTCTGCTTTGCCTCTGTTCTCCTGGCCACCTGCCCTGGGCTGCTGTGCACACCCTGTGCCCTTCCCTGTGCTTGTGTCCCTGGGGATGGGCAGCCTGTGTTCCCTGGATGGCTGGGGGAGCCGGGCATGGCAGGGGCCCCTTGGGAAGGTGGGTTCTCCCAACACTTGGTGCTGTTGCTGAGCAGGGCTGACAGCAATGGACCTCGTTTACCCCTAGTTTTGTGTGGACAGGGTTAGGGGGGCGTGGGGGACGTGCAGTCCTGCCAGAGGGTTGATGCCAGTATGGGATTGGTGTCTGAACTGGGCTGCGACTGTCAAGGTGAGTGAAACCATCAAATGCTGCTCATGTACACAGGGCACTTGGAGAACATTCCATGTCTCTGCACCTGGAGAACTTCCCGGAGAGTTCTGTTGTGGGAATGTGCAGGTGACCTCTCATTGTCTGCAGGCCAAAACTCATGGCTTTTAATGAGAGCTGGACACGGACTCTCCTCCAGGTTTAGGAGGTACTTTAAGGGACAATTTTACTTTGCTAAAGGTCATTTTGAGAAGAAAAACCCATTTTCATCCTATTGTGGAAGAAGAGCAATTAATTGTTTGGAGTATTAGGGCAGGGCAAGGATCGAGATGTTAGTCCTGTGTAGGAGCTCTTCCTGTGCAAGAATGATACCGAAAAAAAAAATATATATATATACACACACACACAGAGTATTTTTTTTTTGTGTGGCAGTGATGATTTCTGTGTTAAGCTCCTGTTTGAGACGTCCAGTTGCATGGCTGCATAATCCTGCCTTGGCTCAAATACCCGAATCCAGCTCTTCCATTTTCTTTTGGAGCCAATTTTCTGAGTCATTGATCATTTTCATTGCTTTCTTGTAAATCAGACTTCTTATTTTCCTTGAAATGTGGTGCTCAAATAGCCGAGTTCACTTGGACCTTGGTGCATGCTGGATGGAGGAGGTCTGGGAGCTGCTTATGGGCTTCCAGTAAGACCAGTCCTTTCATACCAGTATGATACTGGGAGCCTTGTCCATGGCCGTATTTGTGATAAAGTCCTTGTTTTTCAGGCCTTTTCTTGGAAAGTTTATTGCTATTGCTTCCTAGTCCATAAATTTACAATTTATTGTTTCTCACTGAAAAAGAAATGTACATTTATTGAATTATATGCAGACTTTTTATTCTATTTCCTAATTGATCAATGTAATTTTGCTTTATTATTGTTCTGTGAAATGTTCATCCTCATCCAGTTTCTCGGTTGTCCTATCATTGAATATTGAGGGATTTCCAACTTTCTGCCTCTGAAATGTTTATTTAGGGGCTGCCTCTGAAGCAGAGTTCATGTTTAGCAATATCTGGATGGAGGCTTTTCACTGTAAATGTAAAATATTTGTTCTCACATGAATTCACCCCCTGCCCTTCTCCCACCGCTAAATCCAGCTCTCCATGGAATTGGTGTTTCAGGACCAAACAGTCCATGGGAGGAAAACATGGACCATTAAATGCTCATTTTGGGCCGTTTCAGCTGATGAGCAGAGGTTAACGAGGTCATTAGAGAACATAAAAACAGTCCCTCTTTCTCTGCATCGTCTGTTAAGGGAGTGGAAAGGAATTCCCACTGGGAGGATGCCACAGGCGCAGGGCTGGTTATAAAATATATCTTTTCTAAAATATATATTAAAAATAACCATTTACTTAATTACATAATTTCACTGCCACAGAAACTTCCTGTTCATAAACTGCAGCTTTGGTTTCGGCGCAATAAAATCGCTGTGCATGCAGGAGTTTTCGTTTTTATAACCTTTTTGTGTCTTGGTGCACTGTTTTTTTATATTAATTTGACACTTCTGTATTTGTGGGGACTTGGAAAGATTCCTTTTTGTCAACTTTTGTTTGCTGTGCAAATTTTGCAGCTGCATGTTAAGTGTGTTTTAAGGACATGACAACCCTTCTCAGAGGTCGGGAAGACTTCTGACTTTGCCTACGACTTAGTTTTGGTTTTAAATGTCTATTTTTCAGAGTACTTATCCATGTACTTCTGCCATTTCTTAAGGAAGAACATTATGACTCCTCATTTCCATTTAAAGTGTAAATTT
>VWZG01003891.1:560303-639942 GCA_013396735.1 Grallaria varia | reverse complement strand
TTTTTTTTTTTTTTTAGGATATACTTTAAGAAAACCATCTCGTTTGTAGAATTAACTCATAGAGGTCAAAGATAATCCAAAGTTCTGCTGTCAAATAACAATCTGTGCATTTTCTCTGTGTTCTGGGGGGAATGGCAGGAGGGGATGGATTGGCAGGGTCATGGTCACACTGCAGTTCCATCCTTCTTGGAAACAAACTTGCCCTTGTGAAAATGAAGTTTATAAGGAGTCTAATAGGATTTGTAGCATATCCTAATGGAACAGCTTGTTCTCCCTGGAGGAGGAAATAAATTCCTCTGGGCTGACCATTTTAAGCTGATCTGAAATGGGTTTTATGGTAAAATATCCAGTTTAAATACCATTGGTAATTCAAATTGTCAACTGAAATACAAGATAGGGATTCTGCCCCTAGCATCCATAGAATGTGGTTATACATGAAAGTCATTTAACCAGGAATGCTTCAGAGGTGATTGTTTGAGATGCACTATGGAAGTTTATCTAGTCAGCTCAGTTTATGTATCTGCTGTTTGAGGTTTGTGAAAACTTCTGGAATTAGAAAAAGCCTTTGTATTTGATGGCTGAAGATACATTTGTCATGGACGAAAGTGTAGGAGGGAGGGGATGAGAAGAAGTGTCAGGAACTATGATTTAATGGTGTGACTTTGGAAAACACACTCCTAACTTTTAGGGATTGAACACATTTTTAGGTGGCTGAGGAGTCAGAAATGGCTCCTTCAGTCTTGTCCTGGACACTTTTCATTTGCAAATTCAATTGTTACCTTTCAGTGCTTGGGCCACCTTGGGCTGTTACAGAAGTTCTGGTACTGGTTCAGAGCACACAGAAATAGTCCTGGAAGTGTCTCCATCACCAGAGGTGTCCAAGGCCAGGTTGGACAGGGCTTGGAGCAACCTGGGCTAGTGGAAGGTGTCCCTGCCCATGGCAGGAGGTGAGACTGGATGGACTTTAAGGTCCTTCCAATCCAAACCATCCTGTGATTCTGTGACTTGAGAGTATTGAGACCCACTGGCTGGTCATGTTTATTTTGGGTTTGTCTGATGCTGTGCTTGGACCAACAGCTTATTTATTAATGCTTTTTAGAGATAGAATAAGTCTTTTAGAAGTGTGTTTGCAACCTGTGTTTCTTTAGTGTCCCAATGAGAGCATTCCTGTGCTCTTCCTGCACAACAGAGTGGTTTCAATCCATAAGGAAGGGGAGACACCGGGGCAGCTCCTGTGCAACAAGCAGAACTGGGCAGCTGCTCCCTAGTTGTGTTTTGGATTGATTTGGTTTAGAAATTGGAGCCTTTTAGATGTTTTCCCCCATAGGGTGGTCTGAGCAGCCCTTCCTGTTGGAGGTTGCTCTTCGGGGTTTTGTTTGTGGCTCAAGTCTGATCTTTGGGGTTTTCCTTCTGGAGAACAACGAGAAGGGGATTTGATTTTTGGGAAGGGTTAATGTACCTTGAAATGAGTTCTGATCCAGGACAGCAGCGTTTTGATTTGGTTCCTGTAGAAGAAAGTTCACTGTGTCGTAACTAAGGAAGGTAAACTTGGGAGTGGCTAATGGTGCAGAACTTGAGTTTCATCTTTCCACGTGTAGTTCAAATGTTGGGTTTGGGGTGAAACAGAGACCTGGGCTCTTCTGTCAGGGACTGTGGGACCGGAGGGGAAGCTGCTCCTCCAGAGCTGGGGAGGAGGAGTGTCCTGAATTTCTGTCTCATCTGCAGCAGCCTCGATGGCTGAACTGAAATCAGATTGTTTGGGCTGCCCCCTGAATGGCGCAGAATTTCTGTCTTAATGAGACAGAACAGGCAGGAGCTGCTGAGCATTGGAAGCCTTTTCCATTTCCTTCTCATCAGCCGTACATATGGAATGGGATCCATGTCCAGCATCCATTCCTGTTCCCACATCACCCTGGGTGCAATTCCTCTTGCTCATGTGTAGTTCCTCAGCTCTTCCCTTCATTTTAGAGCAGTTGGCTTAAAAAAACCACATATTTTTCAAATACTTCACCTTTATTGGGATATAGCTTTGAAGTTTGAATAAGCTGCTGATGTAGATAGGGTTTTTTTGGGGTTTTTTTAATTTTTTCTTTTGATCACTGTTGTGATCAAAATATTTTGTCTCGAAACTCTCCAGAAGGGTGGCAGATACTCCTGGTAGGGGCTCTCTAGGGGTGTGTGAAGTTCTGTGCCAACATCTTGCCATTCCAGTAGTTATTTGCAAACATGGAGAGGGGGCTAAGCTGCCAAGTCGTCTTTGAAGTGTAATTGTTTAATAACAGAACACAAGATCTTCCTTTACAAATCTTATTTTATATGGTAATTGGCTCGTTTGCTCTCTGGTTATCAATTGAACTTCTCTACCACAAACATCTGTACTGGCATTGTGCTAATGCTAAACACTGACACAGTTAAACTGTGGAAGTGTGTTGGAAAAGCATTTATTAATTCATTAACTGGGAAGTAATTGATAAAGCAAGCACTTCTCCTGTTATTATCCCTTTGTATGCAGCTTGGCATTTGCTCCATAAGCCAGAAAAGCAAAGTCACTTTGAAAAAATGACGTATTTCAATCTCTTAATCCCCTAAATCAAAACTAATTGAGAACAGGTAAGAGGATGTCAAGTTAACTTGATTTTTTGTGGCAAAAAAATACTGAATCTTGTGATTCAGTATTAATGCCCCTTGCTGGAAGATGTCCCACATTGAGGTGATACCAGTTGCCAAAGATATTTGAGTACTTTCCAAATATTTTCGGTACAAGTTAAACATTAGTGGAGAAAACAGAAATCATCCCAGAACTTCCCTGGGGTTCAGTTTTGGGTTTCAGTTCTTCCCTGTGAGGGTGGGCTGGCCCTGGCACAGGTTGCCCAGTGAAGCTGTGGCTGCCCCAGCCCTGGAAGTGCCCAAGGCCAGATTGGACCAGGCTTGGAGCAACCTGGGCTAGTGGAAGGTGTCCCTGCCATGGCAGGGGGTGGAACTGGATGAGCTTGAAGATCCCTCCCAACCCAAACCACTTCATGACTCTACAGTGAGTTTTTTACACAAGTTTTGTCTTTGGGCAGTGAACGTTACTGGCTTGTGTCTGTCAGGGTTCCTGGGACAAGTTTAATACCCGGCCAAGGAATCAAAATTCATCTGTAATGAATGTTATGAAAACAGAAGCATTTGCACATTTGTGGAAAACCAAACTTTTCCAATATTTATATTGCCTCAATTCTGCAAGCATTGCAGGAATCGATACGTGTGTGTCTGAATACATGTGGAGACAGAGATGGAAAGGAAATGAGCACACAAACTATTGATCAAGCAGGCTGCAACAGGACTCATTAGTTAAAAGGGGCTAACGATGAGCGAGCGATGATCTGCCCGGGCCTGGCAGCAGGATGATGCACCCAGGAAGGGCAGTGCAGCAGGATGGATTGGGGGAGAGCCTTGCTGTGGTGCTCACACCCCGTTTCTGCCATTTTTCAAGCCGCTGGTGAGACACATCTGAAATTACATGCAAATGATTGAAATTGCACGGGCTGTGGAGATGAATCCAGAGGGGTTTGAGGAGCTGTGGGTGAATTGTCACAGCAGGGCAAAGCAAACACGACTTGTTGAGCCAGCTAAGATAAAGGGAGATGGGAAGGGAGGGGGAAATAGAGCAGCCCACAGCAAATAAAAATGCTGAGGATAAATGCCAGGGAGGAATATAAAAAATTAATTTTCATAGGAAATACATAATAACAGTTTGGTGACAAATAAATGCATTTCAAATGTCAGAGCTGCATCTGGTGATAACCATCAGAGAGTGAGCACAAAAATACCTGAATTAAGGTGGGGTTTATGTTGTGTTTGGTGCATTTTGGGGAGTTTGATGTGAAGTGCATGTCTGAAGTCACAGGCAGCTGGGCTCAACCCAAGGCTTTTGCTCCTATGTGAGAATTTGAGCAGCTTTGTGTAGGTTTACACCCTTATCTGAGAGTCAAACCACCTTCTTACTCTCTATATAAATATTTTCATATATTAATGGTGTCCTAATTGATTTATAATCCAAAACATGAGGGATTTTTTGGGGAGCTGATCATTTCCATCTCTCTGTTTATAAAGTATTAAATCCCCCTACAAACCTTTGCCATCATTTCACAGGAAGAAATAAAACCTGGTCTGGGGTTCCTTAGCCCCAGCATGAAACAAATCCCATTGACAGGCCAAGTGTGTAAACTGTTTGTCTAAACTCCATGGCCCTTCCATATTGACTTTCTTTGCTAAATATTAAAGGGCAAAAGGCTGCTTTGTGCTTTCCTGGAACTCCAGCAAGCAGAGCTGCCAGCACAAGGAAGCAAATGCCCTTCTGTCGGGGAGTGCGGTGGAAACAAACAGGTGGATGTTCTTCAGATGATACTCACATTGAAAGGGCCGGCTGAGTGAAGGAGTGGAGAGCCCTCAGATGCAGCTGGGGGTTTGTGGTGGCACATGTGTTCACAGAGAGGCTCTAACATGTCCCTGCATTGGTCACTTGGGGCTCGTGTTATCAAAGAAACCTGCCTGTCTGAGTTTTCTTGGATTTTAAATGTCTTTAATTAAATTAATCTTGTTCTGAGGACTTAAGGACATGTTAGAGGCAGCCAGGCCCCAGAGATGCCCCTTTGGTCCAAGCCATAAGTGAAGAACGTGCCTGTTGTGCTGTGTTCCCAGATACACAGCTTCGCTCACACACACCCGCGATACCATACCAGGCATGGTCCCATGCGTGGTGCCTCTCTGGCTTACACAGGCCAGAGAAGGAGCCCTTTGGTCAGGGCACCTCTGTCTGCTTGGTAACCTGAACTTCTTCACAGGAGCACAAGGCAGGGGTGCCCGAGGAGAGTTTCATCTTAGTTTTGTCTGTTCATTTTTAAAAGTCTTTTTTAGTGTAGTTTTAGCTTTTGTTTTCCTGTTGGCTGAAGTACTGAGAACAGAGAACTCCCTGAGGTTTAACTTTATGCATATTCGTTTGAGTTCTTCTTGTTTGCGTTCTCAAGAGGCTGTTCCAAATTCAGACCATTGGCTGGATCACAGGATGGTCTGGTTTGGAAGGGACCTCAAAGTCCATCTCATTCCAACACCTTCCATGGGCAGGGCCTCCTTCCACTAGGCCAGGTTGCTCCAAGCCTCATCCAAGCTGACCAAATATAATTTTGAAAGAACTCAGTGTTTGTACCAGTGTTTGTCAAACCCTGATCTGCAATGTTCTGCCACCTTTGCTGTTGCTGAAGTCCCCAAAGCCACCTCTGTGAGTCAGACTGTGTAAGGTGTGTTTTCTGGGCGCTGACACCACCCTTTGTCTTTCTTGCCCTTCCCCTGCAGTTCCCCCAGAGTTCCTGAAGCGACCTGCCAACATCTACGCTCACGAGTCCATGGACATCATGTTCGAGTGTGAGGTGACTGGGAAACCCACACCCACCGTGAAGTGGGTCAAGAACGGAGACGTGGTGATCCCCAGTGACTATTTCAAAATCGTCGTAAGTTTATTGTCCGTTTTGTGGGGTTTTAAGCTGTGGGCCTGTCTGTTATTCTCCTTTATCTCTTAATGGGAACTGAGTTCTCTTATATCACCTGCTTCCTGCTTTTGCCCTACTGATACTTGGAGCCTGGAGAAGAAATGGTTTGTTGAAACCTTTAATGCATGTTGCTTGTATTGGATGAGTTGATGTCGTTATAGCTCAGATTTTCCACAGGAGACAGACACGCAGAGTGACAAAACACACTGTCCAAGTACAAGCTCACCGTGACCACTGGCTGGTTCTGCATCGTCTGCACTTGATAAAAATTACTTTTTCAAGCAGGAGGTGAAATACAACTATAACTGAGTTGTGTATTGTGGGGTTTGGCACACGGGTGCTGCCAGAGGGAAATGTTAGATGTAGTGCAAGTCATTATTGAGGCATAGTTAAGAACTTGATGGCTGTATAATTGGGTGTACCTGGGGCTGTAACAGGGAGCTCTGCACTTCAGGCAGTGCTGAGAACGCCACCGGAATGGCTGGGAAATGTGAGGATCTGTCAGTGGTATGTGATGCTGGAAAATGATGCCTTCAGTGAGAGCAGCTGCTGCTTTGGGTACCGTTTAACTTGAGTCAGTGCAAGGGAGGTGAGATCTGACAGCAGCTCCAAACACACTTTTCCCTGTTCCTGTTGGAGGGTCCTCCTCTCGCAGTAAATGTGCCCTGATGACACCACTGTTTGGGCAATTCAGCCCTTCTATAAATGTTGTTTTTTCCCTTTGCTCCTCAGAAAGAACATAACCTGCAAGTTTTGGGTCTGGTGAAGTCTGATGAAGGATTCTATCAGTGCATTGCAGAAAATGATGTTGGGAATGCACAAGCTGGAGCCCAGCTGATAATCCTTGACCTTGGTAAGATAAACTGGGACAGCAGAGAGCCAAAAGATGGGGAGGGACATTCCAAGAGACCTTTTCCACGTGAGGGGTTGTATTTGTAACTCAGCTAGAGTAGGGTGATTGTCTAAAATCATGAGTAATTCAGCATTATCTTCTGTACACTTAGAGTTCCTGAGGGGGGAATTAAGGAATTGTATAGGATTTACCCAGAATTTTGGAAAATATTTGGTGCAATAATAAGCCATAGCCAGAAATCTGAAATACGGTTGCAGGCTGAGATTTAAAAATAATAACAGAATAACCAAAATGACCAATCCCTGAAATCACAAACCTGCAAAAGCAGCACTTCTGGAGCCCACCACGAATCAAGTATTTTATGTTAAAGACATTCCAGTGTCAGAAGCTTTTTTTTCTGTTTTTAGTGTAAAAAATAATCAGCTTTGTCATTTCTGGAAACTACAGCTGCACATTTGTTGAGTTCCAGCAGCAGTTTAAGGTAAATATTTGTTATTGTGCTTCAGTCACTGGAGTTCCTGCCAGTGCTCACCTTGCAGTGCCCTGCACAGTTGGGATGGTAAAGGAGAGTAATTAGGATTAAAGACCAAAGAAAAGATAGTACAAATGTAATTGCTGAGGCATCAGCTTGTTTTGCTTTCAGATCACACAGTTCTTTAAAATAATTTCTAAGAGCCCAAGGAAGAAAACCAAGCATAAGAGGGATGAGGGGAGAGATGAATCAGACAAGAAAATATTCGAACCATACTTTGAGAGGGCTTTTATGTTGTCTTTTGGGGGATTGTTCTAAAATTCTAATTTCTTTTTTATTTGGACGGAGAGGATTTAGTAGAAACAGTCTTAGTTGGAGGCTTGAAGGAACTTCACACTTGGAAGTTGAACAGGTGTGAATCTGCTATCCCTGGGTTTGTGCAGAGAGTTAACTGTTAGGATTGTGTTATAAAATGAGATTTCCTAGTTATTTTCCAACTGTTTTGTAGAGTAGTTGTGCTCTTACAGCTTCCTCCGAGTTCCTGTTTGGGTCTGGGTGTTTTCCCTTGCTGGCTGAAGAGCTGCAGGTACTTCCCGCAATTATTTGGGGACTACAAGGTGCCCTCTGTTGGGTTCAGTAGCTTTAATGCCTTGGAGCTGTGGGATTCCGACCTCTGAGCAGGGTTAGAGGCATCTGGATCCAACATTGCTCCACTGGCGTCAGGTTGCCAGAAAAATTATTAAAAGTAATTTAATTTCTGCTCTGCATTAATCACCTGAGTGGTTTCCAGATCTGTCAAGCGGAACCATTATTCCATATTTTCCACATTTGAAAAGTACTGAATAATTAACGTCCTTGGGTTTTGAAGCCCTGCCCAAGCTTGTGCTTGCACCCGGTCCCCAGCAGTGGTTTGTAAATGACTCTCACTGTTATTATTGGGTTCCTGTGGTCTCTCTCCTTTTCCTTTCCCTCCGCTGCCCTTTGCCTGGTGGTTTCTCCTTCCTGTCCTGCTCTGGCAGCTCATCCTGCCATCCTGATGGGCTTTGCCTTACGATGCTGTCCTTTCTCTTTTGCATGCTGCCAGAGGATGTGGATGCAGTGCTGGAGTCTCATTTTGGGTGTAAAGATACCCCTGAAGTCACGTGGCTCCGTGTCCCTGCCCTGCAGGGTGTTAGAGATGCACCCCTGTGACACTGAGGGGTTTGGGGGGGTTGTTCTCCAGCACTGGGAAAACCACATGGAACAGCTCGGAGAGTACATGGAACTTTGCCACGGGGCGGTGGCACAGAAAGTAGTGCAGTGAGGAAAGAACATGCTGTGTCTTCGCTGTGATATATGAAAACTGACATTTACAGTTGGACAAAATGCAGATATTTGATATTTTAATACCTTCTCACAATATATGAATAGCAAAGAGGGAAACCATTCAGGGAAGAGGGAGAAGGTATCATGTTCAGATGGCAGCAGCCTTGGTAGGAAGATTCAAAACACTAATTTGAGCAAAAACTGTTCTGATCATTTCAATTGTCAATTCAGAAAGCTTTTTAAAAATTTATTTCATACCTGATTATGAGAAATACCAGCTTTGTCAACTTGAAAAGTAAGTTCAGTGAAAAAATGTTGATTTAATGTGAAAAAAGTTCCCCCTGGTTAGCAGTGCATTCCTTCCCTTGCTGTTCTGTTTGCTCCTTCCCAAATGGAATTGGCAAACATCTGCTGTTTGACAAACTATTTCTTATTAGCCCTTTTGTTTGTCAGATTGATCTCTAATGAGTTAAATGTAAATGAGAAAGTGGAAGCGTGGGGGAGTTTGGAAAAACATTTACCTGCTACAAGGAGAGGTTTTCTGGTTTTGGGTGGATTTGTGTCTTCCAGGGAGCAGGAGTTTGGTGATTGACCTTGTGCCCAGTGTGTGTGTGAGTGTGACCAGCCTCTGTGTGATTCTCAGCTGCTACAACGAGCTCAGTTAGTCATTGATCAGACGTAAGGTTGGCCTTTTTTGGGTTTGGTGTGAGTTCTGAAAAGCTTTTCGTACACACAAATGTTCTATGTGGAAAATACTAAAGCACAGAATTGACTGGCTAAATTGAAAGGCTTATTGGAGTGGCTTTGATTTTCAGCTTTGGTAATTTTGTTAATAAATTTAGAAAAGGCTGTACTTGGTGATGTGCTGTCTGTACAGAGTCCACAACTCTTGCTTTTTTCAGGAGTACAGAAAGGAATTGTGGCATTGAGATGAGAGATTTTTAGGGCAAGTCTTTGTAATTGAGAGGGTTGGGAGGGGAGGAGAGGGAGGAGGGTTCAGATCAGTGGTCTGAGTTAAATCCTCTCTATCCCCTGTACTGAACCTCAGGTGTAGAATTCTGCAGGGGAGTTGAAAAGCCTCTCACCTGCTTTCCAAACATTTGGGGATTTGAAGCCGTGTCCCCGTTTCTCAGATCCTGCCCTTCTGCGGGACACCCAGTTCCTTTGGGAATCCCACTGGAGTTGTGGCTCTGCCGTTTGGGGGAGGTTGGAGAGCTCCCTCAGGGAAGGGAAGTTCCTTGGTGACCACCTTCCCCTGCACGCCCCTTTGTCACTCCCTGCTCCTCTCTCTGTCCCCTGCAGTGAGAGCTCAGTGGTCTGGTGTCCTGCAGTTGCTCCCACGGAGGGCTCGCCATGTCCCAGTGAGAAGGAAGGACTTTCTCAGCACCCTCAAGTCTCTCTTTGCCCTTTTTTAGAGACAAGCAGCTTTGTTTTGCTTCCAGTCCTCATTGGGCAGCCCGGTTATGGAGCAGATACACCAACTTGATTATAGCAAAGCCATTTCTTGTCCCGTTTTTGCAGCATTATTGGGCATGGTCCGCGTTTCCTCGGGGGGGTGAAGTGCTGGTGACAGGAGGGAACATCGAGCCAGGCCCTGGAACCCAACCTTGGCCAGGGAATCTGGGGCTGCTCAGCCCTGCCTTTGGGGACTGCAAAAGAACAGGTGGCAGTGGGGATGGGGAGGGAGCAGATGGTTCCCTGTCACCCCCTGCGAAAGGCATGTGACAAGTACTCAGGCAACAGGGAAAAAACAGGAGTGATGCTTGAATGCTGTGTAAAGAAAATCATAGACTGTAAACAAATATGCCACGTTCTGTAGAGAACAATTTCAAAACATCATTTGGGATGCACTGTGTCACCTCCAGAACTCTGAAGTGTCGTGTGTTGTGGGATTTTTATACTGCAAAAGCTGTTTTTTTTCAGTGTGTTGTGAGGTTTTGAGGGTTGTCGAGGAGTGAGATCTTCAGTGAGTAAACTGCATACAGGGCTGGTGTCCTGTAGGACACCACGGCAGGGTGGTTTGTGGTGAAACTATCTGTTTCTTTAAACTTATTTTTTTTCATGAGCAAAGGCTTCTATCCAAGCAGGATATCCTGTGTGTGATTGAACATTCCAGCATGGGAAACTAGGAAAGGGATTTAGGAGTTTCCAAGTGGCTTCAGAGCTGTGAAGCCTTTGGGATTGCAGAGACATCTCAGGAGAGCTCCAAGGGATGGGTGGAGGTTCTTTAGGAAGGAGGTGGCAGGGAAGCAAGGAAGAGGGTCACCCTTGAGGGCTGACTCCAGTGTGCCCTCACCTTGAAGAGGATGATGAGCCAGCCTGGAGGGATGGAAGGACAACATGGTCATGTGTGTCTGCTGGAGACCATCGAGGGCAAGGAGTAGGTGAAGTTGTTTTAACACAACTGGAGGTTGCAGGTCTTGGTTCTTGGGTGAGTTTTTAACCATCTGGTGTGTGTTAGGGTGGCAGCAGGAGGGGCAATTTCGGGAGCAGGCTGGAATTCCTTGTCTCAGGTTGTCTGTGTCTGGCTGGCAAGTGGAGGTGGAACTGGGAATTACAGCCTTGAATTTCCAGACAGGAGGTTTTGGCTTGTTCTGGGATATTTTTGATATCCATGTTAATGGACAAGAGGCAAACCATGTGCTCCTGAAGGACAGTCTTCTCAAAGTACAAGAATGGTCTGCTCCAAAGTGCAGGAACTGGAGTATGTGGATCCAAGAGACCAGCAGGAATAAAGGAGCTCCTGACTGGGCTCAAACATGAAGAAAAGAAAAATACACAGGATTTGGAAGTAAAGGCAGAAAGGTGGGGGATATTGCTTGGATATGCAGGGTGGAACTATGAAAGACAAAGCTCAGCTGGAGCTGGAACCTTTTCAGGGAAGGTTATGGAGCAAATCCCCTTGGAAGTCAGTTTTATGGGTACATGAAAGAGATGATGATTGGGAAAATCCAGCCTGGATTTACCAAGTGTGGATTGTGCCCAGCTGTTCCTCCAGCTTTCTGAGGTGAAATGGTTGGCCCTTGGCTGGAATGGGAGGAGCAGCAATACCTTGGCACACAGGGATGGGACAGGCTGGAGATGGCGCCAGGGGGAACCTCCCAGTTCAACACCAACAGACACGGAGCCCTGAGGGGCTCCAGGCAATGGGAAAGGCTGGACACCAGCAGGAAAGGACTTGGTGGGATGGGCAGGAGCTCAGGGGATGTGATTATTTCCATCTTCTTGGCCCTGGCCAGGCCGCGTTAGGAAGGAAGGCACTGGCATAGCGGAGCCAGTGGGACCTACCAGGCAAGTTCGGGAGCATGTGATGTCCTGGGATGTGCCATGGCTGAGAGCAGTGGGATTGATTCTCCTGAACAGCCTCTTCCTGCTCAGGCAGGGGGTGGGGGACTGCAAAAAAAAGGGAATTCCTGATGGGAGAAAGGTTTCCTGGTGAGGGTGGTTCAGTCAAACAGGTTGCCCAGGGAAGGATGGAAATCTCTCTTCCTGGAGATATTCTGGACGCACCTGGACAAGGTCCTGAGGAGCCTGGTCAAGGTGGCTCTGCTCGAACAAGGGGTTCACATGAACTCCTGAGGTCTCCAAACCTCTGTGTTTCAGGACTGAGGGTCTGAGCAGTGTGGAAGGACCCTTTTTATCTCTGTGTATTTTTTATGTAATAGCCAAATTAGGACAATTTTGTGGTCTGTGTTTCCTGCTGATCTCCTTTGGAGAACAGAAATGTCAGGTGTTGGTGGCAGTTGGACATTACAAACCACATCTGATTGAAGTCTCACACCACTTCAGTTGCTCTGTATGATCTCAATTCCTCTGCCGAGTTTCATTACATGAATCCTAATTCTGAGGGAGTTTTAAAGACATCATTTATTGACCTAAATTGGTGCTTTCTTTGTGCAATTGCATTCTGTCCAGACCCGTTGCCGCATGAATAATTTCATTTTCTGTGGGTATTTCTCTGCTAGGTTTGGCTGTGAGCTGCCTCAGAGCACTGACAGGAGGTGGGCAGAGTGGGTAGGGTGGGATGGGGTGGGGGCTTCTCTGGCACCCAGCACGGTGGAGAACATCAGCAGATCTGATCCAGGGTTTTTGGAGCCAGCAGATTTCAGCTCAGACTGTGCTGCAGAATTGTCATTTGTGTCCTGCAGGTGGTACTGGACTGTTAGAGGTCATCTCAGGCTGACCTGGACTCCGGGGGTTCATGGGTCCCATTCCACACATAGAAGCCATTTCAGCTCCCCTACACTGACACCAACAACAGATTCCCTGTTGTCAAAGGCAATGCCAAAAGCCTTATTTAAATCAAGTTATATGAAATACTCTGAGTTTTCCATAACTGTAAGTTCCATTATTCTGTTGTAGGAGGCAAAGATAAGTTCTTTTTGACAAATTTTGGCTTCTACTGAGAGAAATCCAAAAGTTGGCACTGACAGGCTTGTGATCTGCTTTGAAAAACCCAGTTACACTTTTGGGTATTTGCCATGTGTAAAACATGACTGAAATACAACTTATCCCTTGCCTGGTTCAGGCCCTGAGGCCGACACTTCACTTGTGACTTCACGACCTATTTTGGATGATTTCACAGGTATCAAATGTAACCTCTCAGGCTCCCACTTCTTACAGAGGTGATTTTTGTTAAGAGTATTTCTTAGAGTCACATATTCTGAATCAAGACATTTAGTGTTGCTGTCCAGGTAATCCAGTAAAAACCTTCTCAGACTATGGAGTTCTTAGACACTGTAAGAAGTACTTGAAAAATCTGCGGGGTGTTGTGGCTGAAATGCCAGAGCAAAATAAAAATTGCTCATTGAATAACAGAAAGGAACTGTGGGTGTTCCTCCTGCAGACTCTTCTGTTTGTGCCCTCAGATAGAAATGTCTTTGTGTTCTTTCTGTCTTGTACAATTTTACATGTCTTAATGGAAGGGAGATGAAACCTGTGGTTTCCAGGAGTGGCTTTCAGGACTCGTGGAGTCCACCAGAGAAGAAATGATTTGTAGATTGAAACTGGATGGTGAGGCTGCAAAGCCTTGCAGAGGAGAATTCACATTATCTGTTGAGAGGTAAAAGCACTCGAAGGAAGTGGGTTGTGAATTTTGGGGGAGCAGGACATGGTGATGGACCTGGGTTGGGTTTGGATATTTAAGGGCCCTTCCAACCCAACCCATCCTGTGGCAGCAGGTCTGTGCTGGGGGCACCCAGCTCTGCGGGACTGGAAACTTGGGTGGCGTGAGAGACCGAGCTGGTCTCACTGAGGGGAAGGTCCAAAAGCAGGAGAATGGAAAATCCATTGTGATGAGCACCACTGGAGACACGAGGAGCAGGGGAGTTTCCTTCCTGCTCTGTCTGTCACGTACCCACAACGTCCATGTGGGTTTTTGCTCAGCAGGTACAAAGGTTTGTCCCTGGAATGCTTTAAGAGCAACAAATGTAAAAATCCAACCTCCACACTGAAAATGAGGCATTTTAAAAACCAGTGGCAGTGCTGGTGCCACCGGAGGGGAAAGTGTTCCCAATTCACTGCCTCAGTCCCAGTCCTACGGAATCCAACCGGCTTCAGATAGTGGAGGAACAGCTTGGAAGTCTCATTTGGAGCGTTGTGTTTCAGGAACATAAACAGCATCTGAAATCACAAACTGACTTCAAACAGTCAAACCCAAAGCCAAACTCTGAGAATATTTTGTGCTCGTTATGTACACTTGGTTGCTAATTTTCTGTAAACACAGCAGTGTGTTCTCCTCTTTAGTGCTGAAAGAGGGTTTTTTGCTGGTTTAATTTTGATTTTAATTTACATTACTTAGCTATTATTCCTCAGGGAAAGGCAGCATTTTTGTTTCTCATGGCTGCATGTCTGTTCAAAACGGCCTGGAAGCTGTTTGAATTCAGTGAGTTGCATTTCTTGACTCAATCCCTGTTTAATAAATTACCTTTATTTATTGCCTCTTTATGAGTCCTGCTTATCTATGGTCTTATTGAGAAGCTGAACTGATTAAACCACCCTAGATCTCAAACTTCCTGAATTTTAACTTGATGAATCGGGGAGCTAAACACTTCTCATATCCTGCACTCAGTAGCCTATTCATGTTTAAAGCTGGCATGAGCTTTGAATAAATTGCACTAATTTAGATTAAATTAGTAATAGATTAATGTTTGCCAGTGTGCAGTGAATTGCAGGAAGACATAACGGAATTTATAGGAGTCTTTGATTGTGCTTATTAGTTTTCATTTCTTGTTTTATGACTGTATTTACAGTTGACTTGGCAAAGAAATTTGAAAGCTCCTGATGGAATTCACACTGGATCGTGTGCGCCGTGACTTCAGTTGGAGTCTGCTTGGCACAAATATGGGTTGTGGTGATGCTACTTATGCAGTTGTGCTTTGAAACACTTGGACTGTCACCTCTTTACTTTTGGTTTCCCTGAGGGGAATTAATGGTTAAAAGGTACTTGGGCTTAAAGAAATTCTGTGTCATGTTGTGAACAGGAATGATATGTAAGGAATGTTGAGTGGGGATAGAGCAAGAACCTGGAGGAGCAAAAACTTCCAAGTATTATGAGGAACACTCGTGTGTGTTATTAATCCGTGTTTTCTGTCCTTCACCTGTATTTATTCCGTATTTATTGTCCCATTGTGTGAGTGGAATGAGGTAGGATGTGCATACACTGTGCAGCGACGGTGAAAGAGGCTCCAGAGCTTTGAGTCCATTTGACTTCTTCAGCCTATTCTTGAATTCCCAGGAGAGTTCCTCACTGCAATAAAAATCTCTTTTCCACCAGAAAAGGTAATGACAACAGATACGCTTACCTCAGTATCACTGACCAAATGCACCCATTCCAATGATGTTTATGCTCATATTTCATGTATTCCGGGCAGCCTGGCTGGATAATGTATTGGCAGGAGGGATTTTAGTGGGAACAAAGCGGTGCCGCTCCGGAAACACGAGTGTGTTCAGTGGGAGCAGCTACAGCTGCTGAGTGATGGTTGATGGCTCTGCTGCCTGGACCTGGTTATGGGGGAAAATACAAATAACAGGGGAAGGCACTGACGACAGGTTTTTGTTTCGCCTCCTGTTTGGTTTTAGTGGCTTGTGTTTTTCTCATTTTCAGATGAGTGCAGTGGCAGGATTAGCTGTAGCTTGATATCTGTCACGCTGCTGAAGGTATTTCCTCTGCCTTTATTCCTCATATCCAGGGTTGTGAAGATTGGCAGAAATACCCTTAATTTGTAATTGATCCCAGGCTCGTGTTGGAAAGGAAAATATCAGATTTTGTCAGTCTCGCACCAGCGGGGAGAACAAACGTGGGGGTATGGCCTTAATTGGTTGCTTATATTTCAAAGTTGCTAAATTATACAGTAATAGCAGAGGCAGCTGAATGCCATTTGGAGAAAGGGAGAGCATTGGTTTACAGTTTGGGCACGTGTGTAACAGGACTCGTGCACTCGGATATGTGAAGCTGGAAGGAGCCTCTCCTGGTGTCGCTTCTTTCCCCGTCAGCCTTGACAATGTAACCTGGAAAGGCTCACGGGCTTTATATGTAGGGAAGTGGGATAAATCTAACAGAGAAATCCCATTTTGAATAATGTGTGTCTGGTGTTGAAACTGGGTGCAAAATGTCCCTGCTCTCACGGCAACAGAAGAGCCTGTGTGGGGTTTTCCTGGTTGTTTCCCCTCTCCTGTCACCTCTCTTCCCTGAAAGAGAAACTAATAATTGTGGGTCTGGAGTCTTGAGAAGACAAATGGATTCTGTGTGGCTTTCCTGGTGACAGATCATCACTGAAGGTGCTGAAGGAAAATAAGGAGGAAAGTCATGCCTGGGTCTGTGTCAGAGGGAATGGACATTCCCCCTTGGAATGTCCCTGTCCTCTCTCCTGCTCCTCTTCAGCACCAATTTACATATAACTGCTTTTAAATCTCGTCGTTCAGGTGTTTCGAGCAGTGGTCAGTGAGCACAGTAACCCCCATCTGAAATGTTGCACTTCGTGCTGTAAATTCCATCATGTCCATCCCGGGGATAACCTCGAATTCCCCTGTGCTGGGATGTGCAGGCCAGATTCCCAAGCTCTGTGCTAGGGGAAACAGTTGTATTTTAAAAATACTAATGGGGTTTGCTCGTCCTGGTAGCATTAGAAATATAAAGAAACAAAAGAACATTACAGCTTTAAAAATAGAAAGTAAAAACAATCTTAATGAAGAGGTTATATGGTTGGCTTTGGGGTCATTTATAGGAATTCCCAAACATCCTGATACCCTGTCTTGTTCCTACAAAAACAGTGGGTCTGAGCTGGCCTGTAAATGGGCAGCAAGGAGCGGGTTCATATTGCCTTTAGCAGAGTAATCCAGTTGGAGTGAATAAAAAAAATCAAACACCACATCTAATAGGGTTGTCCTGTATGTGGTTATAGAGCAGAAGAGGAAAGGTGGGTTAGTGGGGACCTTCTCTCCTGTAAAAAAAAAATAAAAATGTGTATATATAAACCTAAATGGAGGAAAAATAGAGTTCATGTAAGAAATGAGTAGTTAACGAAGTAGTTAATGAGTAGTTAAATAAGTTTGATAAGGAGCTTGTCAGAAATAAGGACAGTGCTGATGTACAAACAGCTTGTTCAGCCTCATCTCTTGCACCTCCAGGATGGCAGAGTTGTTGTTGCTGACTTGTTCAAGTGTCAGCAGCTCCCAAAGCGAGGGAAATTACCTTCACTTCCAGGTTATTTCTTGGAGAAAAACAGCGTAGGGTAACACTGAGCTAAGGCCCATGTGTGCTGCTGGCACAGCCCTGCAGGGACCCCGCTCAGGGTGTCTGATCCCGAGGGAACTCCAAGGAGCATTGCAGTCCTTAAATGTGGTCCTGCAGGTTAAAATCCAGGATTGTCAGAGTGATCCACGGGCAGCCGTGTGGAACACAGTGTGGAACAGCAGCAGGGATTGTCGGTGGGTTCATTTGTTCCAGTTTAGCCTGTTACTTTAAAAATACATCCTGAATAGTCAAGTCATGGGCACAGAGTCCCAGAATGGTTTGAGCTGGGAGGCACCTTAAAGCTTATCTCATTTCACCCCCTGCCATGGGCAGGGACACCTTCCACTCTCCCAGATTGCTCCAAGTCCCATCCAGCCTGTCCTTGGACAATTCAGGTGTATGTTGGTCCTGCTCTGCCAGCACAGCAGTGGTTCAGTCCTAACCCTGCCTGGCTGGAGGATTCCTGGGGATATTTGTTGTGTTTCCAGCCCCAGTGGCCCCATTACCTGGGGTGTGCAAACACAGAGTGAAAACTGAGCTTCCCAGCGGGATCCCACGGAAGGAGAGGTGGGAAGGGCAGGGATCTGCTCAAGGTGACAGAAGGAGTCATTGGCAGGGGCCCAGTGAAACTTCAGAATCTTGAAATCTTCAAATATGCAAATGGCTGGTGCGAAAACAAACCCTGTCCAAAAGCACGTGGTATTTTTATTAATAACTGCTCCGTAAAGAGCTTTGCTCAAATGTCACACGTTGGCTTTTGAAATAAAATCATTGCTTTCCTGTTATTATGAAAGTCAAATTGCAGCAGGTTGTTGCAGGCTCTGCTGTTCTCAAGAGACTTCTTAATCCTGCATACGAGTTCAGTTTATGAATATTTACAGTAAAAGGATACCCTGGGCAGGGATCTTTGGGTGCTTTTCCAGACAGTTTTACTGCCTTGGGTTCTATAGGTGTGTTTTGTTTGGGGATTTTGAGTCTCTTTTCTCGAGGAATGGTTGTTAAAAAAATTACTGAATTTTTGAAAAACTGAATGTTCCCCACTGAATTTGAAGATTGTATCCATCGTTTTGCAATATGTTGTTATGGTTGGAGTTCTTTTCCTGTAAAAAGGTCCGGTTCAAAGCAGGGAGGTTTGAACTCCTGGGGGACGGGTGGAGGTGTGTTTGGCTGATTTCCCTCTTTGTTATAACCTGAGTCTTGTGACCAAAATCCACACAGGGCTTTTTCCCTTTCCACCCTCCCCAGGGCACTGGGATGTGGTTGGAAGCAGGGTGAGGTTCCTGGGCAGGTGGGAGGGAAGGGCTCCCTGGAATGCGTCAGCAAGACCTGTCACACCTTTTTAATGGTTGTTTTATGAGACAGGAAAAAAATCAAATTGTTTCCTCTCCACCAAAGCATTTCATGGTGAAATGAGAGCGGGAGGAGGGCTCGTTATCAGAAGGGGGTTTATGACTTCCTTTCAGATACAGGCTCGTGGTCAGGGTGTGTTTATCGCTGTATTTATACATCCCGATTCATTCAGCGCCCAGCAGTGGCCATTTACTGTGGAAAATAGAACCAAATAAATGCTTAAAAATCCTAATCACTGAGTATTAGTTAAACATTTGCTCCTTATGTATTTTTGGTGGGTTTTTTTCAATAGTGTGCATTGAGTGAAGAGTAAATAGCAGCTCTTATTCCCAGTGGTGATGTAAATTAATCTAAGGCAATTAAAAATTTAAAAAAAGGCATTTTGCCTGCCTGCTTCAGGCAAAATGTGTCGGCATAGGGAAATAAATACACAAACATCTCCTATTCGTTTTATGAGGAAAATGAGGGATGTTGCTTGGGGAAGGATCTGTTCCTCAGGGTGGGGGATTGTGTTTGGGTTTTTTAATCTGAGGGACAAAATTGATTCCAAGCGCTGTGTTGGGTTTTTGTCCTCGAGTCTTTTCTTTGAGTGAGGTGATCCAGGGAAATGCATGTGTGGAAAAGGAGTGAGTTGATTCCAGGTGGAATAGCAGCAGAATGTTCTGTAGCACTGAAAAAGAGGAGGATAGTCATGTGCAGGTTTAACCCCTTGAAAAGTAGGAACAGGCCAAGGGGGAATGGCTTCCCACTGCCAGAGGGCAGGGCTAGATGGGATATCGGGAAGGAATTGTTGGCTGTGAGGGTGGGCAGGCCCTGGCTCAGGTTGCCCAATGAAGCTGTGGCTGCCCCATCCCTGGAAGTGTCCAAGGCCAGGTTGGACAGGGCTTGGAGCAACCTGGGCTAGTGGAAGGTGTCCCTGCCTGTGGAAGGGGTGGAACTTGAAGGTCCTTCCCAACCCAAACCACTCTGGGATTCTGTGGTTCTCTACACCAAGGGCAGCGTTAGGTGGATTTTCGGTGGGTCACAGCAGGTGGTGTCCAAACCAGCTGAACGGAACAGGGGGAGGTTTCCGAGCGCCGGGGCCATCCCTGCAGTACTCCGGGGTTACACCGTGATTAGGGCTGTGGCTCTGCTCCTGGGGTGTGCTCCCTGTGCCTGCAGTCTGAGCTCTCCAGGCAGCACCAGGGACAGACACTCCATGGCCCGCTCTGCTCCCTGGAGCTGTTGGTCCAAATGTTCTCATGTTTCTCTTCCTGACTCGTTTCCTTATGCAGCAAAATCACACACAAAGTCTTGCAGTTTAAATTGTCTCATGAGGCATGATTTTGTTTACAAAACACTAAATTTTGGGTTTTTCTTGTGTCAAGCAGACATAGATCTGTGTCTCGCACCATGTAAACAGGGGTGATGGTGATTGTCATCATGAAATTCAGGAAATGTGTGTTCATTCTGTGAACTGTTCGCTTTCCTTGCCATGTCTGCTTAGTCACTGATTCAGTTTTGCATGAAAGTACGTCTTAGTGGAAGAACAGGTATCTGATAGATTTCTTTTAATTAGTTTTTCCAAGGGAAGAAATTAATTCCATAACTAAAGTGATCTGTTGGAGCCAACTTCAGCATTGTGGCCTGTGAGAACTTCCTAGGGCCAGGTGACTGGGTTTTCTTTGAACATGGTGTCACACAGGGAACAGCTGGGAATGGCCAGGTGATGTCCCTTCTGTTGTACAGTTACGGATTTGACATTTGACAAAGGACAATAATTTGATACAAGTGAAAACATGGGGGGGAAAAAGTAGGACAGAAAGCAAAGTTTTGAAGGTGTGTAGTGTGGAGTCACTAGTTTTGTTATTTTATGTTGTTACATTGCATTGCAGCCCAGTGCTGCTGTTATTTTTAAATCCTATGAGAGTAAGAAAATGAGTGTTTTTTGACTCTGACTCTTTGAAGCATCACAGCTTCTTAAAGTTGAATCATTCTGTTCCAGAGGGGGAGGACTGATCCCATACACTAAAGTTCAAATTTAGGAACACAGTGCCTTAGGGAAAAGAAAGAGTTTGAAAGTCCTGATTACCTTTCTGGAATCAGTTGAATAGTGATTCATGGGAAAAAAATATTATTTATTGAGAAAACAGTTTTATGTGAACACCCCAAGTCAAAATGAAGCGTATTGGTGTCTCTGAGGTATTTTGTTCTTATGAAATACAACCAAAATACTAAGAGTGTTGAGATTTGAATGTCCTAGGCCATGTTTTTTCTAACAGGTGTTTTTGTAAAATAGTAATTTGCTGGGTTTAGTTGCAGTAGGTCTTTGTTGCTGAAATCAAAGATTTATTCACATTTAAACACTCTAAAGTCCAAAAGTCCCTGTCAGGTGTTCAGGGTAAGGGCTGCTTGGAGTTGGTCCTGCGCAGGGCTCAGGGTTGGACTTGCTGATCCTTGTGGGTCCCTTCCAACTCAGCATGTCTTGGGATTGCAATTGTTCTGGGCTCCCAAAAACACCTGGATCACCCTCTGGTGCCTCTCCTGCTGCCTCAGACACAGTTCCCAAATGCCCTTGGACGGGTGCTATAACCAGGGCTTTGCAAACACTTGAATATGGCCAATAATAACCTAAATATGGTCACTAACCAGTTCTTCAAGTGTTGGTGCACCTCAGCTCCTCCGTTCCAGTGCCCCCGTCCCGGGGTGGGTCGTAGCAGTGCCCTGTGAGGTACCAGGGGAGCTGGGCTGCCCCAGGCTGCTCAGATAACAGCAGCACTGGGGGCACATGACAGGTGACATCCCTGTGCCCTCTTCCTTTGTGTGCTGTCTCCAGGGGTATAATTGGAATGTTATTGCCAAACAGGAGGAAGCCCTGACTGTGCCAATAATGCATCACAGGAAAAAGGAAATCTGAACCGGAGAGGCTGGACAGCATGGAAATTATTTCTAATAATTAACTAACAACCAGGGCATTCCAATGAGCAGTTTAAGGTGGGGCATGTTGGACAGAGATCCCATCAGCATCCTGAGGGGTGACAATGGAGCAGCACCCCAGGCATGCTCCGGTTGTTTGTGATCCTGCTGTGGTGAAGGACACTGGGAGCACTGGGGGTGTTTTTCCTACAAGATGAAAAGCTTGGGACCACACCAATGTGTCCAACTGGTCAGCACCTTTGCCCCTTCCACGTCACCAGCCCACTGCTGGTGGCATTAAAACTTTGTGCTTTTGCCAGTGAGGGGTTCAAGTTAGAGAAGGTGTTGGTGGTTATTTATTTCAGAATCACAGAACATCCTGGGTTGGAAGGGCCCCACAAGGATCATTGAGTCCAACTCATAAGTGAATGCCCCTTATGGAGATCAAACCCACAACCTTGGCATTATTAGAACCATGCTCTAATCTCATTTATTTGAGTCCAAGTCCTTGTGGGTATTTGCATGCCCTGCAAAATACTTTGATAAGATACTTGCAGTAGTTGATGTCTGCTCAGAAGGAACCTGGAAAGAGCAGCTTGACAGAGGGGACTTAAAGATTAGTAATGAGAATGTTCTCTTGCCCTGAATCCCTGGGATTCCTGCTGGGCTTGTCTTGGCTGGAAGTCTTGGTGTTAAAAAATTCTCCTTCTCATGTTTCTGCCTCCTCACCCCCATGGGGAGTTGCTCTGCCCTGCCGTGGGGGGTGCAGCAGTGCAGCTCCACTGCCTGTAGTTCTCAGGAGTTCTGACAACCTTCTGCTCCCAGTAACTGCACAGCAGGAGATAAATTACTGTGCAAAGCACATGTCACCTGCTGAACATGCTCTTTTTGGAAAGGAGGTTCACGTGAAATTGGGTAGGAATAGTTCTGCGAGGAATATTCCAGGAGTTACTTTTTAAAAAGTGCTGAAAGATCCGCTGAAAAGAAGAGACTTGTGTGGCACGTTGTTTGTTCCACCGAGCGGGGAAGCTCAGAATAATAAAGCTGCTTCTTATTGGCGTTACAGCTAATTGTGGTGTAATGACTCATTAGCACAGCTCTGCACTGCGAGCGCTCTGCTCACAGGGCTGGGTGCAAATCAGTTGGTGATGGCACTGCAGGCATTCTGAGCAAGAAGAGGGGAAAGAGGGAGCAAAGGGCCCAGTCTGCTGCCTGAGTCCCAAAATTACCAGCAGCACCTGAGTGCCACCAGGCTGGTATTTCCCTGCAGCGTTCAGGGGGGTTCCCTCTGTCTCTGCCTCCCTCACGGTGGGTTCACAGGTCCTTTGTGCTGTCTTTGGTTCACAGCTTATTTTTGAGCGGTCAGGTTTTTGTGATGTGTGACCATTCTCACACGGCAGGAAGGAGCATTGCTGGGTTTGAGCCCTGCACGGGGGTGAAACTGGGTGTCTGTTGATCTGAGAGGGTAAAACTGGGTGTCTGTTGATGTGGGAGGTCTTGGCAACTCTCCCAGACTCATCATCTCGATGCCTGCAGGTTCTTCCAGCGCTGTGCGCGCACATCGTTTAAGTAAAGATGGATCCCTTTCATTAGAGGGGAAGACAAATCCATGAGCATGTGGGGATGGCTTTTAGATTTAGCAGATGAACTTTAAAAATATTCCACTATAACCAAATGGAATTATTTTAAAAGATGGGTAAGATGCACATTTTGCATCAAAATTATGTCATTTGAAGCAGATCACCTGGCAATTCTGCCAAGACAGGTAAGAGAAAAAGTATGAGTGGAAGGTGGAAGGTGACGTGGTTTGCATGTCAGGCTCTGGAAAGCCATGGCTGGCCTGAGGAAGGGTGGTCTGACGGTGTTCTCTGGGGGTTTGTTTCCAAGTCCATACAGTAGAAATTAATCTCCTGGAGTCAAAGTGAACAAGTGCCATGGTGGCTGTAAGGAATTTGTTATGCTGGAGTGTCTTAACTAAGCAGAGGGGGCTTCTTATGTTAGTATTTGTAATAAATGTGGGAAGCCACACATGATCTCACCAGAATGGGTCAGGAGGTGGTCCTTCAAAGGGCATTTGGCTTGTGCCGCTGTGAAACACAAGTTTGTTTCTAAAACAGAATAGCTTCCCTACAAATCCTTCCTTAAACTCTTTCATAGGTTTAAATTATATTATGAGTTTAATTAGTTAATAGAAGGGGGGGGAAATTAAAGCCATCTGCAGTGGAAATGTCAAATGAAGAGTAAAATGAACAGAAAATTGGAATTTGAAGTGAAATGGAAGCCAGTCAAGCAGGACAGTGGGAAAGGGGTGTGAAACGATGGGCGCCAGGTTGGGCTGTGCAGAATTCCTTGTTCCTCCATGGAAACTGGAAGGAGTAATGGTTGGTGCAGTGAGTGGATCTCCAGTCCAAATGAGTATTAACATGGGCTTGGATTGAAACACAGGAGAAGCCTGGTTGATGTAAGCAGGACCACAGGTGTGGTACTGGATTGGCACTGGAAGTGTTATTCAGGAGCAGGGATGGTTGTTGGGAAGATCCCCTGGCCCTCACTCAGGGTGCTGCTGAGTGATCTGCACCTGCAAGGGGATCCCTGAGGGAACAGGGCTCTGTCCAACTCCAGAAGAGCTAAATGTGGTGCATTTCTGCAAGAAATTAATTATGGAACATCAAAATAGGGGGATTTAGGTAAAAATAGATTTTGCAATGAATGTGAAATGAATGGTGTCTATTGATTGGGAGGGGCTGCTGGAGAATACTTAATTGGGATCTTGAGCTATTAGAGGGAAAGGATAATTAAGAAGATACCCTTGAGTATGTGTCTTTCTGTGCTCTGTCTTTTGAATACCAAAATCTGTGTGTTCCTGGCTCTGGGAGTCTGTCTCAGTTCTGCCCGTGGGCTGGGGTTATGTGGTGCAAATCTAATAAAAACCAGTGGTTTGTTCTTACGTCGTGGTCAGGAGCTCCCTAAGAAATGGAACAGAAAAACTGGGAGTTC
Organism: Grallaria varia; assembly: GCA_013396735.1. Classification (NCBI taxonomy): domain Eukaryota; kingdom Metazoa; phylum Chordata; class Aves; order Passeriformes; family Formicariidae; genus Grallaria; species Grallaria varia. The sequence continues at coordinate 615,808 of VWZG01003891.1, read as the reverse complement.
TGCCAATTCCAGACCTGTGTGTGAGCTGATGCTTGGGTTGACAATTCCAAAGGAGGTTGTTGTTGATGGAAGACATGTCAGTGTGTCTGCCTGGAGGTTGGGTCATTCAGACAAAGTTTACTCCTGTAGTCGGGTTGTTTGTGAGGTTTTCTCCTTGTGTATCAAGACCCAAGTCCATGTGTTCTGATGCAGAGGCTGCAGCTCTCAACAACAGCTCTGCTAGTCCTGAACTTGTTCCTGGGGACAATCATGGCCATTGTAGTTAGTTCCCATAAAAGTGAATAGATATATTTATAGATATATTTAGATATAAATAGATATATTTAGATATAAATAGATATATTTCCCATGTGGAAAAATGTCATCAGGTGGCTTAAGCTTGATAAATAGTTAAAAATCCCGAAAAACTCCGCGTATCCTGAGCTTTGGGGTTTTGTTACCAATTGTGCTGCTTGTAATACTTGGTGGTAATTGGGGTCCAGCTGCTCAGAGTATCAGTGTTAGATTTACTGGATGGATTGCTTTAATAGGATTTGGAGAGCAGCCCTTGGTACAGTGCAGCTTGTGCTGTCAACTCCCAACCTTTTAATGCAGTAATCCCTGGGATTTATCCTGGCTTGGAGTAGCAACACAGGAACACGACGTGACTTAGGCTGCAAAGTTTGGAGGGTGTGGGTATAATCTGAAGACAGAGCTGTTTATGTTGGTAGTGTTGTAATGGATAGAATAGGGGTTATGGGAGAGGGGAAGAGCATTGGTGGCAGGAAAACTGTGCCCTTGGGGAAAGTGAAGGAAAAGGACTGTGGTTCCAGTGCCCTGAGACTGTCACCACTCCTGCCACGGGCAGAACCCACCCAGTTCAGAAAGCTACTTGTGAAATGATGTAGTTGCAAAACCTGGATGAGTTTGCACTTACAGCGATTTTGTGTTTCAGTCTGTCTTTTTTTATGATTGAAAATAGTATAAATGAATCCTGCACATTAATGAGCTAATGTCCAAAATTGGGTTCTGGGTGTGGTTTTGAATAATTAATACAAGTTGGGTTTTTGTTGTTAAGGGGTGGTATGACATGAGGTTTACAAAGCAATGACAGTATTGTTTGCTGCTGGCATGTCCTCTCCTGAGGTCGGATTTTATCCCCAGTTTCACCCCTCCCTCCCCACTGCCACTTCATTACAATGGAGATTTGGTCTGCTTGCTCCAAGTGATGTCCTGTAATACCCCATTAGTGGTCAGTAGATACCTCTGCCTGCATGTCAGCCTTCAGTTTAATGGCCTTTTTTGTGTGTTCATTTTCTTTTGTTTCCCATCGTGGTTTTGTTTATTTCTTTTTGTGTTTTTTTTTCCCCCCCTGTTCTCTTTTTTTAAACCGTGGTGATGTTTGCCCTTCATGTTCCCCAATGTTTGCACATGACAAGATGTTGCCATCCCAACATTGCCTCCCACTTCACTGACCAGTGCCACTAATGACCATCTAGCACCAGCCACAGCAGGACCCCTGCCCTCGGCGCCGCGGGACGTCGTGGCCACCCTCGTGTCCACTCGCTTCATCAGGCTCACCTGGCGGCCGCCTGTGTCAGACCCTCAGGGGGACAACCTCACCTACTCCATCTTCTACACCAAGGAAGGGATAAACAGGTAAAGGCTGGGGCTCTCCTTCACGCTGGTTTTCTTGGGAACGCTGCAAACCGGGAGCGTTTCGTGGGGGGTGTGAGGGGTTGTGTTCCCCTCCCTCCTGCACCCGGAGTTCTGTCGGCTTCGCTGCTGCACGTAGGAATTTTCACAGGCACACTTTGATTGACTGCAAACAGTTGGTACCTGCTTTTCGCAGCCTGTGAGGAGCCGAGAGCAGCAGAGGCTGTCACAGCTCGTCAGGGGCACTGGCACTGCTGGCAGTGCCACCTCAGCGGGCACAGGGACGTCCTCCAGAGCCCGTGTGCTGGGGAGGCACGTCAGGCTTTAAAACCCTGTAAATTCACTGTGATTCCAGAGGCAGCCGTGTGGCAGATGTTGGTTAAATGTTGATTCCCTCCTAATAATCCCTGTAAATAGAAATTAGATGAATTCCTCCCCATCATAAGCTTTTGACATGTTATCCCAATGCATATTATCAATGTAGCCCTTTTCCTTCCTGACGAGACCTACTGCTCAGCATTACGGTTTCAAATTGTTGTGATAAGTTTGAGGAAGTTGGAGCTAACAATCATTTGTTGTAGCGGTGCTTAATTAATTGCAAATTAGCTTATCAGATTTATTACCCAAGGGAAAATTATCTGTCTCCCTACTGACGAGAGCATGAGACTCAAAGTTAACGAAGTCATTGGAAGAGAACAGAAAACACCCTCCTGCTGGTGGGGAATTCCTACTCTTCCTTAATTCTGTGGATAGACATGTAGTGCAGGCTCGTGGCAATTAATTGAGGCAATTAGTAACATTTTCTTTGCCTCAGAAATGCTGGGTTTTCTACTGCTTCCTTACTTTGGTAATACCCAAAGTGTTCAAGGCCAGATTGGAACAACCTGGTCTAGTGGAAGGTGTCCCTGCCCACGTCAGGGGGTGGAGCTGGATGGGCTTTAAGGTCCCTTCTGCCCCAAGCCAGTCTGCGATTCTGTGGTTCTGTTCAGTCGTAAGAGGTACTTCAAATGAGACAGGAAAAAGGTGGGATCTTGCCAGCCATCCTTGCTTCTTGCCTCTCCTCCTCTGCCTTCTGGTTGTAACCGCTCCACCCGCTGGGGTTTTGGGAAGGGGTTTGCTGGAGATGGCACCAAGCTTCTCCCTGCTTTTATGGAAACAAAATTCATCCCCTTCCACTACATACCAAATTTCTAACAATCCAGAAAATACTCCCCTTTGGGCAAGAGAACTAAGGGTAAGAGTGATCTCATAATTCCTCGTGAATAAATTAGGGAATTACAGGACATTCTGCAGAACCTGCTGTTCCCGGTTCCTGCAGAGCATCCCCTGGGAGTCAGGTCGATGTCACCCCCAAAGTTTACACATCCAGGCCCTTCACCTGGTGCTTTATGTGTAAGCACGTGGTTGCACTGACTTCAGTGAGGTCTTGGCCTCAGTGTCCTCCCGGATCAGGGCTCACCTCATGCTGGAACATGTTTTGGGGGGAGGTTTAATTCTGTGACGCTTCAGCCAAGCAGTCAGAACTCCAGACTTCGAGATCTGGACAAAAATAAAAGAAAGAACCAGCACGTTGCTGGTTCAAGAGGGTGAATTACATATGTGAGATATTCAAATACTGTTAAATTCATGGTTCACTGTGGTGTGCTTCAGACACAGAAAATGGGGCTTAATTGTGTGTAATCACACTGTCAAAGTGTCTCTGGAGCTCTCTGCCAGGCTGCACAGCTGACATGGCTGGCACAGGCAATATCCTCTTCTTAATAATCCCCCAAACATTGCTTTTTATATATAAGTGCTACTTCAGACTTGGCATTCCAGGCAAACACGTGTTTGGGGATCGAACTGATGGCTCTTCCCTGAGGTGCTCTGTAGCTGCTGTAAACCTTAGCTGGAGGTTACAGAGCTCTTTAATTGGGATTAAACTGGACTTATGGAACAGTCATAGTGATCCTTAGGGTAATGCAGTTACTTGTGGAGCCCATCTGCCTGTACCTGTTAATGCCATCAGGTACAGCAGCACTCGGAAAAGGTGCTCCAGGCTCCCCAGGAAAGGGCATAAAGGAGAGATTCGTGCAGCACTTAATTAATCTCCCCATATTTTTACCATAATGTTGTAAAGGCACATTCGTGGTTGTTACTGAAAATTGCAATACTTTGACATGTCTATTTATTTTTGGTAGATGTTGTCTTTCCTGTAAAAATTCTGATTTTTTTCTGATTTTAAATAATAACCTTGGTTTGCTGGTTATCTTTTTTTCCCAGATGGAATCAGGGAGTACACTTACCCTTGAGGCAGAAAATGCAATATTTTGCATGTCAATGGCAGCCGGATGTTATTCCACAGCTGTGAATCCATTGGCACTTAGTCTGAGCTTTCAGATCCCATCCTTTTAGTTAAGGCTCCTCTTAAAGGAAACTCCATTTGGGAATGTGCTCACAAGAAAACATTTTGCTGGAAGTGGAAAAATCAGTGATGAAAATGAATAAAAGTCTGAAATAAAAGAAGCTGTTGATGCAGTGCCATTTTAGCTCAGCTTCATGAAGGGGAACGTTCTAGAAAATGGGTGTAAATAGAGGTTTAGTTACAGCGAGTGCATTGTTTCCCTCTCTGTAGGTACAGTGTAATAGTGCAGAAATCAACAGGGATTTCAGAATGTTTTCAGCAAAATCAACCACTCTGGTGGATGTAAGAAGAAATAAATTTAAAATGGGGATTTTGGCATCATATTTCCATGATAGCAACTCAAGTAGGATGTCTGGGAGGCGGGAAGGGGAGACACTGGAATGATTTTGCCCAGGTTTCTGCACCAGAAGTGCTTTAATGGGAGGTGGCGATGGGACAAGACTCACTGTGGAGCCAGACAGAGCCTGGCAGGCAAAAGGGGAAGGATTGTATTCCCAGCAGTCCCATTTTCCCTGGTTTTCCCAGTGGGAAGTTGCTGGTTTCTCCCTTTGTAGCAGTGCTGCTGTTCACGTGCACAGGGAGCAGGAGCTCCTTTACGGAGGAGGACCCATCAAAGGCAGCTCCAGCAAGTTCAGGTGCCATCAGCCTCTCTTGGACATAAAGGCTGTCATTAGTTAATTATCAATCCTCTAATCTCCTCCTCAGACCTGATAAGAACTGATGGAGTTTCCTGGGCTGCGTTCGGGCGAGGCGGTGCTTCCGCAGCCGGCAGTGTTGGACTCCCGGAGCCCGGGGGTGGATGGACGGTCACTGAACCAGGCAGTGACCCTTCCCACTGCCCCCCTCCAGTGTGTGTGCTCCCAGCTGGAATACAGCTTCCAGCAGGCAGAATGGTGGCCTGCCAGAGATGCCCCTTCCTGTGCAAAGCACATTCCTTCCATGGAAGCTCTGGGAGCGACGGTAGCCTGGCTCTGTCTCTGTGGTGCTGCTGGAGGTTGGAATCTCCACTCAGGTCCAGCGGAGGCCACTTCCACGTGCACAGCACGCCTGTGAGGCACTCACGGGTCACACTGAAGGAGAGGTTGTCTCCTGTTGTCTCCACTCCTTGTGTGGATCCGGCATCAGTGCCACGGCCATGCCCTGGGTATCCTGAACAAATCCAAACACCAGGGAGGAACCCAATGAGGTTCGGAGGAACAAGAACACATTAAAACACCTCCTTGGAAGAACACACAAAAAGCAGCCCCATGATATTAACAGAAATGCCCCAAATCTTGCCAGACTGTGCTGCTTAAATAGTTTTCCTTTGGCTTTGGAGTTGCAGAATAAACTGTCACTGTGAGTTATCGCTTGCTGTTATGGGAATAACAAAGAACCACCAGGAGTTGGGGGGAGTCGTGTGTAATTTATTCGGTTACTTCAGTGAGTTTGGTTTTTTGCAAAGAGAAGTTGCAACACTGGAAGCAGTTTGTCAGGAACAATTTTGGCACATGATTGTTGTGTTGTGCAGAGAGCTCAGTGTCAATTGGCACGGCGTTAACACGGGGGATACGTTCCAATGGGACACAACTGCTGCTTCCTTACCCCTCAAAACCCCTCTTACTGATCAGTGGTTGTCTCTGTGCCCAAACCTTTTGCTTCCTGAAGGGAACGTGTTGAAAATACGAGTCATCCTGGAGACACACAAGTGATGATCCAAAACCTGATGCCAGAGACAGTTTATGTGTTCCGGGTTGTGGCTCAGAACCGGCACGGCCCTGGGGAGAGCTCGGCTCTGCTGAAGGTGGCAACGCAGCCTGAGGGTGAGCTGGAACAGTTTTGAGTTTTCCTCAACTTTGGGATCGATTTTGATTTTTTTTTTCTTGTTTTCCTCATGCATGACCTTACCCAGAAATTGATGCTCTTAAAGTTGCACTTGCAGACCATATTTTCCAAAGATTTTCCAAGCTGGTGGGTTTGTAGGATTTCTTGCCACCATTAAGAAGAACTTCTGAGACATTCCTTGTTAAATTCTCTAAACTGTTACAAAATGAATGCTTTTGAACTGTCATTAACTTAGCTCCCTTGGCTAGAGCATGGTGCTAATAACACGAAGGTCATGGCTTTGATCCCTGGATGGGCCATTCATTTAAGAGCAGGACTCCATGTTCCTTCCAACTCAGGATATTCTGTAACTGAAAGGGGAAAAAGGGGAAACTTGAAATAAATGTTAGTATTTAGTCTGTCACTTGTTAGGATCATTCCAGACAGAAGGACTGTGACCCAGGCAGCAGGATGTGCTTCAGAAATTTAGTCCCACCTTTCCATGGGTGAATCCGTGGGTAGTGCTGAAACGGGAAAATACCCCCCTCTTGCCCAGGGGTGATGAATGGTGGGGTTGCCCCTGCAATAACCACCCCTGGGCAGGCTCCAGGACTAGCAGGGTTCCACTCTTGTGTTGCAGTCCAGCTGCCCGGCCCAGCTCCCAACGTCCGTGCATATTCCAGCTCCCCCACCTCCGTCACTGTCACTTGGGAGACGCCGCTCTCGGGCAACGGGGACATCCAGAACTACAAACTCTACTACATGGAGAAGGGGCAGGACACTGAGCAGGTACAGATATACCGCCCCCCTACAGCCTGTGGGATGGGTGTACCTTGAATTCCCAGAAACACCTTGGGAAGGGTTTGGTTTTCTGACAGTGGAAATATTTAAATGTAAAATTCCAGTATGAAATGTGTGTGTCTTGGACTTAAATTTTTTTTTGGTGATGCTCTGCTTTGGTGGGTTCATCAGCATGGAGTAGCTTTTGGGGAAGTCCCTTGGATCAGGAGAGGAGAACACAAATCACAGCCATGTCACTGTACAGCAGTTCTGGTCCAGATGATGGAGAAGATGCTTGCATACATTTACAGGCTAGTTTTTAGTAAATCAGTCTGCTACTGATTTCAGCATGATCCTTGATCTCAACTGTTTGTACTTCTTGAGTTCTTGGATCAGAGATTGATATTTTGATGCTGCTGAGCATCCAATTGATTGAATTTTCTTATGATTCCACCAAAGCATCCAGTGTGTTCTGTAGAAGTTTAGGCTGCCACCTGAGGATAAAGAGGATTAATCCTACTCATCACAGCCCCATTCCCACCGCATTGCATATCAGTATGATTCCAGCTTTAAAAAGCAAAAGGTAGAAGCATATTTTCCTTAGCTTTTTTACATCAGTTCTAAATAGGCCTGATGCCTTTTCTACCTCTGCATCCCACTATTCGAATTACAGTCAAAATTTTTGCTAATAGGCCAGTTTCCAGATCCCTTTCCATGTGTGGAGCCGTGTCCATGTCAGGATTTAAACAGGACAGGGAGAGTTTTCTCTTGTAAACTCACAGGTGGCATCTTCACCCACGCTGGGTGTTGATGAACAGGGTTTGATTGGCGGGTGCCTTGGGCAGGGGTGCCTTGGGCAGGGGTGATGGCAGCCCTGGCTGGTGTGTGTTTGTCACGAGCAGGACGTGGACGTGGCCGGGCTGTCGCACACGGTGGCAGGGCTCAAGAAGTTCACAGAGTACAGCTTCCGTGTCGTCGCCTACAACAAGCACGGCCCCGGCGTCTCCACCCACGACGTCGTCGTCCGCACCCTCTCAGATGGTAAAGCTCCTTTACTCCTTGTTGCTTTTGCAGGAATTACCTGGCAATTTCCTCGCAGTGAATTTTTAACCAGGCCTTTATGGGTTTCGTTCGTTGCTGCCCTGTTTTATTAGTAGTGTTCTTGTTGCATGTGGCTGTTTGTGGTCAAAATTCCCCAGAGGCCTTTCAGGTGGGGAGAAGGAAAATTCCTACACCTGCAGGAGTATCTGGGATTGTGATTATGGAACAATGGTGTCCTTCATTCCAACATCAGCAGTTTATTGCATGGATTGCTGAGTCTACGAAGCACTGACAGCAGACATTAAAATAAACACATCGTATGCAACAGCTCCAAATTATTTTTTAGGTTCTCTAACATTTTTATATATGAGCAGACTTCTGGTTTTGGAGTTGTTTTCATTTTCATTGTTTTCCTGTGGGGAAATGTTGTGTGTCTTTGCACTCCAGCACAGATACATTAAATCTGTTGCTTATGATGGTGAAAGCAGGACTTGGTGCCAGTATTTTTTATAAGGCAAATCAAGGGGTAACGGGAGCAAACAGAGATACGTGAGCAACTGTAGAATGATCAGTCAATGTGAACTCATATTTGTTATAGAGAAGTTCATTTATATACAAAAACAGTCAGATGGAAAGTGAGTGGAGCTGGAATCATCTCCCTGGGAGTGACCAGAAGCAGATCAGAGGAGCAGAGAGGAGATTTGTCCCAAAATGTCTCTGGGTCTGAGCTAGTTTCTGGGGCACTTTTTGACTCATTGCTGTGTTTTGCTAATTCACTTTCTCTTCCATGAAACCCTGTCAGCATCTTCTTTAACCCACACTGTCATATGGACAAAGATTCTACAGATAAACTTCCTCTGAACAATTCCCTCTTTTTCTCTGTTCTGCCCCTGCTCTGTGTTAGTGTCCCTTGTTGCCTGAGGAGGGGCAATAACCAGTGCCCACAGCCCCTCTGTCCCACTCCTCCCTCTGTGGCCCTTTGCCATGTTCTCCCTCGTTCACACATTTTCCAGATCCCCAAGTCACAGGTCACCCATTTCTCTCGTGGAAGCTGTTCCCACCTTCAGTGCCTGTTTCTGAACTTTTCTCCAGGTTTTTTTCCACTTATGTGCTTTTAGAAATGAAGGTAGACAGGACTAAAATCATATCAGAGATACCAGGGAAGCATTACTTACATTTGACTGACTTTTGGCTCCGTCTGAGCACGGAGATGGAAACATCCCAAGGTCTTTCTGCTGTTCTTCACCATCGGATCATACCACGGGATCCACAGCTCATCTCCCACCGTGTCCCTTCCAACCTGCTCCTGCCTTTGTTTCAACCAGCTGTTCACTCTGGCGAGAACTTCTCTGCCATCCCCTCCTTGCCTCTTTCCTTAGGGGCTCTCCAGCAGGTTTGTCATGTGGGATTTCCCTTGAAGAAGTGAGAAATACTTATTATTACTCCTGTTATTACTCCCGCTGTCTCTGAATTTTGTGCTTTATTGTTGCTTCAGTTTATTTGCCTGTTATAGAAGTTCCTGATTTACCCCTTGGAGTTTGAGGGGATCCCGTTGTGGTACTGGCATCACATTTGCCATTTCCCAGTATCAAGGCAACTTGGGCGAAATTATCTAAGTTGTGCAACTGTTTCATTTCCAAGTTCCCTGAAAAATCCTGGAGGAACTGCACCTCACCCTGGCAAGATGCTGCTGTTCCTCAAGTCCAGCTCTTCCATAATCCCTTATATTGACATTCAGCTGGAGAGACCCTGTATGTCGCTTGTAAGGACATCGTGGCAACCTCTCCTTTCCCTTTCCCACACTACAAATGCAAGGGGAGCTGTGTGGCCTTAACTTTGTCCTTTTCTCTCCTGCCCTGACCATTTACTAATTCTAATTTCTCTAAAGGGGTTTCCAGCACCTTTGTTCGAAGGAGAATTCTTGAATTTTCAAGTTTTCCTGAAGTTTTTTCTTCTCCATCAAATGTTTCCGCATTTAACCCATAGATACTTACATTCTAAAGCTCTCTAAAGGATGTCATCTTGCTTCTTCCAATCTCATAACCTGCTATTAACCTCGCTGCTCTCCCCCTGCAAGCTCTCAAATCTTTGAGGAAATGATGCACATTTTCTTCCTGTGTTTTCTTATTGCAGTGTCCATGAGCAATCTCCATGTTCCCTGCAGGGATTTCTCCCTAAGCTTCCTTTAGTCATGATTTAATGAGCATCTGCATTTTGATGGAGGTTTTTGCTCCTAATCTGTTCTGGTGCCTTGTTGCAGGGCTGGCTCTGCAGGTATTACCATTCAAACCAAGGTTTATGTGCTGCTTGTGAGGATTGATTTTTCTTCTCATGGAATTCCTGATCAGGGATTACAGCTGGAAATGTAATCTGGGCATCCCAGCCTGGCTGAGCCATTGACCTCCCAGCCTCTGAGCCCTGGGCATGTCGTGGTGCTCCTGCCTGGCTGGTGTCTCTGCTGTGCCTTTCCTGTGGAAGCATTTGAGAGGTGATATTGGGAAGAAATCCTCCCCTGTGGGGGTGGGCAGGCCCTGGCACAGCATCCCAGAGCAGCTGTGGCTGCCCCAATCCCTGGAATTGTCCAAGGCCAGATTGGATGGGGCTTGGAGCAACCTGGGCTAGTGGAAGGTGTCCCTGCCCGTGGCAGGGGTAGAGCTGGAGGGGCTTGAAGGTCCTTTCCAACCCAGACCACTCTGTGCCCATGAACCGTGTGTGTGTTAAGATATATTTTTATGATTGTATTTACATGCACATATCCTTTCTGGTGTCCTTCTGATGGTCTTTCTCTCACCAGCCTAGCAATATATGCATTAATTACTCATCAGTTCTTTTGAAACCCATCACTTTAAGGTTGTTCTGAGCGTAAGCACCAGCTGCATCAAACAGACAGCAAAAAAAGCATGGCTTTATATCATCTTCTTCTCTTACCTGTGCTTTTTGAGGCCCACAGCACTTAATCCCAGGTCTGGTGATTTCACACTCAGTTCATTTGGCGAGGGAGGGAAAACCAAATCCTCCCCATCTCCATTTCTGCCATGGGCTGGTGGGCGAGAGGTCTTTGACCCCACCCCATGCACCTTTCACTCACCCCAGGGCTGCTCTCACTTGATTCACTGGGAGTGTTCTCTGGGGTGAGTTATTTGGCAGATTCCTCAGGCTGGTGCAGTCTTTATGCGTCCTGTGCTCCTTCCATGTCCTTGTGCTTTGCTGGAGCCTCCCCTTCCTGCCAGGGAGCCCTCAGCTCTGCCTTGGGGTGACACCTGACCTGCTGGCACCAGGATTTCCCTGGGCTCCCCTTCTCTCTTAGGTTGTCCTTTTGTCCAGCCATGACCAGCAAGTTGCTACAGCGAGTAGAGAACTAGCAAAGAGTGGCAGTTTAAAGGCAGACACTGCCTTTGTGATGCTCTTCCAACGTCAGTGTCACAGGGTCAGGGGGACTGCGCTTTTCCTGTTACAGAAAATCATGGGAAAAGAAACTGTGGCCAGAATTTCAAATGTGGGTTTCCCAAATCAAGCAGTGTGTTAATTAAATTAAGTTTTCTCTGGGAAAGTACTGAATGGGATCTCGTCTCTGAGAGTTTATGAGAAGGACCTTTAAATATCAAACATTCTTACTTAGATAGCTGTGATAAGGAAGGACCTGAATGAAGAATTCTTTGTGATGAAAATGCGGGATCCTCCACAGCCAGTCATTGTAGGTCAGCAAGTACCTCTGGGAGGATTTGGTTGTTCCTTTATAAAGTGTCTTAAACCAGAATGCTTTGTGCTTCCATAATGAATGAGAGCAGGGAGGGATTTGGTATGGAAATACAACATTTGAAAGTTTTGGAGTTGTAATTCCTTCAATGTTTCTAGTCCCCAGTGCTCCACCACAGAACCTGACGCTGGAGGTACGGAATTCCAAGGTAAGATTGGAGAATTTCATGTTGGTAATGGGTAAATAAAAGGCTGGTGGGTCTTAGATGGGCCACCTTTTGGAGCTGTTCTTGGTCCTTTTTCTCCCATGCTCCTGTGTGTGTGAGCTGCCCAGCAGGAGTGTCTGAACGTGGGGCCTGCAGTGCTGGGCTGGACTGGATGGGATGCAGTACCAGGACAGTGCACCAGAGGCTCCTGGTGAAGGGTTTAATCAGGCACAGAAGCCTGAAGGACCAGAGCTTGAGTTCCTGCTGCTTAACTGCTGTTTACAGTGTGTGCACACAGACACACGTCTGGATGTCCTGGGCACTTCAGAAGAGACAATTAAACACTCAGTCCTTCTGAGTGGAGATTTCTTTTAAAAGCCTTTCCTAAAAGCTTCTTTCCCAATGCCTTCCTGTGCTGCCTTCCCCAGAGCATCCTGCTGCAGTGGCAGCCCCCTCCTGCAGGCACCCACAGCGGGCAAATCACCGGCTACAAAATCCGCTACCGGAAGGTTTCGCGCAAGAGCGACGTCACCGAGAGCGTCGGGGGCGCCCAGCTCTCCCAGCTCATCGAGGGTGAGTGGGCCAGGCCAGCGGGGGGCTCCTCGGGGGCTGTTAGTGGGCTCCGGGAGAGGATTCTGGAGGGTCCTGCCTTGGCAGACAAACTGAGTCGCATCTCAGATGAGTGTTGGTGGGTTCTGAGGTCGCACGGGCTGCGGGTGGGAACTGAGGGCTGATGTTGTCATCGACTAAATGGGCTGGATATTCCTTATGAAATGTTTAGGGGTTGCCAGGAGAAGATGATCCTGAGCTCGCTGTGTCTGCCCAAGTGCCAGGAATGAAGTGTGGGGAAGGATTGCACAGGACCAGGGGCTGCAGGGGGTCACAGACTCACCTGTACTGAGGTGCTGACCCAGCTCCATGTCTGACCTCAGCCACCCCTGCACATCATCCCAGTGGTTTGCACTGGAGTCAATTGTTCTTCTCCTTTCTAACATGGATGGAATACATCCTCTATTTTGTGCACTTAAAAATCCAGTCTGCTCCATTATGTAGTATAAATTATATGTTGTTACCAGAACTAGAATTCTGTTCAGAAGAAATGAGCAATGCATGAGATCAGGAGCAAGACTTTTTTTTTCATTTTTAAAATCTCAGTAAACAAACTGCTGGTCAAAAGAGAAGAAATTGTGAAAATCCAGATGAGGAATTTACAGTTTTTAACAAGATGTTCTGATTTTTTTCTCAGAAACTCCATCTGTGACTTAGTAAATCTCAGTTTTCTCACAGAGTTGAGATGTTCCTGTAACTTGCGTATGTTTTTGGCACAACGAAGCCTATTTGGGAGGTTCCATATATCAAATTCTGAGTGTACCTCCCCACTGCTATTATTATTATTGTTGTTGTTGCTGCTATTATTACTACTTTTATTATAGGCTTACATACACCAAACAGTTTGCACAGTTTGCTCACCTGCCGCTTCTGTGCCTCCCCTAGGTTTAGTTACAGATGTAATTAGTAATTAAAACTAATTAAGAGCTGTAAATTAAAGCTGGCTGCACACAGCACCGCGGGGTCTCTTCCAGCAGCCTGTGGGGTGGCAGGCAGTGTCCCAGCTGGGTGTCCCCTCCTCGATGTCCCCTCCCTAGTGCCCCCTGGCTCAGGGGCTCTCCCTCCTTGCCCTCCCGGTGGCAGCGAGGTGGACGAGGTGTTTCCGTGGGGTTGTCCCGGGGTGTCGGTGGGGCTGTGGGGTTTGCTGCTCCAGGTGCTGATCCCGGCTGTCCCCACACAGGGCTGGAGCGTGGCACCGAGTACAGCTTCCGAGTGGCCGCAATGACCGTGAACGGCACCGGCCCCGCCACCGACTGGGTGTCAGCAGAGACCTTCGAGAGCGACCTGGACGGTGAGAGCTGGGGGGGCGTCACAACCACGGCCGGGGCTCGCTGGGATCTTCCTGCGTGGTGTTGTAAAGGCAAACCTGTGTGTTCTCAGCCGGTTTTGCTGTGTTCTAATTGTGCTATGGGGTTTAGTTATGATTAAGCGAAATTAATGTCTGTTTTAACAGAAAATCCTTGCCAAGTCAATAAAATGGCTTGGAATCAAACCCTGCTTCTGCACTTTTTAGTGCTGTCTATTGGCACTAAATGTAAAATACCCAATTAGGAGTGACAATGAGATGCCACAGTAGGAAAGAAATCAAGGAAAACGTCATCCACAGCCTTTGTTCTCCTGCCCCCATGTTCCATTGGTGCTGTGCTTTCTCTGACCCACAGTAACTGTTCTGTTGCCATTTGAGGGGAAAAGGGAGATTGATTGTGTTTTCAGACCATATTCCCCATCAGGAATGAAGTCTCTTTCACCAAATCCATGGATTCATGATGTGTTCTCTACAGGACCAGTATAACAGCTTGTTTTCCCAGTGCACAGTTTAACAATTACAGTAGAAAATGTTCTGTGACAAATTTTGTCCTTTGATAGTTGGTCCAGACGTTTGGTCTTTTCTGCAGTGGAATAATTTGCAAGTGGGAACCTGATCCTGGCAGAATTCAAAGGAGCAATTTTGTGAATATCTGCCAGATCTGACCAAGAGTCAGTAAAATGGAAGAAAAGTCTATTTTTAAAGGATGGCTGCAGAGAATCGCTTTGGAACTGCCTGCCTGGAGCTGGTGGTTCTGGGTACACTGTTCCCATTTCGGAAAAGGCTTTAATTAGTGGGTTGCACACAAGTTCCCTTTTGCTTTTTGTGTGCCACTTTCCCTCTTGGCTTTGTGGAAGGAGTTGGAAAGTCATTCCAGCTTAATGCCACAGGATCCAGTCATGTCTTTCACATCTGTGTGGCCTCAGGTTCAGTTTTCCTGGCAGCTGGAAGATGAAATAGTGGAAGTGTTTCAATATTTGCTCTCCACTGTTGGAAGATCCTTCTCAGAAAGCCCTGGAGAGTCCCTGCTCCAGTCTCTGTGCTCTGCAAAGCTGATGCTCAACTTAATCCCTGTTCTTACGGCTCGTTCTCCAGTGTTAACAGTGCAGTTCAGGTCTGTAGGTGTTTCAGATGATTTCTCAGAGTTGAAATGATTTTCATCCTGTGTCTGTCTTCCCCTAAGTGGATATGACACAGCTGTGGAGCTTTGAGAAGCCAGAGGTCCCCAAACTGGGGCAGAGCTCTGTCAATAGGCACTTCTGGAGGCAATGAAAAGGTCCCTGAATTAGAGTTAACAATACATTGCCAGAGGATAGCATCAGGATTAAATTTAAATTTAAATAGGGCAGTAGGAGGGAGAAGAAAAGAACCTTTTCCTTTTCTGTTGACTTTGTCATTTAAATTTGGAATGTTGCAGTCCTTGCAGGAAATCTGAATTTGTTTCTGCATATTCCTTCCAATGAATAAAGTAATGAAAAGTCACAGTTGAGACAACTTAACCTGATCTCCAGATCGTTCTGTGTGCACCTGTGAGATCTCTCTGTATGTGCACGCTGGGGAGCTGATGTGTATTTTTGGAGTTTCTTTCTTTAGGAAGCTCGTGTGGATAATTTTAACACCATGCAAATATATTTACAGCTAATCTTGCATTGCGCAGGTTCAGTAGTCACGGAAGGCATAATTTCCTTTCATTCCATGGCTGCTTTTTGAATTTAAACAGAAAATAATTCCCCTGACAGTCTCCTCAAGGTACAGGGGAGCCAGAGTGTGACAATCCAGTGCTGGAGCCGGTGCAGGTGTCCCAGGAGGGCAGAGCAGGAGGTGTTAAACAGTTGTACAAAGTTTATCCCCAGTGCACCAACTTCTGTGCAGTTGAAAATGTCACCTCTCAGGCTGCAGTTGGAGCTCTGCTGTATTTAATAGTTGTGAACTTTAATTGATGGGCTGTGTCAGCTGGAGACCAGAAGCCCCCCGGGCTGGCAGGGCAGTGGTGTGTTATGATCCAAATAATCCTATTGTGGTGCTTTATTAAATGTTTTTAGAGAAATGCAGCTTGTTTCATTAAAATGAAATCCCTGCAGGAAGCAGAAGTCCTTGGTTTTCTTTTAGAGTGGGGAGCTCAGTTTGCTATTGCACAGAATTATTTACAATCCAGTGGGATGACAGAAGGGTTTATTTAATTTCTGAGAAGTTAAACCAAAGTTGTGGACACTGTAGGGACAGTTGTGTGGTTGCTTTTAGGTTCAACAGTGAGGAAAAAACCTTTTAGTAAAAACATGAGGGGCTTACAGGGACATGTTGTGGAAGTCCTGTTTTTCAGGATCCGCATTCCATCTCTCCATGGATTGGGGTGAGGTTCGTGTTGCTTTTGGGGGTAGGGTTTGAACATTCAGTATGGACTCTGTATCCTTTGGTCTTTCAGTTGGCTGTGTAGTTCCTGCTGGTATTTTGTGAATTATGTGAACCCAGGGATTCAGGCAGTGACAAGTGTAGGACAAATGCGGAGAACCCTTTGCAGAGTGCAGTTCTCAGAGCTTTGGAATATCCTGTTTAATGCTACAACGAGCTCAGGAACCTTTGTTTCATCGTCAGGATTTTCAGTATAGTTACTCTAATACCCACAGATAAGGAATATGATGGAATTGGAAGCAGATTGCTTTGTGGAGGGGAAGGGTGGGATACATCTAATGCATATTTGGAAAAATCGGTAAGAACTTGCACAACCATCCAATAAGTCTACCCTAAGCAGATGTGATGCTTCTTCAGTACAGCTGCCCTTTCTTTTAAAGACAGGATCTATTAAAATACAACAGTATGCCAAGCTCTGTTCATGGGAGCTCTTTGCTCTCTCTTGGACACCAGAGGTCTTCCCATTGGAATGTGCTCATTTCACACAGGCAGAGCAGAAGTGCTTCATTTGACCTTCCTGCATCATGTTCTACATGTATTTGCCTGTATTTGAAATCCATCATTTTTCCTTGACAGAAACTCGTGTTCCTGAGGTTCCAAGCTCCCTACACGTCCGTCCCCTGGTCACCAGTATCGTGGTGAGCTGGACCCCGCCGGAGAACCAGAACGTGGTGGTGAGAGGCTACGCCATCGGCTACGGCATCGGCTCCCCCCACGCCCAGACCATCAAGGTGGACTATAAACAGAGATACTACACCATCGAGAACCTGGGTGAGCCCCGGCAGGCCCCGGCGCTGCCCCCTCTCACCTCCTGCAGCCCTTGGCACGCGGCACCTTCCGTGGGTGCTGCAGCCCCTCCGTGTCCGTCTGGAGCTGCAGAACGGGTGGCTTCGGGCAAAAAAGGAACTCAAATGTCACCAAGATTCACTGGCAACTACTGTAAAAGGAAAATAGATTCACTCCTCCCCGGAATTCTCTGTAGTGGGTAAAATAGCCTGAAAGCCAAAGAAATATTGATACTGTGAAGTTCCATAAAGTCAGAGGTTTGAGTCATTTTGGAGTAGAGCAACTGAAAACGTTCATTTTTAATTGTTCTCCCTCACTGCTGTTTTCGCTGTACTTAAGGGAAGTTTGCTGTGAGTAGAGACTTCCACTGAGAGCTGTTGTGTCCCTGCCCAAGGCAGAGGGTTGGAGTGAGAGGAGCTGTAAGGTCCCTTCCAAACCAGACCAGTCTGGGATTCTGGGAACACAAACAGAAGGTCTGTTTGGAGACTTTCAGTTCAAATTTAGTCAAGTTATTTCATGTATGTCAGTTAAAAACTAAAAAAGCTGAACAAAGAGGAAATGGAGAAGCAGCAAACAGGATTAATTTGTTATTCTAATTTCTTTTTTTCCTTCAGACCCAAGCTCCCACTACGTGATCACCCTGAAAGCCTTTAACAACGTGGGGGAAGGGATCCCTCTGTACGAGAGCGCCGTGACCCGGCCCCACTCCGGTAAGGAGCAGGGCTCTGCCCAGTCCTGCACAGCAGCACCAATGGATGGCGTGTGATGGGAGAGCTGGTTTGGCACTGCTCTCCATCCCTTTCACTGGTTGCCCTCGCTGCTCAGGGATGGCCTCACATGTTCCATGTTAAACCACCTAAAACTGGGGTCATTTGTGACTCACAAAACTTACCTGTCAGCTACTAATAGATGTTCTTGTTCCCAGCGTTAACATTACATGAGCAGGGAGCCTGGGGCATGCAGTTCTAGAGGCACAGTCCTCTTTTTGGGGTTTATGGGCAAATAAGGGTTTTTTTGAGCTTTACACTGAGATTCTGAATGTGGTGCCTGTGTTTGCTTTGTCTGAGTCTCACTCTGCTGTCACTTACACCTGACAAGTTCTTGGAAGTTCTAATTTGGTCTTGTAATACATGAATGAAAGAATTTAAGCAGAGGAACTTGTTTGCAGGTGAGCTGTTGCCATGTGAGGGCTGGCTGGGCCCCCTGGTGACACCACCGAGGGGTGTGCTGAAGGTGCAACACTTTGGTTTAGTCCTGGAGAGCAGGAATCCTTAGAGATTTTCTAGAAGACACTGGAGTTGCAGTTTCACAGTTACTGCAAATTTGTCTGATATGTGGAGGCCCATAACAGCCTCTAAAAGGTGCTGGGAGCTCCCTGTGTGTGTGTGTGAAGTGACATTTCCCCATCCAGAGGGAGTCCAGCTCTTTATCCTCGTTGTTGTTTTCTGGTAGAGGACTCAGTGGACATTCTGAGACAAATAAAGCTAAAATGACTGTGTGTTTGGGGTTCTCAGGCCGTGGGTGGGTGCACTGAACACTAATAGCATTAAGAATTGTGTCAGCATGTCTTTGTTGTCTTGCTGTCTATGGAAGGGAAGAGATGCAAGAGTGATGTTATTGACCAATGTGATGTCACCTATTAACGCTGGCTTTTCTCTCTTTTTCTCCATTCCTCACCCTCCATCTCATTGCACTACCCTGCATTTCCCCTTTTTTGTTTTGGTTTACATTAAAATGCCACCTCCTCCCTTTTTAATTGTGACCCCCGACTCTGTGCCCATCGATTCCCCAGACACTTCCGAGGTTGATTTGTTTGTTATTAATGCTCCATACACTCCAGTGCCAGACCCGTCTCCCATGATGCCCCCGGTGGGAGTTCAGGCTTCCATCCTGAGCCACGACACCATCCGGATCACGTGGGCAGACAACTCTCTGCCCAAGAACCAGAAGATCACGGACTCTCGGTACTACACCGTGCGCTGGAAAACCAACATCCCTGCCAACACCAAGTACAAGGTACCGAGTGTTGGAGCTCCACAGGCCAGGGGGGGACAGGGACGGGGAGCCTCCTGCTCGGCCAGGCTCACATGGCAGTGGGGGTAAGGAAGCCCTGCAGGGCTCGTGGAGGGGCAGGATCATTCCAGGGCGGTTTGTGTCCCATGTGTGAAAGAGCTGGAGCTGGGGTGTTGTGGGAGTGGATGGAAGAGCAGCTCGTGGAGACACTTCCAGACGGATGTTCTGCTCTGGAGCCACGAACATGGGGGCAGTTGGATCCTTCCCGGGGTGGGCTCACCTTTAGAGAGGCATTGAAAAGTCTTTTGTTCAGCAGAGAATCTGAATTTGGGGGCAAGTCATGCTGGAAAAAAGTTTACCCTCACGGTTTTCAGTTTCTTTTACAACCTTTTCTGCTCATGCCAAGTTGATAGAAAACCTTTCCTTTGGGAACTGAAGGGATGTAAAATACACAACAATAACTTTATGATGTCCCTGCCTTCCTCTATTTTCATCTGTTTTGATTTGGAGACTGAATTTGAGGGTTGGTTTGTTGGTTGGTTGGATTTTTTGGTTACCTGGAGGTCTCAAAGGTGCTGACTGCAAATTTCACATTTGCAATGAGACTCAGAGGAATTGGTTGTTGAAATACCCAGCCAGTGGAGCCCCCTTTATGCTCCTGCAGAGCCATCTTGTTATAATCCAGATTTTCTTTTTTTATTGAAATGAAAAGATGTTATTATATGTGTATTCCTCCTCTGAAGGCAAGCCCACATTCCTGAGTCAGGTGCAGAGGATGTCTTGGAAGTGATTTAAATATAGCTACGGTTTCATTAGTTAATTGCTTAAAACAACCCAGCGGTAAATGAAATATTCCCACTGTTTGTGGTGCTGGTGGCCAATGGAAGACAAGTTTTATTGTGGACCAAAACCAATATGTAATGATGGAATGTGGTTCAGAATTATTGTGGAAAGCATTTGCCTGTAAGGACAGCAGTTTGAGGCCTTTGCCTGTGGCGGAATGAATGCATGGGCCCTTCTGGAACCTGGGATGTTTGGAGAACCCACATCCTGCTGCTCCATTCCACAGCCTCGGGCACAGAAATTGTGTCAGTTCTCTGGGATCCAGAGCTACATCTGGTCAGCACAGGGTGGTTTCATCCACCCCTCTCATCCATCGGTTGGATGTTGGGACCGTCCATTCTGATTTTCTCCCTTTGCCCCCCCTTTCTCACTGACACTCCCAATCTGCTGCAGGAGGAGCTCTGTCTCCCAACACAAGTGGTTCCACCTGAAGGAACTTTATTTTCCTCATTTAGTACAGGAGTTATGTCAATCTAGAGCCTGTGAACACAGGAACAGATGGGATACAGTTCCTGAAAGGCTCCACTGTGCCTTGAACTGTGTTGCTGCACGACCATGGATCACAGTTTTCCAAAGAGCCTTTCCTGGGGAGCAGGATTGTCCTGCAGCTCCCTGGGAACCATCAGACAGCTCTCAAGCAGAACCAAAAGTACTGAACCTTATCTTGGATCTTCTAGAGAAATAAATTGTTCAGGGTAATATTTATGGAGGGTGAGCAGGGTTTGGTACTGTGGGATGGACCGGGATCTTAAAAACTGGGAATGGTATTAAAAACTGGAGAAAACAGGAAAGTCTGACCCTTCCTCTTGGGCCTTGATAGGGCATTTGCATTCAAGGGGTTGTGCAGGGAGGCTAAAAGATACCAAAATTCAGAGCCAGAGGGAAAACCAGAACTTTGACCTGCAAAAGGAGCCTAGTTGTGGCCAGGAGAAACCAGATATTATAAACCATGGAATGCTCCAATGCTGTTGGAATTCCCACGGGCATTCCAGAGATTGTTGTGCATTCAGGGGGTGAGGCAGCTCGGAATGCGAGATTTCCCACTTTGGACTTGCCATTCTGTTGCTGTTGGAGCCCAAGGGCTTTGCTCCCTCCTTTCTTTCCCAGGGAGCTGTGCCCAGTCCAGCTTTGTCACAACCACTCAGCCACAATCCATTTGCTCCAAAGCTACGCTGGGCGGGCACCAAGTGAAGGTTTAAGGTTAATAGAGGATTTAATTTTAATTCGTTATATGAGCCCTTGATGACTGGCCACCCCAGCGATGTCGGTGAACGAGCGAAATGCTTGGCACAAACCACAGTCCCCCCTTGGATCACAGTTGCTGAACTTCCACCCTGTGTGAGGAGGAAAGGCTCTCCCTGATACTCGAGAAATCAGGGTTTTCCTTGCAGACTTTGGGCTGTGTTACTCACAGAGCCTCAGGAAACGTGCCTTTACCTTGAAAATTAATGAGCTGGAGATGTTGTTTCTGGGGGCAGTGGGTGTACCCAGTTGTTGGCCCTGGCAAATACTGACACAACTGTTTAATTCCATGTTTAGATCACTGCAGGTCAAGGTAAGGAATATACATCTCTGTAAATACACCTTCCTGCTTTTTCACAGCCTCCAGTACATTCTCATAATGTTCAAGCCACGTATAACAAGTATCAAGTATTTATAAATGGCTGAATTACAAATGCCACTATATATGTATAACAACCTGCAGTGTTCAATGAACTTGGTGCAATTAAATTTACTGCTTAGTATGCTTAGGTTTCTCTTTGGATGAACTGTAAAGGACAAAAAGCCCATTCAAATGAGCCTGGAGTTCTTAACCTAAATTAAAATGCAGCCAAAAAATCAAATGTGCAAACAGTTAGTAATATCTTCCATATTAGAAATTATATAGAGTAATCCTTACTTAAAAATACAGAAATTTCTACACAAGAAATGTGGAGTTTCAGTGTATGACCCTAGAAAACCATTTTTTTTTCTGAAAAACAATCTCCATAATAGTAAAGCTTCATTCTCTTCAAGTCTTACTAGTGTATCTTTAGTTGATTGTTTATGGTATTTAAAAATGTACTGAAAGTTCTCCTGGAATGTGGGAGGCAGCTCTGGCTTTGGAGCATTATTAGCTGTGCTTATTGTTTTACCCAGCCAGCCCAGTTAATGAAATGCTGTAAATTACCCCCCCAGGTAAACAGTGATTGAGCCACTGCATAACAAGTGGGCCCTGGCCCTTGGATTGCCTTGTGTCATTTCTAATTGACTGCTATTAAATGCTCGTGCTGATTGCAGGAGGAATCTCTAGTTGAGGGTAAACCAACTGCGTGCTAATGCTTGATTGATGAATTTACATGACAGAGAAGAAACATCCTGGAATTAATGACTGGGGGTATGGAAATGTTTGGAACACCTGAGAGCTGCGACTGATGGCTCAGGAGCTCCTGACACTTGTCCTTCTTTCAGACTGCAAATGCCACCTCCCTGGGCTATTTGGTGACGGGGCTGAAGGCCAACACCCTGTACGAGTTCTCGGTGATGGTGACCAAGGGGCGCAGATCCAGCACCTGGAGCATGACAGCACACGGGACCACCTTTGAACAGGGTACTGCTGGGGGCAGGGGGGTGGGGAATAAACCAAGCCAAGCCTGCCAGCTCCCTGTTTTTTAAATTATTCTGATGATGATACTTGCTGGGGAGGGGGTTCTTCTGAATAGTTTCGTTAGAAATTCTGATTAAAAAACAACAACACACTTCAAAATTCATGGGGATGATTGCATGCAGGAGAATTTACATCAAATTACAGAGGAGTGATGAATAATGTACCACACAGTTCATGGGCAGGAGAGAATAAAGTGTGTGCTTGAAACGTCTCAGAAAGAGCACATTAATAGCAAATACAAAGAAAATACTTCAGCAAATAATAATTAAAATTTGCTCTAAGTGTGATGATAATTATGACAGAGTGAGGAGGTGCATGAGGCAAATGAAGACAAAAAAGTCACAGTAGGAATTAAGACATCCAAATGAGCCCTGAATTCCTGTTCAGGGCAGAAAAGGGTTTGTAGCTGCCAGGAAAAACTTGGGCCCACAGAGTAACTATGAGGGCCAGGCCCTCTCCCCGACCTGCCCCTCATTAGCTCTTTTTATCCTGCAGTGTTAAATGAACTTTGTGCAATTAAATTTACTGCTTATTATGCTTAGGTTTCTCTTTAGATGAACTGTAAAGGACAAAAAGCCCATCCAAATGCGCCTGGAGTTCTTACGCTAAATTAAAATACAGCCAAAAAAAATCAAGCGTGCAAAGAATTAGTGAGAGATTCCAAATATTCTGTAACAAGGCATGAGACAAAGCAAAGCCAGGGTGAAATCTGAGATCTCTGAAGTTACTCTGAAGCCCCATAAACCCTTAGTGAGCTTTGGTTGCTTTTGAAAACGTTGTCGTGGTTTTTGGAGGGAATTCCATGATGTGGGACCAGCCCTGGGCTGAGGCTCCTTTCCCATCCCAGCGACTATTCCCAAGTTAACACACTCTGTTTGCTAGTTTTGCTGACAACGTGTACAACCCTCACCCATAACCCTACACCAAGCGCAGAGACTGTAAAATGTTGCAGAGATAAAGATGGTAAAAGAGTTTGAAACTCAAAAAACACATGAGCAGTGAGGCAGGAGCTCTCATGGCATTCAAATGGGAAATCTCCAATTGAAGTGGGTGGAAAGAATATTTGCAAATATGACCTAAAAACTTGGGAACTGAGAAGAAAATTAAAAATAAAAGGGCTAAATATATTTTCTTGTAAAAGATCTAGGGATTTTTATTATTGGCCAAATTCCTGATCAAGTAGTTCATTATTTTGGAATATTCTGAGTAGCAGCCTTGTGTAGAACTTGCTCCTCAACCAGTGCTGAAGGAAAATACAGGATCCTGGGCTCAGACTTAGTGATTTCCTATGGGCTAGTCCTGATTTTTTTCCTCTGGATCTTGTTATTACTTGTTTAGGGTAATATTTATAGTAACTTCTGGGCTTCTGCTGCCCCTGGTTCACAGCTGTTCCTCACCCAGGGGTATCAGGTGCCCATCCCAGGGGATGGACGGATGAATTTCTAGTCTGTATGAACATAAAGCTCTTGAAATGCAGGAAGCACTGCAAGCACTCAGGGCTACTGTTCCTGTATATAAGTATAGCCAATATGCAAGGTGGATTTACTCCAAGGTAACCCAAAGAAAAAGGATGGGCAGTTGTGCTCAGCAAATATTTCTGCCTTTCAAATGCTTCTGTGGTGCAAATTTCCTTCCAAATTACAGATAATCCTTCAGTGAAGTCAGCCAGTAATTGCAGACTCGAAATTGCTGGTGGATTTACTTTGCTGACCTGGATTTAAGTGGTAAATTTGCATTTCTAGAACCACAGAATCTCAAAAGGGGTTGGGTTGGAAGGGACCTTCAAGTCCATCCAGTTCCAGGGCATGGACATGGGCCATGAGCAGGGACACCTTCCACTATCCCAGGTTGCTCCAAGCCCTGTCCAACCTGGCCTTGGACACCTCCAGGTCTCAGTCCCACCATAAACCTGAGAACAGGGAGATACTTCATGTGCCTGCCCATATAAAATGTATTCCTTTCACCAGTTTATAAGATTATTCTGGTGACTGAAGAAATTCAGGTGAGAAGTCACTGACCCCATTTGTCCAAAGATCCATATGTTTGGGGACACCTGGGCTTACTCAGCCCTGAATCACAGCATGTGGTGCCAGCAGTGCCTTGGGAAGGAGGAATCCCATCTGGGAAGGAGGTTCTGCACACCAGGGGACACTGACCAGTGAATGGAGTAAACCAGTGAGACCACTGCAGTAGGTGGTGGGTTTATAAAAGTAACGTAAAAGAATAATCAAAGATAAGCTGTATTTATATAAAACAACATGCCGAGGGTGCTCTTTGTACCCAGTGGGACTGAGAGGGTGGCTTTGTGTGTTTGCAGTGCCCACATCCCCTCCCAAGGATGTCACCGTGGTGAGCAAGGAGGGCAAACCCCGGACCATCATCGTGAACTGGCAGCCGCCCTCCGAGGCCAATGGCAAGATCACAGGTGGGCAGGGGCGGCTCAGGGGGCTCTTCCCAGCAGGACATCCCTGCGTGAGCCTGGGATCCCACCCTCCCTGGAGCCCAGGGCTGCAAAGAGCTCCGTATCCTCTCTCTCAGTCTCTATAGTGGCTCAGATTAATTATTTACTTTTGTACCTCGTAAAAATATATTAAGATCTAAACTAAATGCAGTGGGAAATTGGAGTGGAACCAAAAATATAATTGGAAGTTTAAGTATCTTGATAACCTTTGCCTTCCTCCGCTTGTGCTATTCTAATAGCAGGCCTCCAGAAATTATCCATAATGCCTCTGGCCCATCAGTGGTTTATTTAGGAGAAGCCATCCCAGTGCTCTTTGTCATCTTTGTGGCATTTTTGTGTCACAGAACAGAGTTAAAGGCAGTTTATTAGTCCCCTGGCAGAACCATTAGGAGTAAACTGTTATTTGCCTTTTAAGTGCATCACTGCCACATAGGATAAATCATTTTACAGAGAGTGCTAATTCCTGATTCCTGTCCGTAATTTCTGTTTGGATTCCCTTTTCAAAGGGCTGAAATAATTGACTTCCATTTTTCTTTGTTGTTATGCCAGGTTTCAAGCCTAAATCAGATTTTAATAGCATATTGTTTGCAGTGTGTGGTTTTGGTTTAGTGCTCAGATTTACCCACAGTGCAGGATCACCTGGTTAGGCAGGGCTGGAGCCCGGGGTCCAGACAGGAGACAAAACCAAATTAGGTCCCTGTGAAAAGGCAGCAGGATGGTTCCTCCGTGTGGGAAGGAAGGTTGGAGTGGAGAAACCAGAGCCTTGATCTGAAGCTCAGGTGAAAGGACGTGGCTGGTGGTGGCAGGGAGGGCCCGTGAGACAGGGCAGGCACAGACCCCCGACACGGGGACACAGAGAGGGGGACAATGTACGGAGAGACCCACAGTTGCTGCGCCTGGTGGGGAAAATTATCCCATTTTCCAGGTGAAAAATCCCCAGGCAGTGTCTGCTCTGAAGGAGAGCCTTAATTATCCACAGGGGTTGAACAAAAACGTTTAGTGCTAATTAGTTTGTGCATGAGCAGCAGGTTAAAAATTGAATAAAATACTAATTCATGGCTAAGTCTGAGTGCACCAAACACGGGCTTCCCTTTGGCAGGGACGAGGCGGTTTTTGGGATGCAGGGGCCGAGTGCCCTCTGGTGGGAACAGCCCTGGCCAGGGACAGCTCCCGGCTCCACTAATGACTCATTAACTAATGACTCATTAGCTCTACGAATTGAGTAATGCCTTAAAAAACCGAGGGATGATGTCATTCCATGCCCTGGGCAGCCTGTCTGTGGCTCTGCAGCTCCCATCTCCCTTGGATGTGGATAGGATGGGTTTGGAACACTGAGTTGGGTCAGGCTGGGTTCCAGGTGTGCATCGTTAGACTTGCTGACTAATTGGAACAGTCACAGATTAACTCACTACTTGTGCCAATATAGTGCTCTTAACTGTATATATAGAGAGTCATTATTTATTTATCGTATATATTATATATAGAATACTAAAAAAAACCCACACTACAAATAATGGATAAATATGCAGTATAAATATATATCATATCTTTAATTACATGTATAATATTATATAATATGTGCCATATAAATAATATATAATATAAATGAATTACATGTTTACTCAAATATGTATATTCAAGTATTTATTTTGTGCTGAGGCTCTGTGCTTGTTACTTTAAAAATGTTATAAAGCTTCTACTTCATATAGTGATTTGTAGTTGCAGTATATTTCAATAACAGAACATAAATTCC
Source organism: Grallaria varia (assembly GCA_013396735.1). Classification (NCBI taxonomy): domain Eukaryota; kingdom Metazoa; phylum Chordata; class Aves; order Passeriformes; family Formicariidae; genus Grallaria; species Grallaria varia. The sequence goes on along the minus strand of VWZG01003891.1, from coordinate 589,416 downwards.
TCCCATACCTTTTTTTCCTGGGATGTGGAGGACAACTTCAGTTTTCTTCCCATTATTGTTGTCTTTGTTAATACTCTGGAAAGTAGTAAAATAATTATAAACTACTGAACACATGTGGCTTGTGAGAATGTTTTGTGATTTTATCAAAACATCCTCCAAGTATTAGTGTATTATTTAAACAATGTTAATAACTTTATCTTATTTTACATTACTTGGTCTCTAAATAGGTAAAGAAATGCAAACGGGCAGTTTCTCCGTGTGCATTGAAATAATCACGATATTTTACAGGGCTTTCTCCTCTCACATGTAACAGTTCACAGTGAAAGCTGGGAAGGGTGACTGGTATCTGAGTGCATTCCTGGTCTTTGGACAAGTGAGAACACACTTGGACACCCCCAGTCATCCTTTCCTGTGCGCTCCGGTGACTCTCCGGTCTCTTCCCTGGGGACAGGTTACATCATCTACTACAGCACGGACGTCAACGCCGAGATCCACGACTGGGTCATCGAGCCGGTTGTGGGCAACAGGCTGACCCACCAGATCCAGGAGCTGACCCTCGACACACCCTATTACTTCAAAATCCAGGCCCGGAACTCCAAGGGAATGGGGCCCATGTCTGAGGCTGTGCAGTTCAGAACCCCCAAAGGTAAAGTGGCACCTCCATCCATCCCAACACTCCCTCCAGAAGGATGAGCCCCAGGAGCAGGCAGGCTGAGATTTCACTGGAAAAGGCAGACTGGAGTTTGGGTGCAGTGGAATTTGCTGCTGGCTTGCTCTTGCGTGGATCTAATCCACATGCAGGGGGTGCTCAGCTCTTTGGTTAATGGTGCTGTGACTGGTGGGCACTTGGGTCGTTTAGCTGTTTGAAACCCAGGTTTAGTTGCAGGAGCATTCCAGGAGCTGTGTCACTTCTGCTCCCAGGGACTGGGATGGTGCCGTGGGAACTCCTGGGACACCACAGGCTCCAAAATGGAGAATGATGGTGGTGGGTGTGTAGCAAATAGTACACATGTGAGGTAGTTTGGGAACAGTACTCAGGGGTGAGAAATGAAAAGTTATGAGTTTATTATCACAGAATCATATCATAGAATTGGGATGGAAGGAACTTTAATAGTCACCCAGTCCCAACCCCTGCCAGGAGCAGGGTCACCTTCCACTAGTCCAGGTTGCTCCAAGCCCTGTCCAACCTGGCCTTGGACACTTCTCCACGTGAGTATTGGTGGTCAGAAATGAGCTGTAGCCAGTGTGCCTGTGCTGTGTGAAACTTGAAATTCAGTCTCACTCTTCAGCCTTGTGATCTCTCTCTTGTTTTTTCCTCCCTGTGCTTGCCCCATAGCTGAGTCCTCAGATAAAATGCCCAATGACCAAGGTAAATGAACAGCCACATTTCTCTTCACTCCATCCTTCACCCATCCTGGTTTCACTGTCCATGTGCTGTTGCATTTTATAAATGAAACAAGTATCTGCTGCTCTGACTGGAAATAGACAATTTCTTGGTGTGATTTTAATAGTGGAAGAACTGGGAGTCCTGTTTGTGGTCTGGTGTTGGGAGTATAAAGTGATCCTTGAAGTCAGATGTCCCATGGAGGGCCATGTGGGTTGGGATCCTTCTGTAGGCATGGGTTTGGATTCAGTGGTGCCCATCCAGCCCTCAGCATGTGGGGAAGATCAAACTGGTTCTAATTAGCACAAGTGCTGTTTGTGAGCTCCACATCCAGGATTATTGTCATAAAAAAGGCAAAGATGCTTGTTCTGGAAAGCTTTGGGTGGGAGAAATTCTCCCTATCGGCTCCTTTGGAGTCCAGACTCTCCTGAGGAGCCTGGCACTGGCTCCTAAAAGCCTTCAGGCTTTAAAATGTTTGCTTGGAAAATAGGAGCTTTGAGCTTCCTGCATGGAATTATAAGGTGAATGTCCCTGGGCTGTTCTTGCTTTCTTCCAAATAACCTACAAGCCCAATAAAAAGCGAAAGAATTAGTCTGAAGGGATGAGTTAAAAGGCCATTGGCAAACAGCTTAGACTTGCAATGAGAGAGATCCTAAAGGGGCTGAGGGGATTGGACTTGGCTCTGCAACTTGTTACTCAGCAGTAATCTATTAAATATGCTTTTACCCCTGTGGACCAAATACTGCTGATGGGAGGCAGGGAGGGAGGAAATCCATATCCAGCCCCTGTCCCAGAGGCATGGACTGGGATCTGGGCTGTCCCTGCTCAGGCACAGCAGGAGGAAATCCAGGAAGGTTAAAAGGTTTTAGAGAAAAGTTGCAGTTTTCTGTTCCTCCCTGTTCAAACCCGATTTCTGCAGAGAACTAAATTTTAGTCATCCTGTAGTAACATCATTACCAGCCTAAAGTAACATGTTCTTCTGGTAACAATTTGATTAATTCTCATCCTGTTACATTATTTATAAAACATAAAAGCCAAGAGAGTTTTGTTTCAGAATTCCTCTTGGAACACTCAGAGATTATAAATCATGGCAGCAGCTTAAATGTAGGAAGGGAGAAGGCAGGGGAAATGCAGAAAAGGAGCTGAAGAGCTGCTCGGTGACAGCATCACAGAATTGGGACTTTGAGGAAAGAGCCAACAAGTTGCTCTGGACTGGGAAAGACCCAAACTACAATGGGATTGATTCTCTGGCCCTAATGGTTCTGTCTTTTCTTTTCTCTTCCTGCTTTAATGGTTTTCTTCTGTACTAAGCACATGATGCTGTTTCTCCACACACTTGTAGCACAGGGCTTGTGTCAGACTTAGTGGCTGATGCTGTCAGGCTTCAAGGAGCTGCACTGGCCTAGTACAAAAGCAAAGATTAAGGTCTCTAATCCTTGGAAAACCATCCTGAAGTCACACACAAAGTTAAAATAGATTGTCTGACTGCAGGTACCTGATGGGTAACACAGAGATTCACAAGCTAAATAAAAAACAATTCCAAGTAAATTCCATCTTAAACTGTTCCGTAGGATAGGTCTCACTGCATAAGGAGCGGGCTCCCTGAAATTTAAAGGTTTAAACTGTTCGTCCATGGTTTTAGGAATTGGACACTGAGAAGCATCTTGGTTGGGTATCTGAATTTCCTCCTAAATTCCTCAGGGTGTCCCTGGGAGGACGTGAGCTCTGGGAGGATCCTGTGCAGTGACACTGTACATTGTCTCTCCTCTTAACCTGCTCCCTGATTTTATGTCACCTCTTAAACTCAGGGGCTTTATTTTCCTTCTCTTTCCTGGTGTATTGAGCTGCCCTTGGCCAAGCACAGGTCTTTGCAGAACTCATTAGAAATATTCCTCATGAATAATGATTTTTCAATTCTAATTCTTATTCTTATTAGTTAATTTGTACTTTATCTTGTTAGTGCTTTCTTTATGATGCTGTTTTAACAAAGGATTGTACAGGATGCAGCAAAATGTTTTTTGGAAGCCTAAATGAAGTATATTGTGTGTGTGTGTATATATATATTATTCTATACCTGCATAGTTACTGTTACCAACCATGTTAATAGCCTGACATTTAGTTTTCTGAAAATTACCTGTTTTCCATAAAGCAGAAAGATGGGCATAAAGCAGGAACCATCTCCTATCCACCCCCTTTTCCACTCTCATGTGTGTTGAGGCTCCAGCTACACTGAAAATGCTCAGGGTGTCTAATTGTCCTTCTGAAATATTGCTGGTTATTTTTATCCCCCCTTCTTCTTGGAGCTTCTCTGGTTGGAAGATCCAGTAGCTCCTCAGTGCCAGGTTCAGGGATCCAGAGAATTCACCTGGGGCCTTTTTCCCATCTTTCCAATGCAGGTTTTGTGGCCATGCAGACACAAATATATCAAACATGAGCTGTTTAAAATGCTGTTAAATTCTCTCCTTGCTGCTGCAGGACAGTTAGTGCAGTGCTTCAAAAGGGAGCAGTGGGTGCAGTGTGTCTTTTTCATGGCACATTTGTCCTGCAGTACATCTTCTCCATCACTATGGACTGGAACTCCTGCTGTACACACAGAACATTCCTCCTTATTACCCTGCCCAGGTTTAATCAGAATTCCTGCTGCTCCCTTTGGCTGGTTTTGCCATTTGTCTTGATTTCAGTGACTAATTTACAGGCTTTGACTTGAGGTTCAGAGTTTCCATTTGTTACACATCCTTTAACACTTATTACTTCTTGATTAAAGGGGATTTTTAACTGAAAAAATCCTTCTCCCAAATTGCCTGACTTTTTGGTTGGGTGTGGGGTTTTTTTTGTTTTTCTTTTTTTTTTTTTTTTTAGAACAGTGTAAAAATGTGCAAAATGTTCTGGGTCCCTGTAACCTGAGGCGTGTTGCTCTTTGCACCTTGCTGAATGTTTCCCCTACTTTGGTACTTTTCTCATTAATTTTTGCATTGGTGCATTTTAATGAAAGCACAGAGGGAAAGAACAAGGGTCTGGATGTAATTGATTAATTGGTTTCCTGAGGTTTCACCAAAACATTTTTGTGAGGCTTTGTTGTCACTTGTGGTGACCAGAAGAGAATGGAGAGGAGTTGAAAGCAGGTTTTTATGGATAGACTGGGCCTAAATGTTACATTTACTGTGCTTTGGATCCTCCACTTATTTCCAGTCTCCCACACTGGCTCTAATTAGGTTTTGGGAAGGGAAACCTGGAAAATTCCTAGTTCAGGATGATTAACTGTCAGTACAAGTGTGGCAGAGTCCTTTGCCTCAACACGTACCTGTGCATTGCTGCAAATGATTTTTATTATCATCTTAAAAATGAATCTTAGTAGAGGCTCCTAAGCAGAGTTAGGAAAATAATAACTCAGGAAACAATGAAAGAGTTCATTTGGAGAAGGTTCTTTTCTTGGAGAAATCCAGGTGCTGTGCAAAGCCAACACATGTGGGAGCGAAAAGGAGGGGGAAAACTGCTCATGGGGGTTCTGAGAAGTTCTTAAAGAGAACTCAGAGATGCTAAACTGTGTATGTGTGTTTATGTAACATTCCAACATATCTGGCCTTTTCAGCCTCAGGATCTGCAGGGAAGGGAAGTCGTTCAATGGACTTGGGACCCGACTACAAACCCCCTCTTGGAGGTGAGTGTTGCTACAAAGCTTTTCCGTTTCCATGTGTTCCATCTCACTTTGGTGTTTCACCTGGAAAACACTCCTGGCATCTGTTCCAGGACTTTCCTCTGTGGTTGTTCCCCTCGGTAAGTCCTGTCACTCTCCTGCCCTGGTGCTTCTGCTTGGGGTGTGTGGCTAAACTGTCCTGGCATTTCCATGGGCAGATCTGCTTCCCCGGGCAGTTTCAAAGGGCTGCTGTGGTGCACAAGTGGACAGTTACTTCAGTAGGAACATACTAGGAAGGGAACATCTCCTCTTCTCCTTCCTCTGCTTTGTGGTGGGGACACCTTGCCCTGAGTTAACGCTCTGTAGTGTTTGATAGATAATGCTTTGAGAGCAAAGTGACCCCTGTAGGATTCCAATAGGGAGTGCAGTGGCATTTGGCTCCAAGGGGATGCCTGTGGTGCTGTGGTTTGAGCAAGATCCCAGATTAGCTCTCCTTAGACTAACTTGAATTTTTGTATGATAACTCGTTGAGTAGGCTGAACTGAAATTTTGATAGATCTAGTTGGGAATGGATCTATAGATCATCTTCCAGATTAATAATTGTACAGAAATACAGGTGACAAATGACAACAGAATAAGCACTTCTCAGAGATCCAAGCAGACAAAGCATCTCATCCTGATGATCTGAAGGGTTCCCGACACCTTTAGTGGGCGCTGCTTGCTTTTTCTGTGTAATGAATAACCCCTTTCTCCCATCTAATACCCTCACAGGCAGTAACAGTCCCCATGGAAGTCCTACCTCTCCCCTGGACAGCAACATGCTCCTGGTCATCATCGTGTCCGTGGGGGTGATCACCATCGTGATCGTGGTGATCGTCGCCGTCTTCTGCACCCGCCGCACCACGTCCCACCAGAAAAAGTAACTCTCTGGGGGCCCCCTGCCCTGCCCTGATCTGCCATCCCATCTTTTCTTGATGAGAGTTTGTTCCTTTTAAGCCTTTCAGGCTGTGGGTGGTGAAGGTCTGGTTTTGCTAATCAATCTTTCAGAGTTACAAACCAGCAAGAGCCCACACACGAATTGGGGCAGTGCTCTCATGTGTGACCTGCACTTGCCCCTCTCTCAGAAGAAATTGCCCCTTAAGATACTGTTTCCCAACTGGAGGTGATCCATCTGTTTGGAGCTGGGAGAGCTCAGCAGCTGAGGCAGCCCCTCACTTCTGCTCTCAGCATGTCCTTCACTGTGTGCAGTCAGTGTACAAGCTGTGCATGATAATATCCAGGTTTTAGACAGATTACTGGAGTGGAATCTGAATGAGGTGCTGGACTCCTTAAGAAAGTGCTCCAAAATCCAAACCAGAGGTGTGTACCTGAACTCTTCCCTCATTCAGAGCACCTGAACCAAGCCCACAGCAGAGGTGGAATGGTCTCTTAACAACCCCCACTACTGCAAACTCAGTTGTTGTCAGTGAAAGCTTGGGCTGCAGAGCACAGGGATGCAGGATAGGGCACCACTGGGAACACATTCATGGCATCAGAGTTGCAGGGTGTGCTCTGAGATGTCAGCTGGGCTTGTGTGCAGAATTCAGTGTCCTGCTGGTGGGAAGGTTCTGCTCAGCTGGACACAGGATATGAAGGAAATCTCTGGGAAAATGTGCCTTTTTCAATGAGTGAGGCCAACGTCTGAGAACATCTCCTTTATTTCCCCTCCCAGGAAACGAGCTGCCTGCAAATCAGTGAATGGCTCCCACAAGTACAAAGGGAACTCCAAAGACGTCAAGCCTCCTGACCTTTGGATCCATCATGAGAGACTGGAGCTCAAACCCATTGATAAGTCTCCAGATCCCAATCCCATCATGACAGATACCCCAATCCCTCGCAATTCCCAAGACATCACCCCAGTTGACAATTCCATGGACAGCAATATCCACCAGAGGCGGAATTCCTACAGAGGTGAGAGATAACAAGTGCTTTGGCCATGAGATGTTCAACCTGTTTTACTGTGTCTGGTGAAATCACTTTGTTGAGATATTATTTAGTCACTCTTTTTTTGTTCTCATTTTCCAAGTAGTGAATTGGGTCTGTTCCTAGTTTCTAAAACTCCCTGATAAGGATGGATCACATGTTTTAATGAGGAAATTGAGGGCCCGGGAGTTAAAGCATTGTTTTCTCTTGGTAAATACTGATTAGTAATTGGAAGACCATCTAACAAGTGTTTCATATTAAACTATTGAGTGTTGTGTGTGACATACTTTCAGCCCAGAGCTGCACTGCCAGAGGTTCTAGTTTGTATTGTGGCTGGGAGGGTTTCTCCGGTGCCCAATAATCCTCACCCTAATTGTGCTCTTCTCATCTTCCAGTGTGGGATGAAAGGGCTGTTTTTATCAATTATATCTCACAGAAGTGCCCACAAAGAGGACTAGAGAGGGGGGTTGCAGTGCCCAGGTCCCACAGGGTGGATCATCCCCCAGTGGATAACCCCCCGTGGATAACTCCCCATGGATAACCCCCCGTGTCTCTCCCCCAGGACATGAGTCTGAGGACAGCATGTCCACACTGGCGGGACGGAGGGGAATGAGGCCCAAGATGATGATGCCTTTTGATTCTCAACCACCTCAGCGTAAGTCACCAGCCCCCCATTCCTGGCTCCTGGAGTTGGGAGCACCCAAACCAGCCACACTGATGCCACACATGGGGACACCCACACCTGCCTTCCTGCTCACTGCTCCCAAGCAATTCTGGCCTCTCCGCAGTGGGAGCAGCTCAGAGGCGTCTCCTGAATGCCTTGTGGGGAAGGCAGAGTTGGACCAAGGGAAAAGGTCCACCTGTCTGGTGTTTCCCAGGGAGAACCTGTGGGCCTAGATGCTTTTTGTAGCCCTTCCCTTTGAACTCTGCCAGTGTCCAGCTGTTCCACAGGAGCTGGAGAGAGCTGTTCCACCTCTGTCAGGTTCTCCACTGCTGGTTTTCTCCTCCCCAGCCCAAGGAGTCACACCTTTTTAGCCTTCCCTCATGAGACAGCTGCTCCATGCCCTGTGTCTCTTGAGTTGCCATTCTCAGAGCCTTCTCTGACTTTACTCTGAGCTCCTGGACATTTTTGCCCTCTCACTCAGCCCTGTGAGACCCTTCTGGAGCTCCTGGCCCCCCGAATAGCATTTGCCTACACAATGTAATTGACAAATGGGAAGATTTCTCTGTTTGCTTCCACGTCTGGGTCACCGAGAAGGAGAATTTAATTTAAGCCAGTCCCAGCACTGCTACCTGGGATCTGCTGCTCACTCTCCTCTGTCTTGAAAAATCCATCATCAAGCCCCTTCCTTGGTTTTGTATGTGTGACCATCTTTCAGTCCATACAAGAGCCTTCCCTCAGCAACAGATTGGTATTTCACTTTGGAGTGGAGCCTCTTTGAGAATTTAACTGTACTGTATTTTGTGGTTGCCTTCAAGGCAATATTTACTGTGTTGAAACTCTAAGATCAGGGCCTTCCTTTTGCAGGAGTTGTGCTCACTGTTTTCTGTTCAGCCCTGTCTGCAGTGATCCTTCTGACACCAAAACTACTGCTGCTGCTATTATTATGAAATATTTTAAGAATTAAACAGTATATCTAGTTTTGAAGTGAGGACTCCAAAATGGCAGGGGACTTGGCTGAACCTCTGAACAGCCAGACTGAAACCCTGTGTGAGAAGACAAGTAACAAGCACAGGAGTCAACATGCAGGGAGGCAAAATGACACTGAGCTCTCCTGGGCTCAGCATTGGACTTCCCTGAGCTCTGTGTTCATGTTCCACCTGTAGCCAGGTACCTGCTGCCACAGCCCCTCGTGTTTTTAAGGAATGATTTCAGATTAGTCCATTTTGTTTCCACTTTATAACTTTTTGCTTTAATTACCTAAAGTGAGTACTTGGTTTTCTTGCTCTCTACCTACACTCCATCAGGTGTCCTGGTGACCTGCTCAGTTCAGTGTGTGAATTTTCCTTATTCTACACCGTTTTTACAAGAGTAAAGCAGCAAGTCTGATGCTCCTTGTTGTCTCCCCCTTTTCCATGTATGAGGAGGAAGCAGAGGATGCAGTTTCTTTACTGATTCATTTTGGTCTGTGTCAGACATCGGTGTCCAACAGGGACACTGAGCTGTGGGATTCTGATGAGTTCCTGTCCCGTGCCAGGCAGTAGGACACGATGGATGCAGACCCAGGTGACCTCATAACAGACTGAGGCAGCAATAAGTGTTCCCTTGCACTCTCCTAAGTGTTTTCCTTGGAATGGGATGCAGCACCGGACACACACGGGATAAGATCAACTCACACAAGATCCTGTGTCTGATCCTGTCTGTCCAGCCTCCACAGAAGGAGCACAGCAAAGGACCCCTTGCACTGGGTTACTCACTGGAAAAACACTCAACAGCGTGCATGTGAGTCCCCCCAGGATGAGCAGGTGCCAGTGGTGATACACATCTTAGGGAGGCAGTAATTCCAGTTGTACCTTCTGGTTGTGTTGAGGCTAATGTGATAACTGGCAGGTGCAGCTGTGGATGTGATTTCCCTGCAGCCCCAGCCCCAGCTCTGACAGCCCTGTGGGATGCCAGCCCTGCTGTGTTCCCTGGACAAGCCTGTCCAGTTCCCTCCCTTTGTGAGCCATTGCCTTGCCCAGGGAGAACAAACCAGGCCCAGGCACAGCTGGCTGGGCCAGGGGAGATGAGGAAGGAGGTGCAAGGTCTGCTGGTGCCTCAGGGCTTCAGGTTGTTTTTGTGACTGACTTTTATCCTGCTTCCAAGAGCTCTCAGGGCCTCCGGCAGTAGTTTCTATTTTATAATAAAGTGGAAACACAAACATAAGGTGTTAGATCCCTCTCTGCAGGAGCTCCACAGGAAGCTCACAGTGGTGTGTGAAGTCCTTTCTCAGGAAGCACCACCAGGACCATTCTGTGTGTTCTGCTCTGGGCCTGCAGACATCTTCCCACCCACTGCAGCATCCAGATCCAGTTATTTACCTCCTAGGTGCTAGATTAGGATAATTCAGTCTCCTCCATTTTAATTAATTTGCAGTAATGGTGTGTACCAAGTTAGCTCCTTCATTGACTACTGGAATACAAAAATCCTGGAAGGAATTCCTGGAAGGAAGACGCAAAGGACTATTTCTTTTGAAACACACTACGTTTTCTCTTTATCAGTATACTATATGTGGATAACAGATCCCTGTTCTCTTCATTCTTCATCAGAATTTGTTCTCTTCCTTGAAGTCAAACAGTGCATCCTGATGTGCATTGTTTTGGTGGTGCTGCTTTTTGACCTGTAATTAGGGGATGTTTTTGTCCTGTGCATGATTCAGGTGTGGTAACGCAGGAGTTTAAGGTGGACTGTGGATCTGCTGCCCTACTGCGTGGCTGTGTGGGGAAGGGAGGGCTGTGGTGCCTCTCAGTCCACGAGCACTGTGTGTGTGTTAAGTGTTTTTCTGTCTTGTGTTCATCCACAGCTGTGATTAGTGCTCATCCCATCCATTCACTCGATAACCCCCACCACCATTTCCACTCCGGCAGCCTCGCCTCTCCAACCCGCAGCTACCTCCACCACCAGCCCAGCCCCTGGCCCCTGGGCACAGCCATGTCCCACTCAGACAGGGCCAGTTCCACAGGTGAGACACAAACCAACAGGCAGATGTTGCTTTAATGGAACCACGAGCAAAACGTGTGGAAATCAAAGCCTGAAACTTGGTCAGTCCCCGCTGTGGCGTTCCGTGAGGGGTGGGTTTGAGTGCAGGCAAAATCCTGGGAAGGTTGAGCTTTTTTGTACAGATCCTTGAGATACGTGATGGTGGCCTTGGAAAAGAAGGCTCCACACAAAGGAGGATTGCTCATGCTAAAGCTTTCAGCCTAAGCCCTGAAACATCAGATTAAATCTGAGCTACTTAACTTTCTCCCTAATTAGTACCATTTAAAATCAAGAGAGGAGAAAAGCCCCGACTTGGCTACTGAGAGCTGACATTTGTTAATCTTCCTGAGGGACACACAGAAATGGGGGTGATTTCCATGCAGCATTTCCAGGCTTGAAGCACAATCAATTGCAATAGTCCTTGCAAGGTCTCCAGGGCCTGAAAAATTCCAAAGCCACGCTGTTGCCAAATTGCACGTGGGTTAAATGCTGAGACGGAGTGAACGCTGAGCTTCTGTAGTTTAAGGTCAGCATTCTAAGGTGTCACAAGCCCAAAGTATTATTTCCTTATTAGAACAATTCTTGAGGCTGCAAGGAAACAGGTGAGAGGCAGAGGTTTATACCGGAGAAGTGGCAGCTCCCACAATTCAGGTCCTTCCCTGCCTGTGCTCCAAGAAGGGTCATGATGCCCTAAATGTAAGATACCATCTCACTGTTCCCTTAGGTTAGCGTGGAGCCTGCTGCAAACACATGAAGCCTGGGATTTCATTTGAGCTTTCAGCAAGTAGGGGGACATTCTTAGGAAGAACTTCGTGTCTGTGAGGGCGGGCAGGCCCTGGCACAGATTGCTCAGAGGAACTGTGGCTACCCCAGCCCTGGAAGTGGGCTTGGAGCAACCTGGGCTAGTGGAAGGTGTCCCTGCCAGGGCTGAAATTAAATGATCTTTAAGGTCTCTCCCAACCCAAATCATTCTGTGATTCTACATAAATGGATTTCAAGTCTGTCTCAGAAAAAACTTGGGCTCCTGTGTGTGCACTAGTGCTTGGTGTGTATCTAAAATTACAAATTTGGTTAAAAATGCCAGCACTGGGAGATGCTCAAGGGTAGAAGGAGAATGAAGGTTTGTGTTCTGTGCTGTTTGAGCATGTACCACATGGAGCTGTAGTCAGTCAGTGCAGATACAAAGCTGTTGATTTGGTAGTGCTGGAGATGTGGAATCCTTCAGTTCTCAGCTTATTGTGTTCCTAGACAGGCATTGTCCTTAACACGAGACAGTCGCACCGAGCTGGGGTTGTATCCGAGTTCCCTTTGGAGTTTGTCCCTGGAAGAGGTGCTTCCCATGTGCCTGCCGTGTCTCCCTGTGCCAGAGGCCATTCGGGGCCCACCGTAACCCGTGTTTGTGTTGCAGAGTCCGTCCGGAACACGCCCAGCACGGACACGCTGCCGGCGCCCTCGGCCCCGCCGGGCACGGACCACCAGGACGCCGAGGCCTCTGCGGGCTCCTACCTGGGCAGTGCCCAGGAGGAGGACCCTGCCCAGGGCCTCCCCACCGCCCACGTCCGCCCGTCCCACCCGCTCAAGAGCTTCGCGGTGCCCGCCGTGCCCTCGGCCGGGCCCTCCTACGACCCTGCCCTGCCCAGCACGCCCCTGCTGACCCAGCAAGGTGAGGGGGACAGGCACCAGCACTGCCAAAACAGAGAGGTTTTAACAAGGGAGGTCCTTGGGGGTTGGGGTTGGAGTTGGGCATCGAAAGAAACTTGTCAGTGAACTTTGTTGGTGCCATTTTCAAGGCGTTCCCTGTACATAAATAAATTAGACAAAAATTCAGATCCAACGCTCCAAAATTCAAGTGTTCATTTTCCTCTGATACATCTTTCTTCATCATAGGATCCCAGAATGGTTTGGGTTGGAAGGACCTTAAACTTCATCCAGTCCCGCCACGGGCAGGGACACCTTCCACTTAGACCAGGTTACTCCAAGCCCTGTCCAGCCTGGCCTTGGACACTTCCAGGGATGGGGCAGCCACAGCTTCTCTGCCCAACCTGTGCCAGGGCCTGCCCACCCTCACAGGGAAGAATTCCTTCCCGATGTCCCATCTAATCTCCTTTCCTTCAGCTAAAGGGCCCCTGTCCTTGTTCTCCTCCTGTCAAGAGCTTTCTGAATAAGCCTAAGCACCAATTCCCTGACTCCTGTACCGGTTGGTTTCCAGCTCCCACCCACCCAGTTCACTCGGTGAAGACGGCGTCCATCGGCACATTGGGAAGGACTCGCCCTCCCATGCCCGTGGTAGTTCCCAGTGCCCCCGATGTGCAGGAGACCACCCGGATGCTGGAGGACTCGGAAAGTGTAGGTACTTCACTGCCAGGCCTGGCTTGGCAGTGCTCAGCACACGGGGGAGTCTCTCCTTATTTGTGTCATACTTGGAAACCTCAGGAGTTCTGCACTGTTCAAAGGCAGAGGGTCACAAAGGCTCCAGATTTCCAGCACCTCCATTCCTTGTCAATCCATATTAAAAAGTAGGAGAAACACCTTCTGCACAAGGCAGGGTTTGCTGCTGCAGAGCATTCCCAGTGTCACTGCCCACGGAGCACTTGGCATTAATGCCAGCGTTGTGTCCAGCCATCATCCCAAATGTGTCTGTAGGTTCTGCTGTGGAAGGGTTCTGACTTCCGGGAAAGATGAACCAACTGTTGGGCTGCTTTGGGAGCAGCTCTTAAGGAGAGAGGATGTTTTGGGTGGAGGTGCTGGAAGAGCTGTTTGCCTTTCAAATTGGAAGCCAAGAAGTTACTCCAGCAGCTGCAGATATTGTCTTTAGTATCACACAGGTGTTTGCTGGATTACTGCTACAGGAAGTGCTTGTTTTGAATTTGTTTTACTTTTTTTCCTCGTTGTCCTTTCCATTTGTCAAGTGTTTTTGTCACCCTCTTGATTTTTTTCTGCATGTGCTGGCCTGGAAAGTTGATCTGGTGCCCTTTTGCCCTTCTGTCCCTCCTCCTTTAATTATCTTGTTTGGTCAGTACCAAACCCATACTCATTAGTTTATCCATCAACAAATTGGTAATATTCAAATAGAGCCACTAATAAATTTTTCCATTGCTAAATTAGTACAAGGTAGAGTTGGCACACTAACTACTAGTTAAATTTAATTATTTAAATTAAATTACTAGTTCAAGTATGAGTTTTAAAAATTAAATTACCAGTTGAATTATGGGGTTTAGGGTTAGGTAGTGATTTGAATTAATTCTGTTTTTTATGAGAGCCTGTAGGAGTGAGTTTACTTTCAGCTGCTGCTGTTTGTCATTGTCAGTAGGTGGCAGAGATAGTATGTTGGACCCAGAACAGGGATGACTGTCCTGGTACAATCCAGATGTTGGGTAAACTGGAAGCTCCCTGCTATTTAAATGAAGGAGCTGGTTTGTCTCCAGAAGGAAAGGAAGTGAGAGCTGGGTCAGGGTTGAAAACTGCCCAGAACTGGGAAAGGCTTGGTCAGAAGAGATTTGGAGATGCCCAGTGCATGGTGTGTCCCTGCACACAGGAGGTCCCAGTGGGGAGGGCTCATCCATACAGCTGGAACTGGGCCTCTGAGCTGATTTTAGCCAGGGTGGTGATTCTCAACACACTTGGAAGTGATTCCTTGGACCTTTTCTCCAGTGAGGGAAGATGTTTCTTACCTGCCTGCTCTGGTTCAGAGGCAGCTGTTCCCTCCAGGCAGGGATTGAGACAAGGAAAACAGATCAGCTGATCATGGTTTAGTCAGTGGGACTCTGAATCACAGAGCCCAAAGAGCTGCCCTGGAAACAGAATCACAAAATAGAATGTCCTGAGTAGGAAGGGACCCACAAGGATCATCAGTCCAACTCCCGGCCCTGCACAGACACCCCAACAACCCCACCCTGTCCCTGCGAGCATTGTCCAAACACTCCTGGAGCTCTGGCAGCCTTGGGGCTGTGCCCACTGCCCTGGGGAGCCTGTTCAGTGCCAGCCTTTTCCTGAGATCCCACCTGAACCTCCCCTGACACAGCTCTAGGCCACTCCTTAGAATGTCGTTTCAAGTTATTAATTCCTGTAACTGTGGATAAATCCACTTCTGGTTATTCCTGAGTCAGGGCCACAGCCCACAGCAGTCCCCAAACATTTGTCCATGTTTCCTGTCCTGTCCCTCCCTGAAGAGAGCCAAGGCCCCTGTCAGTGACCCTCTCCCTCTCCCCAGACCTACGAGCCGGATGAGCTGACCAAAGAGATGGCCCACCTGGAAGGACTCATGAAGGACCTCAATGCCATCACCACGGCGTGACCACCTCCACAGGACATGACTCCAAACCGCCCTGCAAGGCTTGGGACTCAGCCTTGGAACACAAGGAATTGTACAGAGGAAAAAAAAAAAAAAAAAAAGAAAAAAAAAGAAAAAAAAAAAAACAAACCAGAAAGAGGGACAGCACATGAGAGCAACGTGGGAAGGAGAGGAACCAACCAGAGGGGACCTGCATGTCCCTGTCCTGCAGTGACGTCATGGCCAAGCGAATTCCAGCCCCTGTGCAGGATGGGACACACCAGGCTGGACTCCAGACACAAGGAAAGCAAACGGACTCACCGTTGGTTTTGTTCTGGTCAGGTTTTGTCTCAGTGGTGTGATTGCCCTGCCTTTTCAGTGTTGGACATTGGCATTTATGTACAATTTTATTTGTGTTTTTATTTTATCTTTTTTTATAAAAAGAAAAAAATACTGTAATTAAAAAAAAAAAAAGGGAGAAACTGTTGTTTTCCACAGCCTAGGCTGAGGTTTGACTGCTTGTTCTATTGTGTATGGAAATTCATTGCCAGTGTGGGTTGTTCTGTTTCGTTTTTTATTCTGCGTATAATTACGTCCCCTTCTGGCAGTTAATCCATGGCCTTCTGGGATGCTGCACTGCTCTTTGTAAGCTTTTTTTATTATTTTTATATTATAATTATTAAAAGCCTGACTTTCTCCTCTCATCACTGTGAGAATACCAGTCTGTTTGAATTGAAATGTAATTTGAAAGGCTTGTTTGTCGCTTTTTGTGCAGTTTCAATATTTTGAGTGGGGGGAAAAGTAGCTGGGGAAGGGGAGGGAGTCCAAGGGGAGGGGTCATTCTTGTTGTTTTCCTGTCTTTCTCCAGTGACTGGAAAGACTGAAGAACATGAAGCATCTTCTGTAACGTCCCTGCTTGTCCCTTCAGCATAACTGTGTCTCTGGTCACTGAACTGCAGTGACATCTCATTCAGAAACATGGCGAGAATTTCCTCCTGTAAATTAGGGTTCCTTATGTTTAGATGACACTACATGCAGCTTATTTGGGCAACTGTTTTGTTGTTGTTAGTTAAAGATGCATCATGAACCTTGGAAGTGCAGCGTGAGGGCTCAGCACGGGCCACAGGGCTGGGCTGGAGCTCCCTGGGCTCCCAGAAGGGGAGAACTCTGGGATCTTCCATCCCCAGATCCTGCCTGTGGGAACACTCCCTGCCCCCTGGGTCCTGCAGCAGCACGGCCAGCCCCAGTGCAGTGTCTCCATCCCAGGCCATTCAAACAAGATCCTGCTCTGGAGGATCCCCAGAGACGGGAACAAGGAAAAAATGTATTTTCTTACACTTTGGAAAACCATGGAAAAAGAAAAACAGTATTAGTGACTCAGGTGCTGTTCACAGATCTGTCTGGAAAGGAAGGGAAGGTAAAAGGGAAGAACAAGGGTTTTCCTGTTCTTAGTGTGTGATTCCTGGCTCTGCCCTTCCCCGCGAAGAGGAACAGCCTGAGAAGGAGCTGTCGTTCAGTAAAACAAGAAAACCTTCAGGCTGCCTGAAGAACTCGTGTGCAATTTCAGTGGTAGGACAAAAGGAAACTCCAACTTCCTGCTGTTTCAGAGGGGAATCAGTTCTTTCTGGGGTTTGGGCTCCTGGGGCCCTGCTGAGCCTCTGCCAGGGCTGGGGCTGTGGGAGCACCAGAGGAGGAGCTGTGACTGCTTCAGTTTCTGTAACAAACAGGAATTTTGGTTCATTTTAAAAGTCCCCATCCCTGTCTCCAGGAGAGGGGAGAGCCACGAAATCACCCAGAGAGAGCAGGGCTGGTGCTGCAGCATCACTGCCTTTCTTTTCCTGGACTCTGTGTTGTCTTTTCTGGGACATTTCCTGCATTTATTTATTATTTGAGGGAGGGGAGGGAATCAAATTAATTGGGGCACTGTGGGCCACCTGGATAATTATGTTTGGACATTTAATCAGTACAATTCAGGGCAAAATAAGCTACAGAATATGTATTTAAAGAATAAAATGCACACCCTGGCCTGAAAGGAGGGTGTGAACCTTTTCCTTTGCCTATTTTTTACCTGTACCCAAAGAAATACCATCCTACATACACAGTATTCCTGGCTGGGGGGTCTTTGTGAATATTCCTTATGTACAACACCATGAATGTTAATATTGTCATTGAATTTGGGGAGGGGGAATATTTTTAATGATAAAACAACTGTTCAAAGTTGGTTTTTTAAGGTTAAACTGAAAAAAAAAAAGAAAAAAACATTTATTCAATTCAGTGTACAATCTGTATTGCACTTTTTCACATTTTAATGCTACGTTTTCTTACATATCCTGTGATTTTAAATTTGGAACATTGTGTATCCTTGTAGTGTCATAGTCAAGCTGTTGAGTGACAGCTTCCCTCAGACATTTGGGGAAAAAGAACCAAACCTGTATCTTGTTTTATGATTCTCATGTAGAATAATTTCGAGGCTGCTGTAGACATCGACCTTTCTGTACAATTTTTTTGCTTTCCTGTAGTATTTGCTGTATCCTCTATGGCTTTTTTTAATAACTTCATGTTTATTATTTGGTATTGGACATCCAATACACTTTTTTTAATCCAATCAAATTCTGGGCTGCTTGGAGAGTTTGTTTGATTATTCCTAATCAATGCAGGGACCAGGTTTGGAATTTTGTTTGCCCTTTTTTCTTGCTGTGGGTTGGTAGGTTATGTCCTCCAGAGAAGGAAGAGGAGAATTGTTATTCTCCCTCAGTCTTTGTACAGACACTGAGCATGTAACATCGTTCTGTCTTCCTTCTATTTCAAAGCTCCATGGTAAAAATACTACCTTTTAATAAGCAGGCAGAGAAGGAAGGGGTTCAAATCACTGAAAGTACCTTTAGTAGCCTTAGTAAATTGGTAAATCATGAAAAATAATACTATAATAATGGAACAGAGTGCTTTGTAGCTTTTGGAGTGCAGTAACTGATACCCTTGTTGCTCCCCTCATGCTGACTCCAGCCTTTCTCTCATACTGGAAACTCCCACGAGTCATCAGCCACTTTCCCAGCTCCTTGTGTCCTTTGGAGCACCATCCTGACCCCTGCACACGGGGTCCTGCAGGTTTTGCACCCCCTGCTCCCATTTTGTTCAGCAGATGCCTCTGTTGAGGGAAATGCAGTGCCTACACTGATATCTTGGGTGGGATGGGAGCCCCGGATCCTCCTGCAGGGACACCTGGGCAGGGATGTCACGGCCATGCCCATCCATCTGTCCAGGGGGGGAGAAAGTGGGAGCAAAGACATTGGTCAGTTAAGTTGAGTGTCCCCAGGGACAGGCAGCTGGAAAACCCTTCCCGCTATTTAATGACCTTGAGCTCGGAGCAACCTGAGTTGATGGAAGGGTTGGAATGAGATGAGCTTCAGTGTCCCTTCCAACCCAAACCAGTCTGGGATTCACAAAGTCACTTAGGCTGGAAAAGCCCTCCAAGGTCCCAGAGCCCACCCTGTGCCTGATGCCCACCTTGGCCCCCAGCCCAGAGCTCTGAGTGCCACGGCCAGTTGTTCCTCAGACACCTCCAGGTGTTGGAACTCCACCACTTCCCTGGGCAGCCCCTTCCAATGCCTGACCACCCTTTCCAGGAAAAAATTCCTCCTGATGTCCAACCTGAGCCTCTCCTGGCACAGCTGGAGGCCGTTCCCTCTCATCCTGCCCCTTGTTCCCCGGGAACAGAGCCTGACACCCCCTCAGGTCCCCCCCAAGCCTCCTTTTCTCCAGGCTGGGCCTCCCCAGCTCCTTTGGCTGCTCCTCACCAGGTTTGTGCTCCAGGTTCTGCGACACAAAGTGAGCATCTCCCGCTGGCCCGTGCAGATCATTCCCTGTGCTGCTCTCCCGTCACTCCAGCTGACAAAGGGATGGGTTTGGCTGTGCGAAGGCAGGGACAGTTCACACCTGCGGTGACAGTAACAGGGGCTGTGACACAGCCCGGGGACACCAGATGGCAGCGGTGACTCGCTGGTGGAGAGGCTGCAGCTCACACGGAGCCCGCACGGAGCTGCAGCTGCCTGGAAGGGAAGGGCTCTGCTAAGGAGCCTCACGTTGGTGCTGCTGCTGGTCAGGGGCGGTTCAGGGAAGAGCTCAAGCTGCAAAGTGCAGTTTTTCCATGCCTGGCTGTGTGGCTTTCCCTGCCAGCTGCGGCTCCCAGCACAGAAGGAAGGGGCTGCCTCAAACACCTGCAGTAAATTGGTGCAACACTTGCCGGCTTTTTCCCATTAAGAACAGTCATCCATCTCCATGTGAAATGAAACTGGATTTAAACCAAATTCATCTCAATAAAAGCAATCCTTCAGGGGTGCAACATGATGTAAACTCACAGCCTTTGCCAAAAATACTAAACCATTACAACTTTTCATAGGATCCCAGAATGGTCTGGATGGAAGGGACCTTAAAGGTCCTCCAGTTCCACCCCTGGCCATGGCCAGGGTCAGCTCCCACTGTCCAAGGTTGCTCCAAGTCCATCCAAGCTGGTCTTGGACCCTTCCAGAGATGGGGCAGCCACAGCTTCTCTACCCAACCTGTGCCAGGGCCTGCCCACCCTCACAGGGAAGAATTCCGTCCCAATATCCCACCTAACTCTGCCCTCTGGCAGTGGGAAGCCATTCCCCCTTGGCCTGTCCCTCCATCCCTTGTCCCAAGTACCTCTCCAGCTTTCTCGGGGCCTCTTTAGGCACTCAAAGGGGCTCTCGGGTCTCCCTGGAGACTTCTCCAGGTGAACACCCCCAGCTCTCCCAGCCTGTTTCTGTGGGATCAGGGCACTCCCAACACAACAGAGGCTTCAGCCAGGTTACACATCTCCCCTCACTACACAGTATCAGCTGTGGGATCTTAGAAGTGGCTCTCTAGAACCTTCCAAAAACAGACATGGCAAAATTCCTGGTTCCAGAAGAGCTTGCCAGCTCTCCAGAGTGCTGCCCACTGGAAATCCAGGGGACAGACATCCCAGCAAACATGCAGGGCTGACAGGGCAGAGGCAGCAGCAGGACTGGTGGGTTTGGAAAAGGAAAGTAAGCCCTTGGCAGGCACAGCGTGGAAAAGTGGCCACAAGTGAAAGAGTGGAAAACATCCACAGATCCAGCCTTGTGAAAAGGCAGGAAAATCCTAAATGCCATAGAGTGTCAGGGAGACAGACTAAAATCCAGGGAGGGGGGAGCAAAAAAGCCTTCAGCCTTCTTGGAGTGCTGTAGGACCCCCTTGTTGTGGGGAAATGTGTTCTCCACCAGCTGAGACTCTCTGACCCTGCACGGGGGCCTGCACAGGGCTGCAAGCAGCTGCACTAGGACGGTAACTATTCCCTGTCCTTCAGTAACCAAGAATCAACTTTTCCCAGTTGCTTCCCAATTTCACTTCCTGTTTCCCAGCCTTCCTCCAGCACACTCTGCCTTTTCTCCAGCCCTCCCTCTCCGAAGGCACAGTGTCCATGACAGCTGGCTCCCACAGGGCTGGAACGTGGAGCAAACGCTGATTTTCCTTGATAATTACTTAGGAGGAAATCCTGTACCCCAACCCGGCTGCCTCAGGCAGCTGCCAGGGGTGCTCTGCCCACAGCAGGTTGGTCACGGGGCCAGTTGAAGCACAGCCCTTTTTTAACACAGAGGTGCACCAGTGGCACCAGTGCCAGCCTTGGAAACAAGAGGTGTTGCTGCTGCAGCAGCTGCAAAGCCCCAGTCCCTGCCCCAGACACACCCGGTTACAACATCCTGCAGCAGCCCCGTCGCTGTGAAGGCTGGGAGAATTAAACAAGACATGCAGAGATGTAGCAATAACATCATCACACATTAACTTAATCCAAAGCAGCAGGACTCACCCTCAGCAGGCTGCAGGCAAGGGCAGGCTGGGCTGCCACAGGCAGAGGTTTTGCTGGGTCCCTTTTCCCCCTCTCTCGCTGGGGGCTGGCTGGCAGTGCCTCCACCTCCGACAGTTTCATCTTCCCCCAGAGATGAGGTGGGGTCTTCGGTCCTGGGCTGCAAAGCAAGAGAAACCCCATTAGTGACTTCAGTGACCGTCCCTGGCCGGCAGGTTGTGACAGGGCTGGAGCATCCAGGGGCAGGAGTTGGACAGCCCTGCCCCGAGTTCAGACCCCCTCAGCACCTTGCCCAGGGAGCACGAGGCTGCTGCTAATGTCGACCCCCAGGCCCCGTTCTGCAGCAGGACAGAGGGACTGGGGTGGGGACAACACCCGGCAGCGCCCGCGGGGGCTGCAGGACGCGGGTTTGGGATCAGGGACACGCGCTGTGCCCCGTGCCCTGGCCAGGAGAGCCCCGGGAGGGCTTTCCCCCGTGGTACAGGGAAACCAGGGGTGGCTGCGCTCCCGACATCCTCCTCCCCGATCCTGGCATCCCTGGACGTGAGGAAAACACCAGAGCCCATTTCTCTCTCCTCCGTGGGCACCGTCGCCATGGTAACGGCATCCGCTCCATCCATCGCAGCGCTGCGGAGGACGGCGGGGCCGGCCCTTCCCTCCCGCACGGGGGTTTCCCTGGCAGCTGCTGCTGCTCCATCAGGCACAGCCCCGCTCCCACACTGCTCCCATCAATCTGTCTGCCGCGAGGACGTGGAGCCTGGCAACAAGAAATCCCCGTCACTGGAGAAGGGCACGGAGGCTTTGGCAGCGAGTAGCTGCCAGGGAAACCTTCCCAGGGGCTCTCCATCATTCCCATACAGTGCCATCCATAAACCCTCTCCCGGCACCCCCCCAACCTCGAGGGCTGTCCCTGTGTTATCCTGTGTGGGGTGTCACTGCTGTATCCCAGGAAGAGCCCCCCTGCCAAGCCTGGGGAGCAGCATCCTTCCAGCAGCTGGACCATACCCTGCCCTCCCCCTTTAATCCCCCTCTGGCTGCTCCTGCTCCTACAGATTTCTCCATCCCCTTCTGAAGAGCCATGTAGCCCTCACAGCATCCCCATGCTCTGGAGACCAGGCTGGAGGCACGAGGAGGTGCTTCAGAGGAGCTTCCATGGCTGCATTCCCTCCTGGATCCCTATGGCATTTGCTGCCCTCCCTTGCTCAGCTCTGGGCACCAGCACAGATAACTGGGGTGGTTCTTTCTAGCTGGGAAAAATGGGAAGAAACCCAAGCAGGTGCAGCCAGTGCTGGGAAAGTGGGGCTGGGAATGCAGGGAAGATGGTGAAGCCAAAAAGGGACAAGCCCCAGTCATAGGGCTAGGGGGAAATGCTGCCCAGTCCTGGCCCCAAACCTGTGGGCACTGAGGAGACTCCAAAGACAGGCACACAGCCCAGGTACCAAAAGACAGCACCTCCCAGAACCTTCCACTCCAACCACTTCCCCCAGACCACGTCCAAGTGGAAGGCAGGCATGGCCAGGAGGGACAGAGTCCCCAGTGTGGACTGGGAACACAGAGCCAGGTTGCTTTAGGTGCTGTGAGAGCCACTGAAAACTCATCAGGCAAAGAACAGCATCAGGACAAACTAGAAATGGATGCTGAGACACCCGTTCTTGTGACTCAAGGGCTCCCAGTGCCCAAGGCTGGTGTCCACCTGTTTTCACACTACTTGAAACAACCCCTATGGTTTTGGAGATCACTTTGCTGCAGACAGGGAGGAAAAAAATGTGTGTGTTGTGTCCCAAGTCCCTCCAGGTCTCCTCCCTGTTCATCCCTGGGGTACCTGCAGCTCCCGTGGGTACCCTCACCATGGGTCTGTGGGGTCGAGCTTTCATGGAAGAGCTGATCAAAGCTACACCTTAAGCATCTTGGTAGAGCTAAGTACATATGTGCTCAGTTCCACAGCCCTGCTGGGGCACGAGGCTTACAGGACACCAAATATCAGGGCGTCCTGACACTGAAACCTTCGCCACAAACCATGAGCAGCAGGGAAAAGGCTAACAACCCCTCAGGACGCTGTTCCTGCCTGGAAGTGCAGCCAAGAGCACTGTCCTGCCCCCAACACCATGTCCCCTACCTCCCCAGGAGGGGTCCTGTGTACCTGGCAATACATCCAGGTTGCTCCTGGGAGGAGGGGGAAAAGCAGGAATGCTTCCAGAGGAGCAGCACTGAAGCCCTGGCCTGCATCTTTCCTCCTAACAGCAAGAAATCACAGCCTCCACAGGTCCATTCGGCCCTTCTGGCTCTGGGGGTTTGCTCCAGCAGCCCCTGCATGTGCTGTGCCCCCACCCGCGGAGCTGTCCCCAGGAAGCTGAAGCAGCTGGGCCAGCTGGAGCATCAGCAATGATAGGGAGCAGCTGAGCCCCGGGGGCTGGGGCAGCGCCCCGGTCAGTGCCGAGCCCCGCAGAGCAGCCAGCAGGGACACGCACGGGGCTGGAGGGGACAACACACGTGCTCCTCGGAGAGGCTGTGCCAGACTGTGGGCGAGCCTCGCCCATTCCCATCACAGCCGAACAAAGCAGCATGAAAACACAAAATAAAAGGGAAGAGGGAGAAAATGACCCTGAAGGGCTCTCTAATTTGCAGCACAGTCAGGGAGCGGCTCCCCAGCGAGGGGAAGGCGTTTCAGACACGTGGCGCTGGGAGATGCTGTTAACGCTCTCCTGCCTGGCACTGGGGATAGCTCCGGGCTGCTCCAGCTCCATTCCCGGTGGGAAGGGTCCTGCAGCGCCCAGGGGAGTTCCTGCAAAAGGCCCGGCATTGCTGGGCTAGAGCTCCCATTTTAACCTCGGAAGCTGATGTGTCTCCTGCACTGAAACAAAAGAGCATCTCCCTCTTCTGAGAGACTCTGGTCAATGTCTTTTCTAATCAGGGGCCTCCTTTTAGGACTCGAGCAGAACAGTGGCTGCTGTGATTGGGGTCGGCTGGAGGCAGCTGGGTTGCAATGCTGCTGAAAAGAAAATCTCCTTTCCTGCCACTGTAAATGGCAGAACCAAGTCAGGATTTCCTTCCCCTAATTTGCCATAGTAGATGGCACCATATTCAGCTCCATTAAAATCAGAGCCTGAAGTCAAAGTGGGGCTTAGACAAAGGTGTGCTGGAATTAGTGAGACAGAATGTCTGAGGCCTCTGCAAAATGACATGACAAAACCAAGGTGCATAAACTGTGTTAAAATTCATCCCCTTTTCTTTCTTCCATTAGGGAGAAATCAGGCAGTGAGCGGATGGGTTTGGAGACACCCTGCCCACCTGGAGAGGGGACTGCTGGGAGCACAGATAGGCAGGTACTGGGGACACTGGGAGGGCCCAGCACTGTGCTGGCTCTGGTTCCAGCACAGGCCCTCAGCTCCCCCTCAGCTCCCTCAAGGTGCTGCTGGGGGTCCCTGGGTGGGGTGGCACTGGAGCAGACAGCTCACAGACAGAGTCAGCGTGCATGGCCCCTGAGGGCTCCCAGCCAGCACCTTAGACAGGGAAAACAGGTGGGACCTCAGGCTTCAGCACTGATGGGCTGTGCTGAAAAACAGGGGCTGCTGAGCTGTGACGTGGGGCCAGGACCTTGGGGTGTCTCAGCCCTTCCAGTGTCCCCTCCTGCAGTAAAGGAGTGTTTGGCCAAGGCTGCACCTCTGCAAGGAGGTTGTTCACAACATGTCTTAGCAGCTTGATTTAATTTCTGCAGATTTCTGAGGGTAGACTCGAGTTAGAAACCAGGGTGGCCCCAGGCACACACAAAATCTGGGATCACGAAGGGAGCATTTCTCTGTGTGGGGAAAGGGAGAAACGGAACTAAGGAACTGCAAGACTGATGAGAAGCTGCTGCAAAACCACCTCCAACTCCTGAGAGAAAACCAAACTGCTGCATTCCCTGCCTGCTTCTCTTCCACTGCTGAGGGCAGTTACTGAACCCAGCTTTAGCTCAGCATTGGGCAAGAGCCACCCACATCCCTATCCACAGGACACCCAGGGATGAGGTGGGATACTGTCTGCAACAGCATAGTAGTGGATTGAGAGGGAGCCCATGGCATCAAAGTGCCTCCAGCAAAAAGGGACCGCTTGTTTATGCCAATACATCCCAGTTCCTGGGCTTCACCCCTGCATCACCCTGGTCTGGAGTCAGCTCTGGGCACAGCCCTGGCACTGGGCTCCTGGGGGCCTGGCATGGGCTCCTTTCTCCCCTCTCCTGGGACTCACAGACTCACATGGTGCTGATGTCCCAGCTGAACCTCTCAGGAGCTTGCAGATGTGGTTGCCACCCACCAGTGCTGGGCGGGGAGAGTCACCTCCACGGAGAAGGATCCTACCTCATCAGGTACTGGGTCCACACTGGTGCCAGCTCTGTCTCCAGCTCCCTTCCTATGGGAAGCAGAAACTCCTTTTGAGTCTTTCAGCCCAAGCAGCATCCCCAGCACTGTTGAGAAGCCAACCCTGGCCCCTCTCCTGTCCCTCCCTGGGCTACAGGAGTTTAGTCCCACCTCGGTGCCTCCCCTGAGGTCTGTATTCCAGTCCCAGGGAGGTACAGGCTGCCGGCAGAGCTGAGGAAAGGAACATTCTGTGCCCTCACCCTCCTCCCTCCTCGCTGTGTCCCGTCCCATGGGGAGGTTTTGGGGCCACTCCTGCTCTCTGCAAGGAGGAAGACGGTGGAGATCCCTTTTCGTTTTGGGTGTTCACAGCAGTGCCTTGTAGGGTACCTGCTGCCTCATCTGAGCTCACTGGTCCTGTGCCCAGAGCTACGAGACCCCTGAATTTGCAGAGGAGATTAAAAAAAAGGACTCATGCACAACCCCATCCCCAGTGTGAGGTGTCCTGGGGACACAGCAGGGGTGTTGCAGGGTCTCTCTTAGGGTGGTTGTGCCTGGAGGATAACACTCAGGGTCCTGCCAGGCTGCTGCCCAGAGTGCTCCACGAGCCTCACCACCAAACAGCTCAGAGAGGCTGCAAAGAGGGAGAAACCCCTCATTTCCCAGTGCTGAGCCTCAGCCTGTTTCTCCCTGTGGCTCTGGCATCACCTTCCTTCCTGTCCAAGGCTGGCTGGTGCAGGGGACCAGACAATTCCAGTGTCTGCAGGAAAGCATTGCCAGGCATTGGTCTGTCGTGTCCAACACCCCAAAATCTCTCACAGGGTCCAGGAAGTGAGTCTGAGATCTCCTGCCTCTCTCCCAACCCTGGAGATTGTTCCCTCTTCTTTGGGGGTGGTGGTGGGTGGGGTGGGCAGCCAGTCCGGGACAGTTTCCCAAGGCAAGGTTGAAATTCCCTTCAACAGCCCTGGCCAAACTGCAACTGGGCAAAGGGAGAAATCACGAGCTGGTGATCCTGCCCTTTTCCCACTCTAAGCCTCCACTCCAGGGTCTTCCAGAGGCACTGCAGGGCAGGTGGTGGTGATAAGGGGGTGGAGACACCACCCTGTTAATGGCAGTGACTTGGCTCTGGTCTTTCCCTGACAGCTGGATCATGAAATCCCAGTGTGGTCTTTGTTCCTTCCAGTAAAACAAAGAGGCACCAACACCTGCTAAACCAGCCAAGCCTTTCCAAGTGTGCTTTTCTACACCAGATGGGGCTTCCTCCAGCTCCTCCAGAGAGTGGAGCCAGGGCTTTCTCTGGTCAGGGAAGAGCTGTCACTGCCACCCTGATCCACGATGGCCCAGAGCAGAGACTTGGCCACAGGTGTTGAAACATTCTGTGAAAGGTACAGACCAGACTCCAAGATGTGTCACTGGTTCCTCCAGTGCCATGTTTGCCATGAGGGCCTCAGGCTGTTTCTGTGCCCTGCTCTGCCCTCAGGAAGGGCATTGAGATCCCCCTGACATGGTCCCACCCACCCTACTGCAGATCCTCGCAGTGGGGCTGTGCCTTGAACCCTGCTTGGAGAACAAAGCCTGGCCGTAAGGGAACAAAAGGAGGTTTCACAGAGAAGTTTCAGAGCTCAGAATTTGGGCTTTCTTCTATTCCAATCTGAAAGTTTACAAATCTCTGAAATACAATTTTAAAAGAAATTCTGGATGGGGCAGGAATTCCAACCTGTTCCCTCTGTGATAGTAATGGCATGTAAAATAAAAAAGTCTAGCATGGAAATTCACTTTGAAAGGCAAAACAAATCTCTTAGTGCCTGAACTTCCCTCACGAAAACTCCAGGACAACTGACCAATCAGAAGTCACTTCCCAGAGTGGGTTTGGACACAGAGGGCACCGCAGGAGTGAAACGAAAGCTGAAAGCTGAGGCCAGATTTACCTTCCTAAAATACACGAGCGCCTGACCTTGGGGACCACCATCCAGCTTATTCTGAGACCTGGAAACAGCTGCTTCCTTCCTTCCTGCTTTGTCTGCTCTCTGTGACAGTCCCTGTTCCAGGTCATTCCCTGTTCCTTAGGCCCTTCTCCAAGGATGGCACAGTTAGCCAGAGTCTGCCATTAGTGTGAAGGAATTCATACACACACCTGCAAAACAATTACCAGATTTCCCTCTTGAACTGTTAAAATTCAAGTGTAGGCAAAAGTTTTACACTTCTACTGGCAACAGCTCAGTACAGACTTCAGATGAGAAGGGTAAGGTGCTGAACACGCCACTAAAGCTCTAAAGACATCAGGAAAGCAGAGACAGAAGGCAGGCAAAGGACTGAAATGCCACCCAAGGGATTTTTCTTCTTTAAACCTGCCTGAAGTTTAAACGTTGCCTGAAGTTCTTAATTTAAAGCAGACAGCAAGTCAGAGGAATGGGTTTTTCATGATTTTATTTACTAAGGTTTTTATTGTGTGTTTTATATTGCAAACCCCACCCCTAGAACTCTTCCCTCCCTTCCCCCCCAAAAGAAAACAAAAAATAACAATAATAATAAATATAATTCCACCTACTGAGACAAGCCTAGTGTTGACTGGGGTCCAGTCGGAATAACTCAATATTGGCTACTGCACTGCTAAGAACGGGAAACCGAACAAGATCCCCGCGAAAAACAAAGCAAAGGAGGATGTTCAGCAGTGGTGGATGGAACACATGCCTACCAGAGCCAGCCCAGGGGGACTCTCCTGTGTCCCCCGCTTGTCTGAGTGTCCCCGGGGCCGGGGAATTCAGGTGCCAGTGCAGCAGTCACAGGACAGTCACCCAGGAGGACTGGGATGGAGACCTTGCCCCTGCTTTCCCACTCCAGACCCAAACTCAGCTCCCAGCCTCTTGAGATACCCATTCTAGGGGCCCTCCAGCACATCGGGGAAAAACTTTGCTAAACCAAATAGAAAACTGAGAAGGATATTGTGAGTCTTCCGTCTAGGAACTGCCTCATACTGCTGAAAATATGAGAAGGTCTGCGAGTCTGCTTCAATTCCTGTTTCAAGATGAACCTGTACATATTTGGAAAAGCAGGATCTATAGATTATAATTATCGCCTGCCAATCAGTCCTAAAGGAGGGTCAAAATTNGTGTGTGTGTGTGTGCGCTCACATGTGCATAAATAGACTACATATGTGTATAACTATACTATATATATAAAAGCANTTAAACCTGCCTGAAGTTTAAACGTTGCCTGAAGTTCTTAATTTAAAGCAGACAGCAAGTCAGAGGAATGGGTTTTTCATGATTTTATTTACTAAGGTTTTTATTGTGTGTTTTATATTGCAAACCCCACCCCTAGAACTCTTCCCTCCCTTCCCCCCCAAAAGAAAACAAAAAATAACAATAATAATAAATATAATTCCACCTACTGAGACAAGCCTAGTGTTGACTGGGGTCCAGTCGGAATAACTCAATATTGGCTACTGCACTGCTAAGAACGGGAAACCGAACAAGATCCCCGCGAAAAACAAAGCAAAGGAGGATGTTCAGCAGTGGTGGATGGAACACATGCCTACCAGAGCCAGCCCAGGGGGACTCTCCTGTGTCCCCCGCTTGTCTGAGTGTCCCCGGGGCCGGGGAATTCAGGTGCCAGTGCAGCAGTCACAGGACAGTCACCCAGGAGGACTGGGATGGAGACCTTGCCCCTGCTTTCCCACTCCAGACCCAAACTCAGCTCCCAGCCTCTTGAGATACCCATTCTAGGGGCCCTCCAGCACATCGGGGAAAAACTTTGCTAAACCAAATAGAAAACTGAGAAGGATATTGTGAGTCTTCCGTCTAGGAACTGCCTCATACTGCTGAAAATATGAGAAGGTCTGCGAGTCTGCTTCAATTCCTGTTTCAAGATGAACCTGTACATATTTGGAAAAGCAGGATCTATAGATTATAATTATCGCCTGCCAATCAGTCCTAAAGGAGGGTCAAAATTGACATGTCTTTTAAAACTAGGAGATATATATATATATATAAATATATGTGTGTGTGT
>VWZG01003891.1:406662-560290 GCA_013396735.1 Grallaria varia | reverse complement strand
TATGTGTGTGTGTGTGTGCGCTCACATGTGCATAAATAGACTACATATGTGTATAACTATACTATATATATAAAAGCATGTGTGTATATATAGATAGATATATAAAATCTATACAAACACACACACACACACACACACACACACACACACACATGCACCCCTCCCACCACACACACTCACACATATATAGGTGTATGTAGCTAGTAGAAAAAACATTTCTAGAGTTCCCCTGACCCTTTAAGGAAGACCAAAGCTGATTACATCTGAATTCTGAGCCACCAAAGCATGTTGAAGCAGGAGTGCCCAGGAATGCTGCTGCAACATTCAAGATACAGGCACATGTCAAGAGTTTTGCAAACAATTCGGTAGAAAAAACAACTGTCAGCCAGTGTTTTCAGGGTGGGAGGAGGTCAGAGAGGGAGTTCGAGGGACCTGTATCATTACTGGGATAATGGTAAGTTTTTGGCACTGCTGCATGAAGTCCTGCTTTCCCTCTGAGGGCTGGAGTGACCCCACAATAGCTGGAAACAGAGGGAGGCTGGATGTGTTACTAATAAGGGTTAGAAAAGTTGAGCACCTGACTCTTACAGTGAGGTGTAGACACCTCTTGGCCTAAGAAAAACCAAAACAGAGAAAGGAGCAATGTAACAGAAAAGGAGACATTCACTCCAGAGGTAAAGGCTGTATCTTCTCAGTGCTGTGTGCACCCAACACTCCCTCCCTGTCATCCCACTCTCACTGCCTTGAGTCAGGGGAGCCCAAAAACTCCAGCTCCAGGAGCCTGCCAGGCCCCAGGTGTCTCCAGTGACACTGCAGGGTGAGACCAACGCCCATCAGGTGCAGCTCTTATTGCTGGTGAAATCAAACAAAGGATTTCGGACCCCTGGCAGGGGAGAAGCACAGACCATGGCTGGCCAAATCTCTGGGCTAATCTGGTTTGAATGGTAAAAACAGTTGCAAATCGGGGGGATCCTTGGCTGGGCACCAGAACTACCTTGGGTACTTCAAAGCTCAACCTCCCCTGGGCTCAGGAGGAGGAGGGCAGGGGTAATGGCACCCCACTTCTCAACCCTTTTCTAGTTCTCTTCAAAGCAGTCTGCCCATGGACACTGAGGCAGTAATATGAGAGGGGGAAGGTTAAAGTGCTTGCTTTTTCCATCCCTTCCCTTGCTTTGCACACACACTTTCCAAACCAGGAAAAGGCTGAAGTTTGGGCTTTTCTGCAGGCTGAGTTTACTGCCTGGTGTGCTGGCAGAGCCAGGACTTCTCCCAGTGCCTACATCCATAGCAAAAATACAGAGGGGATGGATAACCACTGCCCTCCTTGTGACTTACAAGGGATTGCTCCTCGTTCCCATCAGAGCATAGGTGGAGTAATAAAGAGATAATCTGAAGTGAGGCCCATCCACCTCCTGGTCACCTTCATTTTCTTCAGGTGGATCCCAAACCAAAACTCAGCCCTTGGGAAATCCATAGAGGGATCTGGAAAATTGAAACTCCCCCCTCTTCTTGCTTCCTCTGCCACCTGAGCAGAGGAGGGAATGTGGGAGGAAGGGGCACCTTCTGGTGCACACAGTGGGCCACCCACAACCCCCAGCACCAGGTGCTGTGGACCAGGGTCACAGCTGAGGCCAACCAGGGCTGTTCTAAAACACCAGCTACAGACCTGACCTGATGTCCCCTTCTACAGCCCACGTCAACCTTGGATCTTTGTCTCAACAGGAAAACCTTTTTTCGATGGCTTCTATGGCTGATCATTCATATGTTCCAGCTCAGGCACACACCTTGTCTGTGCGTTACCTCGTTGGATTAAATTTGCTCATATCCTTTTGTTCCATGTATTAAAATATTCTATAAAATCAAGTGACCAAAAATCTATAGCTCTAAGAATACCTGGTTATCTTCTTTTTTTTTTGTTTTTGTTTTTCATGTGTTTTTCTTTGTTTCTAAGCACAGTTAAACCTAAACAAAAGAAATGGAGAAAACAAAATGGGTGTGGGGGTGGAGGGGAAGGAAAGGAAAAAAAATGCTTCGTGAACTGATCAGGAACTGAATTGCACGGCTGACACAACCAGCTCTTGGGAGGAATCCTCACAAATTGGAGGGCAGTTTGGATCTGACAGGCTCCAGATCCCCTGTGAGCACTATGGATTCTTTCCGCCCACCAGCAGTCAGAGGAGCAGCGCCGGCCCCGAACACCAGCGGGTGTGGCAAAGAACCTGAGGACATCTGTCGCGGCAAAGTCACGCGCCCGGGGACTGAGCTACAAGGCTTCCCCAGAAGTCCAGTCCCTCCTCCAGGGAAAGGAGAGAAGCTGGAAACAGATTCTTTAGAAGAATGAGGAGAACTGTGGCCCAGTGTCTGCACCAGCTCTTGGGGCAGAGACGGCTGGGAAGCAGAAATCAGCTTGATGTCCTGGTTGAGCCGTCCCGGCGGCACCGGCGCCGTGCCTTTGGCCTGCAGGATCTGCGGAGGGGGGCTGGCAGGCTGGGGCAGCAGCAGCGAGCCATGGGAGCCTGTGGGCCCAGCAGGGCCACTCTGGAAAGTTCTTGTTGCCACTGGGCTCTGACTGGGAGGACTAAGGCCAGAAGGGGTGTAACAGGGAGAGGCGACACCAGACTGTTGTAGTGGAGACATGGAGGCAAAGGGAGGCCGTTCTTGGTGGAGCTGGGCTATCGTTCCAGTTAAAGATCCTAATGCACTTGGATGTGTTTGGCACAGGCCTGAGGACGGCCCACCTGAGGCCTGTGCCAGCTGGTTTAGGCTGGAGGATGGAGAGTTGGAAGAAGGAGGGGGTTGGAAGTGATTCATTCCCCCCAGAGTCCCACTGCCCGAAAGCTGCTGTAACTGTCCCCCCTGCAGTGGTCTGGTGGTGGGCTGGAACTGGTTGAGAAGACTGGGGGGTGAGTTTGATGAGAGCTGGGTTAGGGATGTCGATGGGGAGCTGGTTGTGGCTTGCTGGAAGTGCCCAAATCCACTGCTGGAAAGGGCTGGCTGCTGCTGTTGCTGCTGCTGTTGCTGTTGCTGCTGCTGCTGCTGCTGAACGGGCTGAGCTGGACCTAAGGGTGATCCAGAAGGTGCGTTTTGGAACTGGCTCAGTCCCACTGAGGAGGTGCTGCTCAAACCTGGCTGGCTTGAGCCACCTGGAGGGGATCCCACCTGGAACTGGCCTAAGCCGGCGGCAGCTGAGAATCCTGCGAGCTGCTGGATGTGGAAGGAAGAGGATGAGGGGGTTTCTGCTCCGGGTGTGTGCAGCTGGGATGGAGTACTGGAGGGAGAGCCAACGGCAGAGGGGCCGGTCGATGGGATTAGGGACTGAAATCTTTTCAGCTGCCTGGGAGTCTGGTTGGATTGCTGCCCCAGGGAGCCCAGGACAGACACGGGAGGACGGAAGATGGCTGTGGGGAGCCGGGGGTGGTGGGTCAGGGCAATGGCCACTGAAGTGGTGGCTGCTGCAGCTTGGAGGGGCGCCTGGATCAGCGGGGTCCAAATGACCGGGGTGGGTGTGGAGGCAGCAGCGGCAGCGGCCTGGACGTTGTGAGCACAGTGAGCCATCTCCCTGTCGTGCTGCACGATCTGCTGGATGATCTCATTCTCCTGGTAGTTGAAAACACCTGAATTCAGGTCATGCTGGACTTTATGCAGCAGAATGGAATTTTTCTTTCCTGTAGAGAAAGTGAATAGAGAAAGAGTCATTTGGGGATGTCAGAGCATGGGAGGCTTCCCTAAAACTTCCTGCCAGACTTCCTTCAAATTGCTGGCACTGTCCTCATGGGATCTGTGCACAGTCTCTCTGCTCCAGCAACAAGATGACAAACACTACATCTTCTGCTTTTGTGGTATGAACAATTTCAAGGTCCCACAAAACTGAGCCTGACAGGATACATACCCTTAGTTAGACAGTAAAGCCACTTTTGGTAAATGTGGCAGACTGGTAGCAAAGCTTATGGATCTGGAAGGTTCCTATCTTGTACCTCACAATCTGAGTTTCCATTAGAAATAGAGAATAAATACTCACAAAGCTAAGTCCAGGGATCTTCAGTTACTTTCCTTCAGCTACACCTTTTTCTCATCTGTCTTATGCAACTTGTTCACTCTGGAGTCAAAATATGTGGGTTTAGTTGAAAGGAAATTTGTCCGTGAATAAGGGACAGAAGGACTTGATGATCTTGGAGGTATTTTCCAACACTAATGAATCTGTGATTCTATTCTATGACTTTCTGTGCTGGAAAAGCTGTTCTTGTCTTTTCAAGTGTCCTCTCTCCTGAAAACTGCGAATTTGAACTGAGGACAGTACCTGCCTGCAGGCTCCTTTTCACTCCTGTTTGCTGAAGCTATTGGTATGTGAAGAGTTCAGCCAGCCCTGCATGTGTATGCTGTGTGTACTCACCTGGCCCTGCTCACCTGTCTGTGTGCTGTGTGTGCTCACCTGGCCCTGCTCACCTGTCCATGTCTGTGTGCTGTGTGTGCATACCTGGCCCTTCACACCTGTCCATGTCCATGTGCTGTGTGTGCTCCCCTGGCCCTGCTCACCTGTCCATGTCTGTGTGCTGTGTGTGCTCCCCTGGCCCTGCTCACCTGTCTGTGTGCTGTGTGTGCTTCCCTTGGCCCTGCTCACCTGTCCATGTCTGTGCTGTGTGTGCTCCCCTGGCCCTGCTCACCTGTCCGTGTGCTGTGTGTGCTCACCTGGCCCTGCTCACCTGTCCGTGTGCTGTGTGTGCACACCTGGCCCTTCACACCTGTCCATGTCCATGTGCTGTGTGTGCTCCCCTGGCCCTGCTCACCTGTCTGTGTGCTGTGTGTGCTTCCCTTGGCCCTGCTCACCTGTCCATGTCTGTGCTGTGTGTGCTCCCCTGGCCCTGCTCACCTGTCCGTGTGCTGTGTGTGCTCACCTGGCCCTGCTCACCTGTCCGTGTGCTGTGTGTGCACACCTGGCCCTTCACACCTGTCCATGTCCATGTGCTGTGTGTGCTCCCCTGGCCCTGCTCACCTGTCTGTGTGCTGTGTGTGCTTCCCTTGGCCCTGCTCACCTGTCCATGTCTGTGCTGTGTGTGCTCCCCTGGCCCTGCTCACCTGTCCGTGTGCTGTGTGTGCTCACCTGGCCCTGCTCACCTGTCCGTGTGCTGTGTGTGCACACCTGGCCCTTCACACCTGTCCATGTCCATGTGCTGTGTGTGCTCCCCTGGCCCTGCTCACCTGTCCGTGTGCTGTGTGTGCTCCCCTGGCCCTGCTCACCTGTCCATGTGCTGTGTGGGCTCCCCTGGCCCTGCTCACCTGTCCATGTGCTGTGTGGGCTCCCCTGGCCCTGCTCACCTGTCCATGTGCTGTGTGTGCTCCCCTGACCCTGCTCACCTGCCTGTGTGCTGTGTGTGCTCCCCTGGCCCTGCTCCCCTGGCCCTGCACAGCTCATGCTGCAGCTGAGGCCCCAGGGGAATGTGGAAGGGTCACCTGGGGATGAGGCACTGCCCTGGATCAGATCACAAGCTCCGTTAACCCTTCTGAACCCTTCTGAACCAAAGGTATCCTCAGGCCCCACACCCACAACAAACCTCTCGGACACACGGTGCCCATGGCCTTCCTCCAGTCCCTGTGCAGGCCCAGGGCAGAGAGACAGCCCTTGCACACAGCGTGGGGTAGGAGCAGGTAGGGAATTGAGGCCTGGATGCGGAAAGGCCTCTTTTTCTGTATTTTAACCCCTAAATCATGTCATTCTTTGAGAATTAAAGCCTGGCAGTACAGGAATTAGTTTTCTGCAAACAAGGGCTTGTCCATTAAACTTGTCTCTGTGCTCTCATGACATCATAACCTTCAAGATAAGTCAACTGGTGATATTTTTGACCAATATCACAGTACAGTATTTTATAATTTTTCATTTAAACTGGTCAGCTGATACTTTCCAAGAAGGAATGGGTAAGAGTGGACTGCCATGCTGTGTGGTAGCTCCCAGTGAGATTCCAGAGGAATTTCGATCCTAGACCAGTCAGACCTTTATGATCTGCGGTACAACTAGATAGATATTTGTGGTTTTTTAGTATATGATGTATCTTTTAAACAGGTAACAGATAAAAGAGTAAGAGTTTAAGGACATGTCTCTTACTCCAACCAAATGGCAGGAAAGAACTGGAATGACACTCCGAAGAGGAGCTGGGATCCCAGTGTCCTAAAAAGTCAGTCTGAAATGGTAGGGTCTTGAATATAACTCACTGAGTTCCAAATCTACCACCAGGAAAAGCTAAAACAGTTATTGCATAAATAAGGAGGTAACTGTGGAGTACCAGTCCTGCCACATGTGATGCTGGGAAGATAAAATAAGTTTAGTTCTGGCTGAAAAGCATGAAAAGTACAGAAAACACCCACAAGAACCAGGCTTGAAAAACACCAGTGAGTAAGTACAGTGTATTCAGCTTCTCCTGGAACAGAGGTGATTTCATACCAGTTTATGAGGAAGCTCACAGACAAAGGAAACTGTTACGAAGCATTCCCTTCCTTTCCAGGAACTGAGACACTGACTTTAGACAAGCCCATTTAAAAAAGGAGCAATCTAACTGTAATTGTAGGTAAGCACTGGAAGAACACACTGAGGGTTTTCTGTTTCCTTTGACTTTCAAAATCAAGCATTTATCACTTTGTAAGGGACAATATCTGGCCGTGGGTGCTTGCAGTGGGCTGGGCTGCACTGAAATGCTGAGAGTGTCCTGGAGACTGGGACATGTCTGATGGGGGTAATGGGATGGGATGCTTAATGCTTTTATGTTTCATCTACTGCCAATCACTCCCTCAAAAAAAAAAAAAAAAAAAGAAAAGAAAGGCCTTATTTTCTCACCTCAGAGCAAGATACCAGCCTGGGAAGGACACAGTCCTGAAGGTAAACAGGGTTCTGAGCTGCTTAAGTCATTCCACGGGCTGGAGAGCTTGTCTGCACTGGAAATGCATGTGTAGGGTATTATATAATGGCTGTTTCACTGTATACTGGACTGGAATAGCAGTGGATACCCCAAAACAGAGAGATCCTGCTTGTACCCACAGCCAGGCACACCAGAGGGAGCACAAATTTCACCTTTAAACTGCATTTTTGCAGTGAAAGGGAGGGAATGGTGCAGAGGGCCCCACTGCAAACACACATTTCCACCTGGATTTTATTGGAATCACATATAATTAGGCTCACAAGCTGCTGCTTAAACAGAAAGAGAGTGTGGAGAAAAGACAACCTACCTAACTACAGCTGGCAGGTTAAGGGAGAGCGTGGCAAGCACCGCTAAGCTAGGGAGGGGCTCAGGCTGCAGGTTTGTAATCATTCCCCTTCTAGAGCTGAAGGTACAAATCCCAGCATGGGGAATCTGTAGCTCTTGCACCACTGCAAGGTCAGGATGTGGATGGGGACACCATGCTGAGCTCAAGCTAAAAAGCTGCCTTACTGCATTTGCTGTCCTGATATTGGACAAATCCACGCTGAGGATGAATGGCCAGGGCAGGGGAAGGAGGAACAGCTTCTGAAAGATCAATAGCAGCCACTGCTCTGTGTTTCCATCATTACACCTCAGCCCACTCCCTCAATTCCATGTCACCCGGCTTTGGCTCCTGATTTTTTCTATGTACCTGATCAGCCTGGAATTCCCAGCACTGTCCTGGATTCCGATGGGAAGCACAGCGATGTTCCCAGGGCTGCCTGGATGGCTGCACGACTGGTGTTCCCATGGCCTGAGCTCCTGACTGCACTCAAGGTGCTCAACAGATTCTGGTTTCCTTGGCAGAGCACTGAACAGAGAAGATGCTAATGTTTTCCAAAGGTGTCTAATATTGCCTGGAAATGGTCTGATCAAGGTTCCTTAACTTTGTGTCAAATGGATAATGTAATGCCAGTAAAAACACTGGAATGATTATTTTTGTTAGTTTTTAAAACAGAGCACTTCATTTTTCCTTTGAAATTACATTACACTTTACTGTTTTCCTGAGCCCAGCTTGCATCTATTAACTGTTTCACTAGGTCAAATTTTTTTCCTCTGTTTCGCCAAGAAAATATCAAATTTCTTCTCCAGAACACTGCAGAAAATTACTGAAAATGTTTTCTCAGTTACTGAAGGGAGAGGAATTTTTCAAAATCATTTTTCCAAATTGCAATTGGTTGGCAAACTGAAAAAATAATTGGTTTCACCATTCTAATGAATTGCATCATTTACATGATGTTTCCACATGTCAATATAAGTCCTATTAGCTGCTTCTGGAGAAAATCCTCCTTCCAAGCAGCACCAGATGAGAATAGGCACAGAGCAGAGTCCTGGTGGGACAAACATTTCCCTGGCAGGTCTGACTAAGGTCCTGCATGAGACATAACCCAACAGTGGAATGAGGGAGTGGGAGTTACTTTGTTTGGGCCAGTGGTTCTGAGATTGGTTCTGAGATTATTCCTCCTCCTCATCTTATTTACGAAACTGCTTCAGTCTCAAATTCATTTTCCTGCTCTGGAATTGTTCTCCCAGTCCCTGCCCAGAGGGAGAGCAGAGAGTCAGCAATGAGAGGGCTGAAGGCTGATGAGTTTGCTCTGTGTAACCCCCACTGAAATGAGGTTCTGCAGCTCCCCGCTCTGCTCAACCACCCGCAGGGAGTCCTCTGTTCTTGCTAAGCCAGGAAGAAGTTTCATCAGGAGAAAGGAAAAGGGACTCTGTTCCCTTTCAATCTAATCAAGAATCTGTGTGACAGACATTAAAGTGCTGAGAAGAGTTCAAGGTACTGAGATAAACAATCCACCCAACTCTCATCCTAGAAGCACTACATCCTGAGATGGTCCAGAGCTGGCAGAGGAACCATCCGCAACCATCCCATGCACCAACACTCCTCCCTTGCTTTTGAACTCCCTCTGGGGTCTAAAAACACCCTGTTTTCCTCACTGCAACAATGTGCTAAATATAGGTAAAAAGGAAGGTATTTAGAGCCTTGAAGATGTTCACAGCAAAGCTACTGGTGCTTTGAAGTGGAGGGGTGTATGCAAAATTATGGAAACGAAGCAAACAGATGTTGCTCCCTTAATTAAGAACTGCAAAGTCAGATTTTCCTCAACTGTAGATAGCACACAAAAGAACAAGGAGAAAGGCTCATGTGATTTCATAAAAGGAGCCAGAACTCAACAATAATTCTTCTATCAAATAATCAAAATTAGCTTTCTGTTGTTAAAATTCTGCATAGACACAGGGGAAATTAGCTGTGACTTTCTGTTCAGTTTTCTTTTCAGCTCCCTCTAAGCCCACTGGCTGCAGTTTAAGAATTCAGGTCACTAAACTGCTTTCTGAATTTGCATGTATTTGAAATAATCTCACTTTATTAGGCTGTCTTATGCCCCAGCCTGCTGTCAGAGTGGCTGCCTCCCCCACATGGTTACTTCTTTCAGGTCTCCACTTATGATTCATAGGACTGGTCCTAAATGGGCCCCTGGCTGCAGTGCAGAGCTTGCAGCACATCCCAGTTGTGCAGGGGGTCTTTGCCCTCCCTTCCATGGCTCACTGGTGTCCTGAGCTGCTGTCCTGTGGGAAGTCACCCTGCTGCCACCGACCACAGAGGGGCATCATGGAAAACACACTCAGTGACTGGCCCAGCCACAGCTGCTCCCCGGCCCTGGGAGACCCCTCTGCACTGGGACTGCCCTGGCTGGAAGGTCTCACTGCTCCAGCTCTTGCTGCTGCCTCAGAGTCCATGTACACAGGGAAATCAACTGGAGCAGGGAATTTAAAATAATTACTAACTCCCAGTCTGTGGGTTCTTTCCCTATGCAAGCCTGACCTTCTCTCAAATCTAAGTTAACCCACACTGAACTGCAGTAAGTGTTGTGGGACGGTTTCTTCTTGGAATTGAAGGAGCTATTGGAAAAGAGCTCAGCAAAGCCAGATGGATCAACCCTAAGAGTATCCTCAGAGGAGTTCAGAACACTTAAATCTGCTCTAGAACTACTCCAGATCAACTTTTCTGAGAGGCATGTAAATCCATGGCACACGGGATGCATGAGCTCTTCCACACCCAAAGCAGCATCTTGGACTTCTCCCTTGCTAAAGCTGTATCCTTTGAACTCAGAAGGCACATTTAAAATGGACAATTCCCTATCTTTACAAGTGGAAGTCTTCCTTCCCAGTACAGCTCAGGCCTGCCACTGATCCTTTCTTCTCCTCCACAAACCAGACAGTTACCTGCCAAAATATGTGGTATCTCTTTTAACAGACAGAATGCAGCCGAACTGCTGCAGGTCAGATGACACCCAGTGAATAATGTTATCTGATGAATCTCATCACAGATAAACAAAATTCAAAACAAACAGAGCTCTTCCCTCCCACTCTTCACATTTATGCCCATCATACAGAGTTTTGCAGAGAAATAAACTGAATATACAGAGCTGGGTAGAATGTGAATATCCATGAAGGGGGGGAGAGCTGTGTCATTCCTGAGGGGCTGTGATGCCCTGTGCTGCCTGAGACAGTGTCCTGGCTGTTACTTATCACTGGAGACTGAAGCCAAAGAGGTGCTTCTCCTCAAGTGGCACAAGTGCCAAAGCTCTTGCACTCAATCTCAGTGACCTGCTGGAGCTGACAGCTCTGACAGGGTCACATTCTGGAAGACTCTGGACACTCTGGCACTGGTTTTCTGTCAGCTGGGTGCTTTGCAGTGTGGGCGGGTTGCAGAGAGCTGCTGGAACGCCTTCCAGGCAGAAAAAGTCCCCTGAGACTAGAGGTGTCATTGGTAAGCAGAAGTCCTACTTCATGTAATTAAAAAGAGGGTTGAAAATTATTTATAAAGGTGTTGGAATGGTAAAATGTTATCTGAGCAGGTGTTTTGATGCAGGTAGCAAAGATCAAAGTAATCGATGAAGTCTAAGGTAGGTCTCCTGAGATACCACCACCACCCTCCACTGTTCCTTCTTT
This sequence comes from Grallaria varia, assembly GCA_013396735.1. Classification (NCBI taxonomy): domain Eukaryota; kingdom Metazoa; phylum Chordata; class Aves; order Passeriformes; family Formicariidae; genus Grallaria; species Grallaria varia. Next base: position 549,389 of record VWZG01003891.1, on the reverse strand, counting down.
TGGGGTGTCTTAGGCTTTGTTTTCCTCCTGGAGCTGCATGAGAAATGGCACTACTTATTCAGGTGAACAGGGTTGCCAGTTCACCTTAATTAAGTTGAAGTAATTTACATTCCCTCACGGCTGGTGAGTTACTGATACCTTTCCTGAGGCTAAACAGAAAATACTCTGAGTCTGGGCCTTTGCTTCCAAATAAAAAGAAATTGAAGTTCCTGCTTAAGTCCAAGCTCCTACCCTGTGCCAGCCAGCATTTCCAGGGTGGGATCCACATAAGCCATCTTGGATAGCCACCTTAGGAGAGACAAATCACACTCTAAAAGCCTTTTTCCCTCTGCTGAATAAATTCAGCTGGTTGTAGGTTGTAGTGTTGGAAATGATGGGAGAGGATTTCAAGTCAGAGGAATATACACAGTGGCATTTGAACTTTGATTCCTCACGGACAGTTATGTTTGTGGGTTATTCGGGTGAAAAGAGAGGACAAAACCTGTGTTACCTCTTAGCAGCCACGGATTCTTTCGCCTGCTCAGGACTTGGATAACAACATTCTACCTCTGGAAAGGGCTGGGCAGAGTCCAGTGGGATTTTGAAATAAAACTTTCTGCCAAAGCACACACCCCCTCCTAGGCCACAGGAACTTTTACCCTTGCATCACCTGTGCCTGTATCAGCAGCCTCAAAAAGGGGTCTGTGTGTGTATATACATACATATGTATATAAATAATCGTGTTCCTCTCACCTGTGCAGCTCTTGGGGGGTTACTCACCTGTGTGCAGTGAGCAGGTTGGGGATGCAGTGTGAAACTGATGCTGAGCACACAGTTATTTATACACATCTCAGCCTGTTTCATTCATTCCCAAGATCTCGGCCAGTGCCTGCCCCGAGGGAGCAGCTGTGAAATATTCCCAGCTCCACCTTTGGAGCATTATTTTCCCTGCAGAAGTGACGAGGAACGGAGGCACGGAGCAAAGGCACGACAAGGACAAACAGGGAATCTGTGGCAGAGCTTGGCAGCGATCCCAGCTCCTCTCATCCCCAGCTCACCTCCACTCACACAGGCCAGCCCAGCCTTGGAGGCAGCAGATCCCAGAGGATTAGTCAGGATTGGACAAGCAGGCCTGCAAGCCCAACAGGATTGCAACTGCAGAAGTGGGATCACGAGCTGGCAGTCAAAAAGTTTGGGAACAGCTATTTTTATGGCTTGTTTATGTGACAAAGCTTTTAAAATTTCTACCACTGTAGTATCTTGAACAGACACTCTCCTACTGCAATAATACCATAAATTATATTTAGAGATTGGAATTGTGTTGTCTTGGCTTTTCTTTGTTTTTTTTTAGCATCTGCAATGCCTGGAGGAAACACAAGGCATCTTTAATCCTGAGTTAACTGGCATCCTTGTATCCAAACATATGCAAGTGTAATTCAAAATATAAGCATTCCAAACTATGTGGCAAAAAATTCCTCATGAAAATGAAAAAAAATAGCTTTTTCTGGCTTTAAGGATGCTTTCAGCTCTCACCAGTGACCTTGACAGGGATGGTGGGAAACTAATGACAGGCATTTATGGTACTTATTACAGCACATTGAACAGCGGAAAATAATTGTCCCCCGATATTTTGTGAACGCATCAGTGAACTTTGATTTGACAATATTCACAACCTATGTTGGATTTACTTTCAATGAACATTTAAGTGGTTGTGTTTTACAAGTGCAAATACTTGTGAAAATCTAATTTTAAGCTTCAGTGGTCACTGAAAGCCAGTTTTAAAGGCAGTCAGGAACAGAATGATGCGACTTACGTAACGGAGACATCACAAACTGGGACAATTCACAAATGCTGTCAGACAAAGAATTACTCACTGGAGAAACAGAATCATTTCAACACACAAATGCTATAAAGAATTTTACAGCTTGGTCAAGATTGAGAGGCTGATACAATTTTATCAGTGTTAAAATGATCATTAATCAGTGATCAGCCTAATTTCTCTCTGTCAGTCTTCTGACCCTGAGCCTGTGGAGTGTTAAGTGTGTGATATTCTGCAGGTTGAGGTTTAAGAGTCTGAACTTACTCACACTTAAGCAGGGCCACAAATCTTTGTAGAATCCCAGCCTTACTCAATTCCTGAAGACTAATCCCTTCCCATCTTTGAAGAGCTCTGCAAGTACAGAACACCTGGGGAGCTCCCTCCCCAGCCATGCACGGCACAGGCAGGATGCCAATATCAATTCCCATTACCAGCAGGTTAGAGGACACACCAACACGGAGGGATCAATCTCGCTCACAGCTCCCTGGGGCTGTGCTCTCCATGACTGCAGGAAGCCATGGGGGCAAGGATTGTGGGGTACCAGCCCCTCTCCTCCCCCTGCCCACCCACAGGCTTCCAAACTGCTTTTGTCCTGTTAAGGGAATGCCTCATCCCACCTTCAGTCAACCAGACCTGCTCCTGGTGCTGCAGGGGCCCAGGCCTCACCTGCCTGTGCTGCTACCTCGACAAGCTTAAGACCATGCTTTCCAAAGCCTCCATCAGCGGGGAATCCCATAAACAGCTCTGCAGTCACTGGGACTGCATGGAATGAGATTTTGCTCACTGAAGCTTGAGATTCCCAAGGACATATTGTCACCCGGGCAGAAGGAAGTCAGCAGAGGAACCACTGACTTGGAAAGAAGGTCCCATTTGCTTCCATCTTGTGTACAGATCCTGAGCAAAACATGACAGGAACCAAAAACATGGTCCTGCTTCTGTTCATACCTGGCTTCAAGAACTACTGTTCCTTCACTCAGTCCTCCAGAATAATCCTTTTACTTCCTGAGAGCCTCAGCAGAATGCAGTAACTTTGAATTCCTTCAAAAGTCACATGCTGTTACTCTGCTACTGCACTGCTTTGTCTGCATGGGGGACATTCCAGGGGAAGTGAAGAAATGCCTTTTTTGTAAAGACAGGGATTTCCAGCAGACCTGCCAGTTTCAGTAGAGTGCACAGAACTCCCTTAGGCTCCTGGGGGCCATTCCAACCATGGGGTTGGAAGGGTTACGGAGATGCTCTTTTGCAGTAGTTGAGGTTTAAGGTTGAGAGAACAGGCAGCTCTCAAGTTTGACTGACAGGGAAATAAGGATAGCAGTAGGATTTTCAATAGCATAAGGACTGATGTTGTTTCAGGTCAGCAGAATGGCAAGAGGAAGGGGGGCAATGCCAGGCCTCTGTACCAATGGGCCTGTTATTCCAGTTGCTCTGTGTCACCTTCTGACCTTATGCTGACATTTTGCAGCTGCCTGTGGAAGGGAATTTCTCCCTAGGGAAGAAGCATGTGAGGCTCTTCATGCTGGTTCAGAATTGTCCATGGATTTCAGTTCCATGTGCAGCAGGCAAGAATTCTGCACAGGACATCCTGGCCACCTGTAGCCACAGTCCCAGAGAGCATCAGGTGGGAAGTTGAGCAGCAGTGACTACCTAGAGCTGAAGAATCTGAGATAAATCCAAGCTGGCCCATCCTTGGATGTGCCTGACATTACATGCTTTTACGGTCTAATTTAAATAACCCAAGTGATGGGCCTATTGCCACCTACCGCAGGGCCCCATTAGCGGGGGCTTTGCCAAATTACATATTTAGCTCAGAACCTTTTCCTCAGGGGTCACACTTTCTGATTTGCAGCAGGTAATGAGACACACAGAATACAATGTTCCTGGCAGGAAAAACCCCTGAGGCACTGCACCCTTTGCTGGGATGCCAGATTATTCCCTACCCCTCTTACCCCACTATCCTCCTCACCTTCTGCATTGTACTCAGACCTCCACTGATCCTTCCATTTGGAAAGCAGAGAGATGGATAATAAGATATGTATAATAAGTTAAAGAATTTAGACTGGGAGTCCAAAATACTCAGTTCTCAGCTCTGCAGCCTTCTTGCATGACCTTGCATAAGTCACTTATCTCTCTCTGTTAAATGCCTCTGGCTGTGACCAAGGAATTTTATCCCAGTCTTCTGTAGTTACACCAGGATGTTTTCAGCACAAGTTCTGTCTCCACAGGACAGAGAATATCTGGGGATGGGTCACTATGAGCTGTAGCAATTGCAGAATCACAGAGTGGTTTGGGCTTAGAAGGGACCTTAAAGCTCATCAAGTGCCACTCCCTGCCATGGGCAGGGACACCTTACACTATCTCAGGTTGTTCCAAACCCTGTCCAATCTGGCCTTAGACACTTCCAGGGATGGGGCAGCCACAGCCTCTCTGGGCAGTCTGTGCCAGGGCCTCAACACCCTCACAGGGAACAATTTCTTCCTAATATCTAATCTAAACTTATCCTCAGTAGTTTGGATTATGGGTTTCTTTGAGGGAGCTGAAGTCAGACAAGGTGAAACAGGCTGGGACCTCCTTCAGTTCACAACTCCTGCAAAGGAACTAAGGACGAAACCCAGAGATGGGTTGCCAAGGCAGGAGGTAAGGAAGGAGACTCCCATAGCTCTACTTACCAATTCTGTCCAGCCTGTCCAGGGCCACGGTTTCAAAAGCTCTCCGCATCATGGGGTACTCCTCCAGCACCTCGTTGAAGTTGTCCACTGAGAGCGAGTAGAGGCGGCAGTAGGTGTCCGCTCGCACGCTGGCTGTGCGCCGGCCTCGTGTCAACAGGCAGATCTCTGCAAGGACAGACCAGGCTGGGGACAGGGGACAGGCACCACCGCCCTGCATGGACCCTCACACCCAGCCTCCTCTCCAGCTGGGCTCCACCTGCTCCCCGACCAAAAACATGGCCAGTGCTGACACTCTGCGTGTGCACTAACATTTCAAAATACCAGGGGCTCGGTTGTGGCAGCTGCTACACACAACTGCACCTCGGGGATTCTGCTGCTCTAATTAGCCAGACAAGGTTTGTTATGGTGGATTATCAAAGATACCATTTGTGCATTCTGACTGGAGGAGCTGTCTTTCTCCAGCTCCTCATGGGCACTGGGAGCACTAGGTCAAGCCGTGCTCTCATTGAAGCTAATTCTCTCTAGATTTGTAGTAAAGGCTCTGTGTTGACCTGTGCCTTTGTTGCCTAGGTGTAATTCTGATCCCCACACCTGGAACATTTGTCTTTTCACAATTTTCAAAGACTTTTGTGATATACCACAAGCTTACAGACTGTCAGGGAAAGCCACGTTAATGATATCTACCAACTCTCAGTGTATTTACGCTGCAGTGGTCCCCTTCTCGGAGGATGCTCACTGTTACAGAACAGAAAGCCCTTGACTCAACCATAACTCCTTGAACACTCAACAGAGAGCTCCCAAATCCTGCTTTTCCACTGCTTACAGAGAGTGTGAGCAGCTAAGACAGGCACTTCAAGACAGCTGGTGTGACCTAAAGCCTGACAGTGTTCTGTTCTGCGTATGTTTGGTGTGAATCCACCAGCACCACTCTTTGGATTCATGTTAAGTCTACCCCAAAGAGTTGTGTGTATGGTATGTAAAACACATGGAATGTCATGGGCAATTTCAATCCAATCTGTCAGTCAGGGTATTCTGGCTCCAACCCTGTAACTCCAAATCCCAGCTTGCCGGAGACATGCAAAATCCTTGTACTCCAGGTAGGTGCAGACAGGTTGTTTCATGGGAACTAAGAGTAATAGTGTGGGCAATGCACAACAGGGATTCTTTTAGAGAAAAATCCTCAGAGAAGGGAAGGCAGGCTCCATTCTCCTCCTCTCAGCAAATCATTAATGGTGGTGCATTCAGTGCTTGTACCAAAACATTCATCTACCAGAGCACTACCTGTCTCTGGCTGTCTGAGCTCTCTGCGGGGCTCTGACAGGAGAGGGGGGCCTTGTGTTACTCGTAAGAGCAATATCCTGCATCTTTTCTGACCTCATGCTAGTCCCAGAACTCTGCTGCCGACACATTTTGCCTGCCTGCTGACCTTCATGACATTTTGCTGAGCCACAGGCTGGGGAGATGATGGACTATGTTTTTTCCTCCATGTTTATCCAGCACCTCGTGTGGTAGAAGCCAGACAGCAGGACTAGGCAATACTATAAATGTGCCTGGAGGTTTGATAACGGGCCATTTTTTACCTTTGGGTTCTCAGCTTCACTGATCTGTCAGTATCTGGGGGCAAGGGGAAATGAACCTGCAAAAACAAACCTCCCTTCTCTGTTCTGTTATTATCTAGACTCCAGCAGTGCCCATGAGTCCCAGTCACCTGCCACTGCACCATTTCCTCTAAGGGAAACTGCAAGGCAGGTGAGATTAACAGAGATGGAGGAGGAGGTCCCTGGGCTATCGGTTCCATGTGGTGTCAACCCCTGTGTGTCCAGGACAATCCAGGGAATGTATGAGAAGAGCAATGGGTGTCGCACCTCCAAAGTAGGATCCATCAGCCAGCTTGGTCTCCTTGTTGCCCTTGGTGAGGACGCTGACCACGCCGTGCTGGATGAAGTACATCTTCTTGCCAATGGTGCCCTCCCGGATGATGTAATCGCCCGGCTGGAACACCTCGAACCGCAGCTTGGTCAGCATGGATGTTACAAAGTTGGGGTCTGCGTTGGCAAACAGGGGCATGGAGGCAACCAGCTTCCGGCAGTTGAAGTTGATGATTTCCTGACCATGGCATGATGCAAATGAGAGAGAGAGGGAGGGAGGGGGTAGAAAAGATGGGACAGGGAGTAGGAAAGACACATGTACGTTTAGTCAACATCTAATGACCTCCACCTGACCTGTGCATTACAAAGTGGGGGAAAAAAATTTTGTTCCCATGGTGTGGCTCCCCTGGTGCAGGATGGAATGGGCTCTGGATGCTTGTGAGCTGGAGCTGACAGCTCGACATCATGCTTCACTGCCTTTGTTCCTACGCTTCCTCTCTGAGCAGGGACAGCACTCCCAACCTCCCAAACACACACAGTATTCCTCTTTCTGCAGGAAACCTTGGACTGAGGGAGGTGCGGACCACTGGTGAAATTCTGCATGAAAAAGCCCAGGGCTCCTCTCTGGGAAGGTGTCATAACTCACCCTGGCAGCCCCACGTTCTCTGGTGCCCTTGCTTGTCAGTGAGATATTAAACTGCACAAATGTGCCAAGGTGCTCAGAGAAAGAATTATCCTGGGCAGACTGGGACAGTGTCAGGAGAGGGGAGGGAGAAGAGCCACCAGTCACTCGGGCATGATCTGGATCATCAGCCTTGGCTGAAGAAAACCCAGCTCAGCTGTTCAGCTGTCACACAGCAGATGGGCTGTGCCTCTCCTGTGGCTCGGTGTCACTTGGGGGGTATGACAGCACAGGAGCTACTCTGTGCATGTCGGCTCAGACCCAGAGTGTGGCAGAAAGGGATACTGAGTAAATCACCTCGGCACACCACTCCCCAGCCACATGGGGAAGGAGCATATGGATGACTGAAGCAGGAAGAAAGAGATCTGGGTAGGCATCTATCTCCTCCTCACTAGGGGTTTTAGAGGGTTGCCCTTTGAGACTTCAGCAAAACTACTTTTAAAACATGGCTGACATTTCCTCAGCTCTTCTCTCTCCTGTGAAGGTACATTACAGGGGGAGGAATACAGAAGGAAGACCCTTCTAGAGTTGTGGCTGACATACTGGTGACCTCCCAGGGAGAACCTGCATTAGGCCTCATCTGGGGAGGGGGGCTTCTGCAAAGAATCCTTTGATTGGTGGGCCCTGCTAGAAGGCTCCTCCTTCCTTTGACTCTGCCTGCTGTCACAGCTGGTAGACGGGGCACAGATGAGGCCAACACACCATGCAGACTTTTAGAGAAGTACACAAGATGGGAGCTTGCTGAGACACTGCAGCAGGAGCTGCACAGCTGCTCAAGGTGACAGAACATGAACTGCCCACTCCCTGCCCCTCCTCACCTCTCGGAGGGGCTCGCTCAGCTCTCCCAGGATGCTCTCCTCATCAAACATCTTCCCCTGGTACCGGTGCTCGTAGTAATCATGGATGCGCTGCCGCATGTCCGCCGGGAGCTTGTGGAAGGACATGTACTGTTCCACTTGTTTGTACTGTGCAGGGGAGAGAGGAAGGGCAGGAATTACCAGGACATGCAACAGATGGTGCCTGCTCATGGACAGCACGTGCTAGACCATCCCCACACCTGCTCCCTTCACACCAAGCTAGGCCCAGGAAGGCAAATGTGGTGCAGGAGACAGCAAGTGTCCAACCCCACGTGGAGTCTGCAGGCTTGGCTGTTGTATTCCCCAAATGACTGCCCCATGTTTTAAACTTATCCTCAGCCAGTTACCCTGCGGAGATGACTCCTCACTCCCTGGGTGCTGAGCAGCCCAGGACCACGGGAGCAGAGCTGAGTAAGGAGCACTCAGCTGGGAATCTCCTCTCAGGAAACTGCACTGAGCAAAAACCACCCAAACCTGTGCAGGATGAGAGCAAGGAAAGCACAGGGTGCCCCCACAGAAGGTTCTTCATGGCACACGGCAGAGTGGAGGAGTGGGTGTGTGACCTGGCTGAGACTTGCAGCACCTTGAGGCTTCACTGAGCACAGGACTCACTGCACCAGGGGCCGCAAGAAGCAGCAGAACACACCTGCCCTGGGTGTGCAGTCACACACAAATTGAATGACACATGGAGGACCAAAATTTGCATTATTTGGTTGAAGTGGCAGTACCTGTGGCCTGCTGTTCCTTCCTTCTATGTCTGCCCTGCTGTGATGGCACCTTTGCCTTCCCAGCCAGGGCTGCACAGGTCCTGATTTCCTTCACCTTTCCTGACTCCTGTTGCCCCATGCACTTTTTCTGTCTAACCTGTCCACAGTTTTACCTAATAGTTTGCATTTCCATTGTGTTTGAGGGGCAGTGTAAGCTCTGACTGATGCCAGAGCAGGTTTTGGGGATGAATATTGTTTTCTAAGAACAAATGACACTTCCTCAAGGGCACAGGGCTGTAAGTGGGTCCTCTTGCCCTGAAGGTGCTGCAGTGACAAGGTGTGTGCACTGCAATGGTCACACTCCCTCTCACTGGCAGGAGTACAGAACATGATCCTGAGTGTGTACCTGACAAAAGGACTGTGTTGCCCCTTTGCCACCCCTCCTTCCTCTCTTCTCCCTGATAAATCCGTCCCTGAATGTTCCTTTAGTGCAGCTTGAGCTGAAGAGCCTATTTACCGAAGTTGTGCTCGTTACAGCCACTCCAGCACACCCCAGTTCACTGCTCTGGTACAGCCTGTGCTGGACCTGCCTCGCATGCCAACAGCTCCATCTGCACCAGGGAGGGAAGGAATTGCTCTAAGAAGACAAGGTGGCAGAGGGGACACTGGGGTTTTCCTGGCATTTCCAAAGCAGAGGAGCTGACTGTAAATATTCATGATCCCTCCAGTCTGATCAAAGTCAAGCAAGTCACCCCGGGCAGAGCACTGGCAATGAACCCTGCACTTCCTTACTGGGATTGCTCTGGTTCTGTAGGGACAGCAGGATGCTGTGTCAGGACAGGATGTGCTGGGTGCTGGGAGGGAGAGAGGCAGGGAAAGGGAGCAGAAACCAGGGTCTCACATGTTGGCAACTCACTGGCCTGAGGCCAACAAAAAGTTTGGCTCAGATGCCCAAACACAGACGTGTTCTGCCACTGGAGATGCACTGCAGAATGAGATATCCACCGGACCTGGCAAACCGGACGTGGGACAGGCACGACACTTATCATGGAAAGGGAAATCACTAGGCACTAGCATTTGCTGACTCAGGTTCATTAAACTTATCTTGAATCCACAAAGAGTCCTGCTCACTTTCATGCTGCATTTTTGTTGAATAAATTATTTACCAAAATTATCATTTTTTACCCTCAGTTTTAGTTCAGTGCCTTGAATTGGAGCACTGATGAGTGTCACAAGGTGCCTCTCATCAATGCTGCCAGCCCCCTGCCCCTACCCCTCTTCTTTCCACCAGAAGTCCTTGCTATTCATATTCAACTGGCCTTTGGTTCTTGGAAAAACACCCCCATACTTTTCAAATTCACAAGCACAGGCTGGATGGGGAGACTCGTAGTCTGCTTATTTGCTACTTTACGTAGACTTATTGCTTTGTAACAAAGAATAATAAATTACTGCTCTGCAATGTCCCTGGGGCTTGTCAGATTCTCCTGCCACGCTGTCCCCAGATAAGGCTCAGAGGGAAAACAGGACAAATTTACTTCACCAGAAATAAAGGTGCTGCTTCTGATTAGAAATTAAAATCATGGTTCTAAAAGAAAACTATAAAATAAGAAACCATCATTCTCTGTCATACAAGAGGTAGGTATCTTTTCTTTCCTGCCTTTGCCGGTGTTCCCTCCTCTCACCCGGCCAGCTGGAGGGTTTGGGGCCCTTAACTCCTCTATGTCAAGATGGAGCCAGCAGAGATGCTCAGAAATGAAAGCACCTTTTTCTATATTTGATAAACTGAAGATTCACGTGGGGTTTCCCCCTTTCCTTGGAGCTGCTCAGCCACACTGAAGGTCCCACTCCTGCAGGGTCAAGCATACGGTCCCATGCACATCTGGCACTCTCTGAAACCATGTCATGCCCCTCTCTGTGCCTTTCAGATGTGGCCAGGCTCCCCTGACAGTCCCTTTCACCTTCTGCCTCCCTTGTGCTTGTCTGCTCAGTCTCTCACTTGTCTCCATGTCCTCAGCCTGACCTGTGCTCAGAGATTAGTGGCCTCTCTGAGTTCAACTAAAAAGACTCATTTAGGAATTATTTAAATCTCTCTGAAGACAATCAAGTCCATTTAAATCCTAGCTCATTTTCTTAAGTCTGTTTTTCCTCAAATAAGCCCTTGAAGGAGGTATTAATATATCAAAGGGAAACCATTTGGCTCAGTATTTTTGCTTGTGTAACAGGCCACTTTCCCTCATTGCCTCACCACTCCCCTCCCCTTCTATCAAAGCTCAGAACACTCACAGTCCAAAGGGACCTAAATATTTTTAACTCCTTCCATGCCCTCAATCTCTATCATGAATCCTCCTCTCTCTGGCAGGAATAAATCACTGGCTGAAGAAGCTCAACTACTTCCTTGCCCTAGTTCTGGCAAGTTCCTGTGCAGGACCAGGAGTTGGATGATCCTTGTGTGCTCCTTCCAACTTGGGAGATTCTGAAGTTCTGTGATACTGTTTGCATCCTTCTAGAATGAGGATGAGCAGAAAGAGGGAGGTGAAGTAAAATCTGCCACCAGACAAAGTCTGGAGATGGGGAAAAGGGAACTGTGTGCAATTGGAAATCAGGATTGCTGGGAGCAGCCCTCTGCCAGAGGAGATGGCTCGGCAGGGAGGCTTCGCACTTCCATGGTGAGCTATTTATTTACTTATTTACAGCTCAAGTGCCAAAATTAATTTCAAAACTGATAATGAAGTTTGAAATCCCACACTGGGATCCAAAGAACTGCCGAAGCAAGAACACTTCCCTTTCCATGACAACACAGGCAGTCCCTGTGCATGCACAGACACTGCTCAGAGCAGGCTCCCACCAACAGTGCTCACAGAACAGAACTGTTTGTCTGACTCTGTGCTCACAAATAAGATGTCAAAATCCAAGCTGTAACTGCAGCATCTGACACAGCAAACCAAGGCATGTTCTACTGCTTCAAAATAGAGCTTCCCTTAGTAAAACATGGGCAAACCAAGTTCAAGTTCACCAATGAGGTATTCTCTGCAAGAATAAAAACTACTCGATCCCAGCTTCATTAAGGCAATTTGCACTGCAATTAATTTTTAAAAGAAACCATTAGGTTTTCATTCAGAAAACATTTCCATTTTCTGACCAACCCAGGATTCTTCCATGAAAAGGACTGAATAACCTTAAGACACTTGACACAGATTTCTGATTTTCTGGTTGAGTCGAACAACTCATTATTCATAACAACCCACTTCCTATTTCTTACATTCTTACAGACTCTGCAAACCAGTGAGAAACCCCTGATTACAGAAAAAAATACCCTGAGGCAGCATTGAGACACCAGGCCCAGAGACATCAGAGGCTTGGAAACACAATCAATAAAGTACATAATTTATAAGCCTTGTTATCAACCCCAGATGCTTTGATTGACAGCAACATGGGACACAACAGTTCTCAGGCCACCTCTGCACAGACTGAAGTAACACATAACCAGCGCAGTCATGGCAGGATGAAGCAAGGCTCTCTAAACTTTTCCAATTAGGAAATTTGATTACATTTTGCATTTGATTAAGTTTTCCAAACACCTTTTTTTCTGAAGTGCTGCACACTCCCTACCCTCTCCTTCACGCACATTACCAACAGAGTACCGGAGCTCTGCTATTTTCCTGAGATCAGAATGGATGTCAGCTCAGGAGGGGACTTCTCCAGAACCCTTTTGAACTCCAGGAATGTGAGAATGCCACCTGAGAACCTACAGGCATTGGTGACCAATCCTCTTAAGAATGCCACTTCAAATCCTGCCCAGACTGGTAATGAAGTTTCCCACTGTTTCCCAGGTTTGTGCCAGGGCAGATGTGGGAATTCTGGCAGTCTCTGCCCAACTCCAGGCTCAGAGCAGCAGAAACAAGTTAGCTCCACGTACCTGTGTCCTGCTGTCCTCGAGGCAGCCCTGGTTAAGCCAGCCCTGGAGCCACAGGAATTAATGCAGCTTCAGTACACGGCTGTGCTTGGGTTAATTAGCTCAGCTTGAAGGGGAGTGGAAGGCAGGGCTAATCAGCAAGGGCAAGTTGCCAGACTAATGTGATTATCCTGCATCCAGGACCCCAGCACAGATCTCTGCACCCAATTGCCTGTGCACACCCACTGGAGGCAGCTCAGAGCAGCAAACTGCACAGTAAACCAGACTAAACCACCGGGGCAGCCGTGAAGGGGCAGCCTGAGGGCTCCTCTCACCCGGTGCTGTGTCTGGCAGGTTCAGGTGAGAAAGAGAAGGAATAACTGAGGCAGGGAGCACTCCAGCTCCTGCCCACACGCTCCTGGCTTTTCTGACAACCACATTAGGGATGTCGGGGGGCTGAAGCTGCATCTCAGCAATTAGCAGCACTTGGAAGGTTTTCCTCACATTCTGAGGCTAATCAAACCTTGGACTTCCACAGCATCCCAGAGCTGTGAGTTCCACGTTACGTACCATAAAACAGCCCAAATGACTCCTTAAACCTGCTGCCCAGTAAGACTTTCCACTGCTGGTCTCCAAGAGCAAGGACTGCCTGAGCCCAGACAGATTCTGAGCTCTCACTGCAGGCACAAGGGCAGTGTCTGAATTCCTCTCCAACAAATATCAGTCCAACATCTCTAACATAGATGGAACATTCCAGTTGTTATACTTCAGCCTTTAAAATGACTAAATTTTCCCCAATTACAATTTGTTGAGCTCAGGCTGAAATGTTGATAGTTGGACAATGAAGTGCTTGGACAGCTAGACCATGGGATATAGTGTGGGAAGAAGGGCTGTGCTGATGTTGGGCAGGGCTGTTTCAGGAACTGGCAGGTGCTGTCACCAGTGCTCTGCAGGATTTATTGACTGAGTCTCTCTTCAGTGGTACCTGCTTGTCTCCTTGCAACCGTGCTGCAGCACGTGCTTCTTCAGAATAATGACAAGTGAATATGCAAGGATCTGCCCAGTTTCAAGGTATATTTTAAGAACAAGAGGCTCTGGATAGAGATAGACTGCTCAGGGAGAAGGAGGAGCAGGGCAATGATGTGGAGAGCAGAGAGCTGGAGAGAGTGCCAGTGTAGCACAGATCTTGAGAAGAGATGAGGCTCTGGAAGGAGAGATGACGGCTTTGCTGGGCTCTGCAACACTGACAACAGCAATTCCTACCTCTCATCAGTCGCTCCGCTGTGTGTACCTGGGGAGATGACACGGAGAGCAAAGCCTCTCTACACGATGCCCATCACTGCTTGCATCCTGCTGGGATGGGAGAGAGGATCCCAGAGTGCCTCTGCTCTGATCCAAGGAGTGTGTCTGCAGAAAGCAGCAGCATCACCCTCCCAAAAACCTCAAGGTTACAGAGTCTGCTGGGGAGGATAAGTGTGTGTGTGTGTGTGATGACTTGACAGAAATACTAATCCAGCTGAGCTCTAGGATTAGAGAAAGAAATTAATAGGAGAACCTGCAAAAAGCATGAAAATAACTTGCATAGTCATCTAGTTTATTCCTCTCATGGACAAGAAACACTCTTCCTCTCATGTAAGCCACAGTTCCTACAGACTGTGGGGTACCTTTGCAGTCAATGATGAACTTAGAAGTTAATGTTTAAGCTGATCCATGAACAGCTGAAGAAGGCTTTGCACCTCTGCTCCTGCACATGGATCCCCTCCAGCAGCACCTGCACCAGCTCTGGCACTCACTGGGCTCTACATGAACTAATTCAACCAATTAACCAGCAGAAAACTAACCTGGGAGAAAAGAAATCAGCTCAGTGAAAGTCTGAGAAGTATGAAAAGCACAGCTGAGAACAGTGTCAGGAACACTGAGCGAGAATGGGTATGTGGGACTTCCCCCCCTTGGGTCAAAGCTGTCAAATTGACTCAGTTATAACATGGAACTGCACAACATGACTTTGGGAAATGTTTCTGTAAAAATCCTTCATGATGGACCTGTAGGGGTGTTCTCTCACATGCAGCAAACAGACATCAGTCTAGGTGCGAAGATATTGTGGAGTTTGACACCAGGCTGAGGTTAAGAGGTCAGCTGCTGATCCTGCCACTGACTCTCTCTGTGACCATCACACACCCTGGAACGCAGGATGGGACATACAGGTCCCTTCTACCTCTGCCTCTGGGACTGGAAATCAGTCACTTGAGAGTGCCAGATCTAGAGAGCTGTCCTGAGTCAGAGCTTTTCAGAGGGGCCAGGGCCAGACCTGCATGGAGGCTATGCCACCGGCAGTGCCCATGTGGTGTGTGCCACAGGGGACACCCCATTCCTGCTCAGGAACCTCAGCACTCCACTGGCTTGGAGGGGGCAACCTCCCTCTCCCAATTCTCCATGGTTCCTACCACCCCATCGATCCCATCCAGCTTCCCTGCCTTGCAGAAACCAGCAGAGCATGAAGTGAGATGTTACGGAAGGAGACTTCAACAGGACAGGGATTGAATGTCCAAATGTTCAATAAATCCAAGGGAGAGGGAGGTGAGCTCTGCTCCTGAAGCCAACAGACAGCACAGCTTGGCTTTTATTCCTCTTCTCAAAAGCCCTGTTTATACAAGGGAAGAACAAGTTGGTTTGGCAGAGGTCTAGACAATCTGAAACCCCACCAAAAACCGGCTCCTGAACCTTGTCCTGAGGGTTACACCAAGCAAAGCGTCTCAGTACAGTTACCAGCTACAACTGTCTCTCCAGTCTGATGCTTCTGCTGTTCCTCTCCCCCACACTGTTTTCCCTTTTTTTTTGGCTATTCCTGGAACAGCTACCACAGTCCCTGTAGGCTGAGCTGTGCTGAGGAGAGAGGCAGAGCCCACAGGTGCCCTCAGCAAAGGATTCTCAATTGCTGCTTCTACCAGTCGACCTCCAAACTTGTTGAGATTCTCTATAATATGCTTCACCAGGCACTTTGTCCCATGAGGACTGAACTAAATTGAGTTGCAGGGCTGCAAATCACGAAGCAGCCTCATTTTAATCATGGCTACTCAAGTGCTAAGGAATGCACAAAGTAAATACATATTTGTTTTTAGGCCATCATTTGTCCCATTTGCAAGAGGAAAATGAATGTATTCAATCCCTAAGGCTTTGATCCCAGGAGAAAAACTTGGGAAATTAACCTGGTAAAACCACTACACATGAAGTACAGCCTTTGTGAAATCCTCTACCTGCTGCTTTTGTCACAAAGGTCTCCTCCTGGATCTATTAACCCTCTCATTCACATCTCCACATTCTAATATGGATTTAACCTTACACACTGCTCCTGCCACCCCCACTGCAGTCCCTGCTGGCTTCCTGGTGACTGGTTTCCCTGAGCACTAACTGGAATCCAGCTTCCAGGGTAAATTTCTGCCCTTGTCTTCAGAACTGGCTTGAGAAAAAGCCTGTAGTGCCCAGTGCTGCAGGTGTAACCTTGGCTGCTCTAGGCTGGCCAGGTGGTTGGACTTGCAAATCAGTCCTTGACTTCTATGCTACTTCAAACACATTTGAATAAATACTCTGCATCCAGAGATTTGATCAGCTTGCATTCCTGGTGCTGCAGTGTCCTTCTCTTTGGCATGCCTTAGTCTCCATCAGAATTAGTCCAAGCTGTTACACAGAGGTAAAACTCTATACAAAGCCCAGTGCTCTGGATGCATCCCAGTCCACCATGCTCTTCTTCCGGGCTTTCCCCTTTTGGCTCCAGCTGTGGTTTGGGATCTTCCCTATCCTCAAAGCATGAGTCAGCCTCTGGTCATCTTTGCTCTCCCTCTCTATCCTGCTCTCTTTTCATGGCCCAGCATAATTCTCATGTCTGGAACGACCTGGACTTGAATCACAGCTCCCCTTTCACTGATTCTGACTGCACCTGGAAAAGTCAGAACAGGACCAATTTCTCTTCTTAATCTCCAGATCAAATGTATCCATAAGACCCTGACCATAACCTCTTTGCCTACAGCTTCCCTTGCCCCTCTAATTGAGGGCAGGTGCTTTTTTTGGGTGCTCTGACCATCTCACAGGTTGACAGCATCACCTTAAACCCAGCACCACCCGTGGCTGCCATGGCGGTGGGAGCCTGATCAGCTGTGACATTTCTGGCTGTGCCCTCCATTCAGCAGTTCAACAACAGTGCAATTAATTCCACAGCTACCTGGGGAACCTGCTCTGAGCTCCCAAGCTTTGATCTCGGCTTTGGGGTTTGTTCTGTAGCTTCAATCATGAGCACTGAAGTGAATAATCTGGATACTTTTAAAGAGAGTACATGCTAAACAAAAGTTGCACATTCTGGAACATTCACTTGGGGTTTGAAACAAGATCTCAGAAAGGAAAAAGTGACTTAGAATTTCAGGTAGCAGTGACATTGATAACATTGAACTAAAAAGGCAGAGACAACAAGAATCACCCACTTGCATTACTATTATTCATCTGATCTTGCATCTGGTTCTTCTGGAGGGTCTGTCTGAGCAAATGGGTGGGGATGAAAGACCAAGGAACTGCAGCACCTTCGGGTCAGTGCCCATGCAGAAAGCCCTGTGGGGCACAGGAGGGCAGCCAAGCCCAGTCCTTACCTTCTCCTGGTACTGGCGCCGTGAGGAGTCCAGGGACTGGATGAGGGCGGTGGCATGGCCGATGAACATGGCGTAGCAGGTGGCCCCCACGATCATGCTGAGCATGGTGAGCCACACGTCCGACATGCCCACCGGCGCCTGCTGCCCGTAGCCGATGCACAGCATGTGGCTCATGGCCTTGAAGAGGGCGTAGGAATACTGCTTCCCCCAGGAATCGTTCTGCAGAGACACACAGGCACAGCTTTAGCACTGGGACGTGGCATTCCGGACGAGGACGCAGCTTGGAAAAGCACAGCTAACGTTACACCCAAAGATCAGTGTTTAAACCGCCTCCATATGTTAAACAAGCAATTTAATTCTGTGGTGGCTTGGAAGAGCTGGGCATGCTCCACTTGGAAAAATGAGCACAGATTTAGTCATTTCATCATCTTGCATTACCTACTTTAGCCAGGGTTCTTCCAGATTCCATGTACTCTTTCCAGCAAGGAACTCAGACAGTCTGACTTGTTGGTAACCTGGGATAAACTGAGATGATGCACTGGGATACTTTTACAATGACCCATGCGTAGGAGAAGCAACTGAAGGAAGTGATTACTCCACTGGGAAATGGAATGTAACAGAGAACTGGTAAAGGACTGGTAAAACTCTGCCTGAGCAAGGCTGCCAGAAGCTAAATCTCAGAGTGGGGAAAATCACTCCCCAGCAATTTAGGAAATGGCCAGGATCTGTGGTCATTACCTGAGGAGGTGGGAAGGGCAGAAAATTAAATTGCTAATGTCCAAACAGCAAGTTCTTCTCAGTGCAGAATGGGGCTTTTTTCAGGGAGCTGAGACAACTACAAATGGTCTTATTTGAGAGCAGCAATAACATGCCAGAAGAGGCCAGTGGAAGGCAGAGGCTCCTCCAGGACACCTTGTGCTCTGCCACTGCAACTCACACAAGCAGCACCTCAGCAATTACATCATGGCACAGGGAGAAAACCAGCATAAGATTCATGATTATTCTGATTAGCTTGAGTTCATGGAACAGCTCAAGGTACATTTGCCGTCCTGTGGGTATTATCTGCCAGCAAGTCCTTGCCATAAAACCTTGTAAAGTAAATGCACTGTCATCACACATTGCTCTTACAAGGCATGTGAAAAATGCCTCTGGTACGTGACACTCATCGCAGCACGTGACCTGTGCACTCCTCACCTTCTCTCTGTTCCTACGAAGGCGTAAATGTTATGGATGTAGCTGTGCAGACACATGCACCACAGCAGCTCGGAAGGTCACTGCACAAAAGGCCTGGTGGTGCCACTCGTGTGACCTCCACTCAGCAGCCTCAGCACCAATAACCAGCAGTGCTGGGAGCCCTGGATTTACTGGGTACCTCTTGGAGGTGTCTAACCACAGTCGGGTGGGCAGGGGATGACCTCTGCAAACAGCTCTGAGAGTCACTGAGGCAGGTGGAAATTTTTCAGTAACCTTACGGGTGGCCAACAGTGCCAAAGCACAGCAGTGCTGACTGGGAGCTGTGGCACAGAGCTGGGACCCCTGGAGAGAGCTGATGCCTGGTTAGGAGATAAGCACATGGACGAAGACAGGCGATAGTGTTACCGGGCCATATCCAGTTACGGTTATGCAAGACAGGCCTTATTCACTCTGCAACAAGAAGGGCAAAGCCACATCAGAGACAGTGGAGCAGACACAGGAGAAGCAGCACATTCAGAGCCCAGGAGAGATTGTTCTCTGCTCGCTGCTGGCGCCAGCCTGTCTGGGCTCACCTCCTAACAAAGCAGGAACCTGCTCCCCTGGAAAAAACTACCCTTGAGCCAGAGAGAGATGCAAGAGACAATGTGGCCATTGGTGACTGTTGGAGGCTTTGCAGCTGCTCGGGTGTGTGAGAAGCTGCAGACCAAAGGGGAGTCAGGAGCAGGTGGGGGCAAAGGGCTCTGCCCAGGGCAGCAGGAAGGGTCTGGCCACAGGGCTGCCTGAGGTGTAAGGGCCAAAGAAGTGAATCCTCTTGCTCCTTTGCCTCCATGCCTATGCTGTGGCTCCAAGAGTCCTGGCCCCAAGAAGAGATGGCAGAATTTTTTTCATTTCCCAGGTTTTGTGTCATTTTGCAGACCCACTTCTGATCCGTGAAGGCACCAAGCATTTCATACAGGCATCCCTGCACCCTCAGTGCTAACATTTACAGGAGAGACAGGCCCTTTCCCACAGCTCTGGAGCACTGGCAGTCTGAAGTCACAGCCCCTTCACTTACAGAATGGCAAATGCTGTAAATCCATGGCTTTAGCCCATCTCCCGTTTGTGTTTCAGCAGGGAAGTTGGAATCCTGAGGAAGCTTTTGCTTAAAATGGTGCATCAGCTGCAAAGGTAGGCAGCACATTCCCAGATGTACTGGGGCAGAGGGAGCAGTGCAGGTGTCCTGTCCCACCCCTTCCCTGTTAAATGACTTTCTTCCCCATTTCTCAGTGGCCACTGCAGAAATAACTGCTGCTTTCTGAGTTCAGTGTGGCAGTAGTTCAACGGGGCAGCACACCTTCACAACAGAACTGAGAGCAGGGAGGAAAGAAATGCCAGGCTGAAATTCCAAAGGGAATTTGGGGAGACAGAATAAGAAAAGCTGAGCTAGAATGTGATGTATCAGAAAACTGGCTGCCAGGGTCTCTAATGGCTGTGAACATCTGCACACCAGGCAGGCTTGAGTTTTAAAAGCCGTTCTTCCAGGAACTTGCTGCTCAGGAGTGCTGTTTATGAGGAAGCTTTGCCAGTGTTTTGTAGGAATTAGTCATCCAAAACTCTAACATCCAACGTACTGAGCCCTGTAGCCTGCAGAAACACTTCTGGCTCCCTGGGAACTCACAAGTCCCAACCTCAATTCCCAAAAGCAGCATGGCCCCCTGTGAGGACAGACTGAGGAGGTGGCTCAGTAATGACAGACTGAGGGGCCAGAGCTGCAGGAAAACATGGAGTGTTTCAAACAAATCCTGAGCAGTGTCGTCTGCTGGGAGAGGAGATCAAGGACTGCTCAAAGAGGGGCACTTCTACGAAGGGGAAGCCTTCCTGAGCAATTACCTTTAGGATACAATCCGTAAAGATCACTGGATTCTCATGGCACTGTCGATGAGATGATCCTTTGCTTACAGGTCTCAGCACAACTTCAGATTTTAGGCCCTTTGCTCTCCACAGAATGAGCAGGCAGGTCAAGAAGGCAGTACTTTAGGCCAGACTAGTACTGGGGGGTCCAAATGTCCTGTGGACACAGGTTTACCAGCAGCAAGCGCCTCATCCTGGCACAGCTCATTTCCACAAGAGCCACACTGCTATATAATATCCCAGTCCACCAGTCCCCACAGTGGGAGGGCTGTACCACTTCAAATATACTGGAGTGGCTAAAATGGCCCATTAGTGGAGGTAAATGAGGCTTTAAACAGCAGGAAAAGAAATGACTCCTTGTTAACCAAATCCCCAAGCAAGCAAAAATGGAGCTACAGATCTGTGCTTGAACGTAGTCAAGAGGGGTGTTATCCCAGACATATGTGGGGCATGGAGAGCTTTTGCAAAAGGGAGTTAAAATTACTTGGAAGCACTTTCTCAGACTAGTTTGTTTTTAACATCCACACTGGCAGTGCTAGAAGGGTTTCTCTGGGATGAGAGTTTGGACTGCAATACCTCTACGCAGATTCACCTTTAAATACTTGGAGACAATGTTTTTGGAACTCTTTAAAGGCAGTGCTGGGTTCTGTAGTGCTTTACAGAAACACCTCAAGGAAAACTACGGTGTCTCGCAGGGTGTTTTGGTTCTGATGTACACTGAGTGTGTCTCATTGAATCCTCACTTCTTGGGATAGGGACACAGTCCATGGGCACAAAGGGATGCCTGACTTAGACCATAACATTTCAGAGAACTGAACTAGTGAAAGGCCATATTTCAGCCCTGTGAGCTCCCACATGTGTCTCAGCAGTGTGATTATCTGCTCACGGAGCTGTTACTCCGGGTTTGCTGCACTGCCCTCAGATCCAGCTGTGAAATAAGGGTTCTAACCATCCCTGCCCTCCCCTGGACAGCGTTGGAACTGCTGTGCTGGGAAACACACCTCCAGACCCAGTTTAAAGGATGGGAATGGAGGGGGGGGGGGCGGAAATGGATGTGATAGACCAAACCACCTCAGATAGAATGCACCTTCTCTGGGCTTGTTTCCAAGGAGAGCTCCACATGGCCTCGACCTGAAAGCAGGGATTTTCCCAGGACTCTGAGTGCACCAGTCTCAGTTGCCCCAGTCAGCCCTGCCGTGGACCCCACTCGAGCACCCTCAGCTCCTGGGGCTCCATGTCCAATGCAGGCCTGGCCCCTACGCCTTGCCTGAGCCCTCATCATGTCCTGGGCACTGAGCATGTGCCTTGTTCCCAGCCTTGCCTCTGTCCCCAGCTCTTGCTGCTCCTAACTGGTTGGTGAGGGCACTGTCTGTGCCTGTTGCCCTTGGCTCCTGGCTGACATCCCATTGTGGAGCAATCCTTTTCTTGTTGCTCTCTGGCAGATTTTATAGAACATGATAATCTACTACTCAGATTCAAGTGCCTGCTGAGGGAGAGCAGGAGGGACCTGCTGGACCAGAGGCTTGAGGGAGTTAGGAATCACACAGCACAGCCATGCAGGACTGTTCTGTCTTCCACAACATGTGCTGAATCTCTTCTCTTCTGCTTTCTATCAGCAACACCACAAGAAAGTGCTGTGAGCAGGGAGGGGGGACAAGCTCCATGTGGATCTGCTCCCCTTCTTGTGGGGGCAGAGAGGATGATCAGTGCTCTGCAAGGTTGCCGTGTTTGCCACGGGGATATTTGCCTTCCCTGCAGGGTTTATCAGTTCAGCACAACACCCGAGGGAGGGAGCCACGTGTTTCCAGCAGCTTTCAGGTCTCAGCAGAGCTCGGGTTTCTCGGATGAGGAGCTGCCAGGCTGGGGTCTTGGGGAGCAGCACACACACTCTGCAGCTGACTCACCAGTGTTTCCACTTTTTAATAAAGTGCACTGCAGGGAAGCTAATGCTGAAGCCCCTGGGACTGGGGCTGAGCACTTAATACTGAAAACATCCTTCCCTGCCATTTCAGGAGTCATTCAGAGAGCAGCTCCTTCACAATTGCTACAGATGGAGCACAGTGCAACACCAAGATGAAGTGGACTCAGGGATTTATCGAGCCCCTGATATGATTTTGGCAACACCAGACCCTTCACAAATCCCCTGGATGAGGATCAAACCTTTAGGAAGCAGATGGGACGGGATGAATTGCCTTTCCCTGCTGCATCGAAATCAGAGCTGGTTCTGTGGACTGCCAGTGACTAGGTGGGAAACGCCGGAGCAGTGGAAGAGCAGCACCAGCACACTCAAGGAGAAAGCCTCTGAAGCATTTGGCACCTGACTTCCAGCTCCCCTTGGCTGTAGCAGCCTCAGAAAACTCCTTTTTCCCTACAGTGGTTCCATCCCAGCGTTGTGGCTCCTGTGTGTAATCAGGGCAGTCGTGCACCAAGTATATTTATCTCCTCAAAGCTATGACCAGGTCAGTACAGAATGTCCCAGAATCCAACCTACTGGCTCCCCGGCACAGACTAATGCCATCCTGGCCTCTCCCCTCCCAACCCTGTCCATCACAGCACTCAAACAGAGCCATTCTGGAAACTTCAATCAACATCCTGGCATTAAAGCCTGAGAAGAGTCCAGACCTCCACTTTCTTGTCATTTCCTGACTCAGTGGCCCCTCCTAGACTATATGTAAATGCCATCCACATCCATCACTGGTCCCAGTGACACATCTGGAATTTGTCTCAGGAGATTAAAGAACATTATTGTGAGAAAAAAAGTATCTGATTCCAGAAGAACTAATTACCCCCTTTGTTAAATATTCCTATCTCAAGCTGTTCTATATTGGCATATTCCTGGAGTGGAAGCCACCTGAACTATAGTTGGGGCATATAACCATCTCTCCATCCCAGTTTCCTAAGGCTCTATTTTCAGAGTTAATAATTTTTTCCACTTCTTTAAGTGGGGGAAAAAAAATGGTGATTTAGCTGCATAGAAGAAGCAAAAGGAAAGTCACACAAGGCCAGTTTAATTCCCAGCTTCACAGGCTCTCAAGGCTGGGAAGACAAGACTGCTCTGGATAGAAGCTTGGTACCCTACCCCTCCTGGAGATTCTGCTGAGCCTTTCTGCCTCTGGAATGCATCATTCCCGCTCTCCCCAGTCTTGATGCTAAAAAAGGTATCTTGGCTAAATCTTTCTCTTCCTCTGTCCTGCCTCCTGTCACCTCTCAAGACCCTTCCCTTTGACTATAGTTACCTTGATGGCAGCTGCAACTCCATCTTTTATCTCTGCCTCTAGGGATGAATGGGAAGATCAGCGAGAAGTTCTTGCCATCAGCCAGCAGCCAAATGTTGGGATAAAGGGCAGCATGGTTCAGTGTGCTGCTCTGAATCCATCCTGCAAGGGCATCATGGCCAAGTCTCCTCATGGGATGGGGATGGGTTCAGCCTGCTCCTCTGAGCTCCCCAGGATGAGGAGCTCTGTGTCCTCTTGAACCTGAACTGCACAACAGGACCCTGATCTTTGCTCCTGCATAAATAATAAAAAGACAACATGGGGAAAGACCAGGCAGCTGCTATATGGGTTGTACTTCTGCTGGAGATAAATAGGGGGTTCTGGTCTCCAGAACTGTCAGTCTGGCACCTTTCAGCAGCAGGAAGTGGATGATTATTACAGAGGAAAGACATGAATAAATAAACCCCAAACAGATGACTTTTTCATGGATGCTCACTCCTCTCAGGCATGGGCAGCATGTGCCTACAGCTCTGCATGTGGGAGGCATGGCTAGCTGGCACATCTTTTATACATTTTACATTTGTTCTGTTCTGCTCAAGTGCATGATTATTTCCTTTTTTTTAAGAATAAATTGACTGGGGGAATCTGGAGGTTAAGAGCTGCAATAAGAGGCAATTCTTTAAGCTTTGTCAGTTTTTGCTGCTTAATCAACTGGACATTGTCCCTTTGAATAAAAGACCCTGAATTCTCACCAAGATGGTTGAAAGGTACAATGAACTCCCCATGCATTTACCATATGGTATCAAACTCCCTCACAGCAAACAGCAGAGTGAGCAGCACAGCTTGGGATGGCACTGGGAAGTCTGGCTCCTAATCCCATAATGGGAGGCTTAACTGTTCCTCAGCAGGCTCTGTTTCAGCCCACCCTAATGGGATGTTGTGCAGCTCCGGTGGAGAGAAGGGTGGGCGATCACACCGGCCCTTCGAGAGGATATGGAACAGAGGACTTAACAGTTTGCTTGGGACCACAGATGTGAATCATGGCTCAGATGAAGCTACAGCTCCAGGACCCCCTGTGTCTCCTCCTTTGGCTCAGTGTGCCCAGAATCCATTGGAAAACCGTTTCCACCCCTGCTCCTTGCTGTTTGGGGCCAGGAGGGGGAGCCTGGCTCCTGCCTTGGCAGCAGGACCCGCAGCACCTCTTCCCGGCAGGACCTCTCCTCGCAGGCTCTGCCTCCAGGGCACCTCCGTGCCCACAGCGTGGGGTACTGGGGAGGACTGGGAAGCTGGGGGCCGGCATGTGGGTGCTGGGGGGTGTGACCGAGGGCCCGGCAGGGCTGACACTCACCACCATGCGGTTCAGGGACACCCAGCAGTCGTCGGGGAAGTCCTGCAGCATCGGCACCAGGAACTGGAGGCAGCCGTCCCAGTGGCACAGCAGCAGCATCATCCCAATGAGGTTCACGATCCTCACCACGGCACTGGCCAGATCGTAGGTCATGTGGAAGATCTGCAGGGGCCGACAGGGAGCAGATTAGATGGCAGCTCCCCAAAAACAACCAACCAAACATAATTAGACGCAGTATCAGGGTCAAGAACTTGCTAAAGTGACAGAAAAGGCTGCATCAGCTCAGGTCAGGCACAGTATGCAAGCAGAACCAGCTGAAAAACAGATTAAAAACCAAAATACAAAATCATAATCATTCACCTCTCTTGACCTGTGTTTTTGCCTTCTAATTTAACATTAAAAGCACCATAACTCATTTTATAAAATAAGCTAGTTGCAAATATTTCTGGAACATCAGCCACTCCTCGGAAATAAACTCTATCATTACATCTTTTAACTGCAATGCCCTTCTTTGATTTCTTTTCTTGCTGAATATATGTTACACAGTGACCCATGGTGGCAGCTGCCTTTGTACTGGATGTCAGCTGCAGTCTCTGCATGTATAAAATGCAAGAAAGAACAGCCTCAGACTCAGCAGAGACTTCTAGAAGAGGATCTGATTCATCTATTTTCTTGTATATCTTGTATTCTGCTGTATCCCTGCAAAAGTGGGAAAGGAACAGAGAACCACGCAGAGCTGTACAGCAGTTCTTTGCAAGGAAGCCCAGAAACCTGTACACAGGTAGCAGAAAGCACAGCTCTGCAGCCAAGTCTTGAGGGTGCCTATCACCCAACTGCACATGCAACCAAAGAAGATGACACTGTTTTCCCTGCGCTGGTGTGGTGAGGAGACTTTGGGGTACTTACCTCTTTGATGCCCAGCTTAGTGATGACAGACACACAGGGCATGTGGTGGCTGCCACCCTGAACTGTGTATCCACCCAGGTATGGTTTTCCTTACCTTAATTGGTGGACTCTGGAGAGGGATTGCTGGCCCTGGGTGGCTCAGCCATTTCTGCCATTAGCACAGTTCATGGAGATAGGTGACCTTCCTGATATCAGGAAAAGGCTCTTCCCCCAGAGGTTATTCTGGCACTGAACAGGCTCCCCAGGGCAGTGGTCATGGCCCCAAGGCTGCCAGACATCAAGGAAGTGTTTGGACAATGCTCTCAGGGACAGGGTGGGATTGCTGGGGTGTCTCTGCAGGGCCAGGAGTTGGACTCAATGATCCTGATGGGTCCCTTCCAACTCAGGATACTGACTGATGCTATGATTCAGCCTGGCACTGGGCAATGGTTTGGATGTGTAAGGATCGCACAGCATGCAGGCTTCCAGTGCATTACCCTGAAAACACAGATGCTGAACATCTGGCATCCTCCCCATGTGCTGCCATGTCACCACAGCAGTATGTCACAGCACTGGGATGGATGGAGGCCCGACAGCCATGGCTCAGCCTTGCCAACGTGTCCTGCCCTAGAACCTCATCAGGAAGAATGTTAATTCCTGCTCCTCACACATGGGCCGGCAGTCTCTGGCAGAGGAGGGGGAAATACTTGGCCAGCTGTGTGTAAATGAAGCAGAGACTCACTGCTGTCAGCTGCCACGGCTGGGCCTGCTCAGGAGCCCTGCCTGACCTGAAGCCACACACAGCATTCCTGCTCTGCAGGCCAGCCTGCAGCTGGTGACACCATGTCCTAGTTGGATTTCATGGAAGGGAATAAAAAGTAGAGGAATTCAGGAGCAAAGAAGACTACTGTGAGGCTGCATGTCCCAGCTCTATTCCTGCATTTCCACTCTGACCTGAGGATGGTGCTCCCTCCCAGGGTGTATTTCAATCAGCTCTGTCCTAATCCTGCTTGAAGCTTCCCACAGAGCTTGTGTAGTTTCTCCTGCAGCCCCCTGTGCTCTCTCTGGACTCCGCAACAGCCCTGCCACAGCCCCTCCACTGTGGTCCATGTGTCACCTGCCCTGTCCCCTCTGCAGCTCTGCCCTCACACCTTGGCTGCTCCAGCCCCACCCGGTCACACACTCTGTCCCTGCCCTGCCACCACACCTCTCCACAGTGTGACACCCTGTGTGTTGTGCAGCTGACCTCCAAGTTAGCCATGCAGAGCACACAGTGACACCTGCCCAAGCTCACCATTTCCTTAGGGATGTGGCAGGATTAACTGTCAGTTCTTCTAGTGTAAAATAAACCTGCAAACACAACTTTCTCACAGGCAGTGGCCAGAAGGGACACAGACCCTGCCCCAGGTGTATGTGAGACAGCAGTGCCTGGGCTCCTCCGAGCCTGGGCATAGGTGGCTTCAGATGACATCCCAGGGAATCACCTCTGGAGGGGCAGGTGACTCTGGACACAGTCAGGAGGTGTCTGACACTAGGGACAGGCCACAGGCATGCTGTGTGACTTTATGGCTAACTCCATACAATTCCTGGCTGCTCCAACAGAGACAGTCCTGCTCTTCCCACTACCCATGGCACTGGGTACTTGCCACATTTGCCTGTGCCACGGATCAGACTTCTCTCATCCCACTGTGAGTCATTTCAAGAGCTAAAACAGCAGAAAACTTCTGTTATCACTGTTATCTAGGAAAAGAATCATGGTTTGCCAGTTGGAATTGGCTCATCACTGTGCTGTCAGAGCTGGCTGTTCAGTTTGGATGCCTGTTTCCACACCAGATACTAACACTTCCCCACCTAATCAGGGTGCCCTGAGGTCACACACTCTGAGCAGAGCTGACGTGCTCAATCCAGGGTAGGAAGGAGCTACAGAAGGATGCTGGAAACTGGAAGGATGAAAGATTTGGATAACTGCTGCTAAACTCCATTATTTCTGCTGCATCCAAGATGCAGCTGGAGCCCACAATGTCAGTCAGTGTGAGAAAGGCCATTCTAGTGGTATTTCTGGGCTGAAAAGAAGAATATATCCAAAATCTAGCATGAAAGGCTGCTCTAGGAAATCCAGCTCTCAATGCTGACTCAATAGGTCAGTATGAAAGCTGAGGACATAATTCATAAAGAATAATTCTTCCTGGTTTCTTCTTTTTTCTTCCCCTTGCAGAACTGATCATTCTCATTTAGATAACCCAAAGTGAATCCAGCCTGTGGGAGGGAGAGCTAGGGGCTGTGCTTTTAATGAAGCTGGAGCAGCAGTTTGCAGAAGGATCTCTGAATGGATCTTTTGTGTCACCAGGGTTTTACTGTGCTAAGGACTTTTCCTCTCACACCTCTGTGGTTTCAAAGAGCTCCAGCCCTCTTGTATCCTGAGGAACTCCAGCCAAGGACAGGGAGAAGTCCTGTCAGACTGAGGAAGTGCCTTTCTTTCTTTAATAGATTAAAAGCATGGAAAGAGCTTGAGGGAATGGATGACTTAGGGGACAGGTGAATGGATACAGAGCTTCTGATAGGATGATTGGGTTGTATCCTCGTCAGGCTAGGGCAGAGAGCCTTTATTCTTTAGTGCACGCAGAGAGAGGCGAGGTTGGGTTCAGCTCTCACCTAGTCTGGACCTTGAGATCTGGACTATCTCACTGGAGTAACTGGATGGAAACACCTCCCTGAGGGTGACACTCCTGGTTTGTGGCACAGATTAACCTGAGAAGGAGATGCACCATGTCTCCGGAATTCCGACAAGTAAACCCAGATTATGAACTGCAGCTGTAAATGTCTGAACTGCAGGGAAAACATCTCCAATCCCAAATGTCAGGCTCAGGAGGTACCAGCTCATGGCCCCAGCTTGGAATACATTTGCATTCACATGCAAGATAAAACCAGGCAATGCTCGCTGTGCAGCACACAGGCGTAATTGTGCAGGGGTGTGAAGAGACACCTTCCCCTGAGAAGATCCTGCTGCAAATAGGTGCTTGTGTTGGAGGGAATGTGCTGGAGTGTTGCAGTGCCCTATAGCAATTCTATAGCTCACCAGGGAGAGGTGGGGAAGGAACATTCTAGAATAGCTGGTCCATAAGCAGGGGAACATGAGTGGTAACTGGAGCTTCTCTGGTATTTATCATTAACACTCAGGGCTTTTTGTGCTGTTGTAACACAACCCAGGCTGGGTCCCAGAGCATCACATCTCCTTCACCCCAGAACTGCTTGTACTTTCTGCCTTTCTGCTGCCTGTGATTGGGAAAAAGGGAGTGAGGAAAAGGGTAAAGCATGGATTCACACTTAAAAGCACCTCTTTGCAAGGGCATTTTTTGATAGAGCTAATATCCCTTTTTCTTGACAGTCCAAAACAAGCTGTGGCTTCAGAATCCCTGCGACAAAGTCAACTCTGTCCTTTCAGCCAAAGGACACCTTACAATGCTTTCTGAAAGGACAGCTTGGGAAAGTGGGAGGACCAAAACTTCCCTCAAAACGTTATCTCTAGTTATGTAAGAGCTTCATCTTGGAAAACCCACTCATAGGGAACAAGCTATCGGGATCCTATCAGAATGAATCTGAAACCTTGTCAGCCCCAAATGACTCGGTGCAGTCCTCTCTGATGGGCTCTGTACTACAGCACCTCAAGCCTCAGCTCTGGAGCTGGAAGAGATCAAGGACACCTTGGAGAAGTGGGGCTGGCTCTGGCAGTGAAAGCAGGGCTGTGGCTGAAATCAAAAAGCTGAGTGTTTAATTAGGTGTGTTGGTTTGTGTTGGACATGGCTTGGTGGGGCTACCAAAACAACAGCCCACCAGAATTCCTGTGATCCGTGAGGGCCACGACACTGTGTGTGAGGGGCTGCGGAGGCTGGACTGCTCCATGGAGAGGACTCTGGGGCAGTGCTGTGCAGGGAGGCAGCTCCCTTCAGGCACACTCTGCCTGCCCTGCCCCTCCAGCACAGCCCGTCAGTGCACAGAGTTCCCCAGCTCGGCAGGCTCTGCAGGCACAGCCAGGCTGCGATATGATTGCACAGCCAGGCTGGGATGTGACTGCACATTCCTGCTGGCTTTTTATGTATTGGAGGTGCTATGCTTGGAACAAATGGGTTTTCCTGGGGCTTTGGGGACAGTGATGAAGAGGCATCCTGATGACCCCGACTGGAGCCAGCACGGCTGAGCCGGAGCTCCACACCCTGCCAGAGAGAGCTGACAGCTGAATGCTGGCTCTGCACAGAATCCCTTCTATCCACAGGCTTTCTGAACAGATTCAACACCACAGAGAACCAGGGAAACTGCTTGCTGCCCTGCAAGTAACATCGCAAGGCTTCTGTAGCACCACATCCAGACTAAGAGACCTGCTGGTCCTGAGCCAGTGCTGGTGTCTGTATCCACACGATGGTTAATATGCAACTGTGATAAATCCCCTGTGGATAATCAAGGAGCTGTGACACTGCTCCAGCTTAATAGAAAGCAAAGAATTTGCTCTTCATTTATACCTTAAGAAACCCAAAGACCCAAAAAGGAAATATAAATCTCCAAAGAGAATCAAAACAGTATTGTATGTTGTTCTGAGTGCTCCAGGGTCAGAGTTAAGGTTGTTCTGCTGTGAGGAAATACATGTTTACTTAAGTTTAAGAAGACTATTTGTGGACTACAGGGAAGAAACTTGACATGTCTTTTACTCTTCCTTTCTTTCCTTGGCTTTTGTAGATAACAGAGGTAAAGATACATTTTCCTCACAGAGGCATTAGCTGCCTTTTCAAACCTCAGTGTTAATCTCCTGATATACTGGGGATAGGTGGTTACTGAAAAGAGCTTTTCTGAGCTTAAAATACTGTTACCCAGATTACTGAGGGTGGTTGTGCTGAGTCCCTGCAGCAGCAGCTGCTGTGTCTCTGTGGATCACCTACAATCACTGGCTGGGCCTCATCCTGCTTCATTCTGAAACCATCCTCGACCACAAGCTCTTGCTCATTCTGGCCAACATTCAAACTAAAGGCAGCCCATTGAAAAACTAGTGGTTTCATTAATTTTGGGATCACTACCACAAAGTTAGTGCCAATTCTTGTAGCAAATGTCACCTTCTCCACACTCAGCATGAGTCTTGACTGACACGACCCATGCAGGAGGGGAAGGGCTTGGGAGTCTCGTTGTGCAGACCCATCCTGGGAGGCTGTAGTGAGGGGAGAGATAAACAAGGCTGAACTGGCAGGATGGGCTTCTCCAGGAGGAAAAATCCTCTCCAGGCACACAGACCATTATGCACATTAGAGCACCGAAGCATGGAAGCCATGAGCATCCACAAGGAGCACAAAGCCAAACCCCTGAGCGACTCTGTGAGGACACTCAGGAAATCGGAGCTGAGAGGGAAAGGGCAGCTCCCTCAGGAATTCCGCCCCTTGAGTAAACCCAACCCACTGGGAAACACAATGTTTCAGCAAGGCAACACAAAAGGGCTCAGCTGCTCCCTTCCCTCCCCCGGTGCTGCTGTGGGGAAGGCATCATCAACCCCTACACTTGCTCCCTCCTCACCCTTCCCAACCTCCCAATTATTTTTCTAATGATGTCATGTTTAAGCTGTGCCAAAATATAAACTAATTTTACTCCAAAAGGTTTCTGTCTCAAGTAATTCACTAGGTTTTAGTGGAGAATGGACACTTTCTTCTTTGGGAGGAATGGACAAAATGCTGTTCTTACCACTACACCATACAAAGGTGCAAACTCTGAATTTCCAAGGCAACTGTTGCTCAGCCTGCTGAAAACAGGCTTCATTAAGGAAGAGAATTGTGTAAAAGAATGTAGCTGGGTTTATTCACAACTTCACCGTGCACTGGGATGGGGGAGGCCCTTGTGAAGGATCAGCTCTGGGTCAGACAGCTTTGGGCTGTGCTCATCACACGGTGTGTTTGGCAGAAGGGCTCAGTGGTACAGGAGGAGGGAGTTTGGGATCCAGATTGTGTTGGGACAACAGCAAGAGCGCCAGGCAGCACACAGCAGATGGGCTGGAGACGGGAGATCATCTGTGGAGCACAGCTACAGCTGCAGGCATTGTGCAGACTCAGGCGGTGCTCCACAGCTTGGAGTGCTGAGGGATTTGGTTTTGCCTGCTTTTTGCTGTGCCAGCAAGGAAAACTATAGCCAGAAGATCAAGTTTTAGATGAAGGCAAGAGCTTGGGGTTGATTCTCTTTTTATGCTTGCTTTGCACTAAATGACATAATCAATGTCAGTGGAGTTGCTGATGCTGCCTTGAGTCACTGCGAGAGGAGAGTCAGGGCTGTGATTCATTGGGTTTAACGCTCATGGGGGAAGAGATTGTGGATGTGCTTGGCTCAGGGCTGCCTGGAACAGCGAGTTTGAGGGAAGAGCACTGAGTGCCAGGTGTTAAAGAGAGATATCCAAGCAGATTTTACACTTAAAATATAATAATCCTTTGTGCTGCTGTGGCAGTTTTCATCTGAAGGTCTCAGGGGGCTCAGCTGACATTAATCTGGTGTGTTTCCCTATCCCCAATGTGAGCTCCACTATTAGAGATGGGCCAAACAAGGCACTTAAAAGGGAAACACCACTAGCCAGAGGTTGCACTGGAAGCCGAGAGCAAAGTTTTGAGCCCAACCTAGGGATGCCAGCTCTGATGTCCTGCTCTAAGCACTGCCCATGGACTGTGGGTACCAGCTGGAGCCCAAGGAGGTGCCCTTCACATCCCAGAAAAGCCTCGGTGTGTCTGTGCACGCAGGGAGGCAGCAGGATCCTGCTGCAGCCTGGTGCTGTGAGGCTCTGTAAGAACATGATGCAAGCCTTTACCTCCTCCCGACACAACTTAACTCTTCCCAGGCAGCTTGCTTCTGCCTAATGGAAGTTCTTCTCCAGGTAGAGTTTGAGGGGCCACGGACAGGGAACAGCAGAGAGCCCGTGCACAAAGGAAAAGAAAAAAAATAGCATTTTCTTGCCTTCTCCCACAGAGACTTGTGTCTACTGGAAAATATTTACAGGAGAGAAAAGTGAAATAGCAGGATTAATTAGCACTGAAAAAGCTGGTACAAATGCCAGATGTTTATGGATATATATAGACCCCAAAGATCCTGCCACCACCGTGTGTTTTGCCTCTTGCACTTCTGGAGTTGAGGTTGTCATGACAGCAGCCCCCCTTCCTCTCTCCATGCCACCACTCCCAGCCTAGACTTTAATCTTCATCATTTTAAGAACTTTTGTCACCAAGGCAACATGACACAGACTTTTAAAAATATTTTCTAGCACAACTCAAACGACCATCTTTCCTGCATGGTTCTCTTTAACCCTCTAAGAAAAGACATTTAGGGTTGGATTCTGTCCCTGCTGAGCCAAGCTGTGACTCCCATGGGTGTGAGACAGCAGGCACTGAAGTTGGCTGGTGCCTCCAGTGTGGAGGATTGGTGGCATTTTCACCTCCCAGGGAACAGCAACACCAGGACTGGGGCCAAAGCTTTTTCCAGCACCTCTACAACTTTGGAGGAAGCTCCCCTTTGCTTTTCCATGGGGCTTATGTTCCCATACACCTACAGCTCAGTTTTTCAACACGACCTCTCACTACAGTTATATGTCTTTGGAAAAAGATACGGAAAACAAGCCCTCAGAGCTGTAAATAGGTTGGGTATCTTGTTCTCAGGGGGAAATAGATACCTTACCTGCCTAGACTGTTTTTAATCTCTCATGGCTCTTATCTGCATCTTTGGGAATTGTAGTTCTCCTGAGAGGCTGGCAATGAATCACTTCTGGAAATAGGTCACAGGCTTTTTTGGAAGTTTAAGAATGACCAGAGTCATCAGACAAAAGGTCTGTGTCGCTCAGTAGCTATACATAGATGTGCCCAGGGAAAGCAGTATCTGGGAGGCTGGGGGGAGAGGGAGCATAAATACCTGAGAAAGGGACAAGAAACACAACTGGTTTGGAACTGGGGCCTCGAGGCCTGGTGTGGCACCCAGGAGGAGCACTGAGAGGTCTGGGAAGACGGTCCACACGGCTCTGTGCTGGCTGGCACTCAGTGGAGGTGGAAAAGGGAGCTGCAAAAGGGAGCTGAGCAGCACAGTGAGGTAAATCCATGGATGACTCAGATCATGTAGGTGAGTCCGGGCTGCAGCCTGTGTCAGAAGGACTCATTTGTGGTCTGATCAAAAATTCACTGAGCTAAGTGGGAAAACACCCCCTGAATGCACTGAGCTTGGGCGCAAAGTCAATAGAAACAGTTGGCTTGGACCAGTAATGAGACAAAATACTTATGGCAATATTGATCAAGATATGCCATTACCTAGGCCAGTTTCAGCCCTTCCCTTGGAGCACGGATCTATTTCCAGGGAGGAAACTAAAGAGTTGTATGAATAGGTGTGCTGAGGAAGGGGATCCCAACCTTCTTGCCTCCCAGCAGCACCACAGGTCCTAAAGCTGGGCCATTCCATGCACTGTTTGGAAGCTGTTTGTTAAGTTACAGCTTAGGAGAAGATCCCTGATCAAGAAGTAGAAGTTAAAACCCAGTAACTTAAATTTACTTATTTCTTTAGAGGTGTTGTTTTGGAGTTCATCAGATGCTCCCTCTGGAGCATTTGAGAGCAGACTAAATGAATGTCTGGTCTGCCACAGGTGCTTCCCTGTTCCATCTACCTCCAAGCAAGAGCCTGACCCATGGAATCAGGGACTGCCAGTTGGATTTGTATCCACACACAACCAGAACATGGGAGAAAGAAAATCAGATCAAGAGAACAGGCTCTTCAAATGAGAAAGAAAATAGTCTTCTCAAAATTCAGATTGTCTGTAAAATAGCCCTCACTGCCAATCTAGAGAAAGCTGTCACAAAAGAAATCAGCAGTGACCTTTGTCTTCTTACTCCTTTCAGCCCCATTTAAATTTTTTAGTTTAAAATTCAGAACAGACTTCTTAAAATCCAAGACTGATCCTTGGGGATCCATATGATTAACACCTGAGATATACTATCAACTCATTATGTCCTGCCCTGTAACTTCAGACTTGTTGAAGAACTACAGAACTCACACAGTTTACTCTTGATCAACCAGCACTATTTCTTTAATGCAGTTTGCATTTCAATCAAGAGAGCAAAGCATACACATATTATCTCACAACTAACCCTTGTCTGGGTTTCTGTAGGACCACATGCAAGGAAGCTGAGCCTAAAATGTACAGCCCAAAATGGAATGAGCACGTGTCTATTTGTCTTTGAAACAATTCCCTCTGCACGGGCAAGGCAAGGTCTGCACAGGCAGGTGAGGGCCCCCCCATATCCCAGAGGAACTCAGGCAGTTGGAAGCAGAAGAGTTTTATAGTTTGATTATATTTCTGTCAAAAAGCAGAACCTATTGCTGCTCCAGCCTGGCACAGCCTGCCAGGATGCTTCATGTTCTGCAGGGAGACTGAGCACTTTTCACTTAACTCAATCCTGCGCTTTAATTCAATTACAAACACAGCAACCAAGCACAACTTCCACCCTTGACTTTTGTGATGCTGTTAGTAACTGTAACATCCCTGAAAGGAAGCGGCCTGGCAGGCCTGGAGCTGTGAATGGTTTCCTGCTCCACGAGGCAGTGAGTGTGACACGGATAGTGCATCTGCCCCGGCTGCTGCGCTGTGACCCCGTGTTTTAACGAGAGTGGAGGACACTCAGCACAATGGCCTGGCTTTCACACAGGCTGAGCACCTGCCTGCAAAGTCTCCGTGCTCCATTCTGGGCACTCTTTCTTGTCCTTGCTGAGAACATTTCAGAGAGGGCAGATGAAATGCCCGGTGTATCTCCCAGCAGTGCCGGAACTGCAGCAGCCCTGGATGAATCCGGAGGAATGCCCTGCCAGCCGTGGGCAGGCTGCTCCTGGGGCACCGGCAGCACAAACTCCAATTGCTTTTAGTGTTGGTTTTTCCCTAAATTGCTTTGACAGAGACAAGTCTGAATATATCCAGCCAGGAACTGAATCATCTTTTGGGGGACCTCAACAGAAAAGATTTCAGTCATGCAAATGTATTTGCACACAGTGTGTCACACATGTCACAGCCGGTCCAGTATGAGGAATAAGGAGACAAACACCCTCCTGCTCCCTCTGCAGTAGTAATAGCAATATATCCTTTTCCATATTGCAACATGCACCTAGAGAAGGGATCTCTCAAGGGGACAGCACAGTGAAAATAACTCCCTGAGGAATACAGCTCAGAGAACCTGGGCCCTCCCACAACCTTCAGACACACACAGACCAGTTGCACCGATCCCAGGAGAGCCAAGGGGGAAGTGGCTGGGTGCACTTAGTATTTGCTTTAAGAACCTAGGGCAGGCAAAACTGTTTCTTAACTAACAGCTTAGATTACATTTATGAAAGTACGACAAATCAATTCCTGCTGTGGTTGTATCTAGATTATATAGATCATAGAAAAATGAACCAAGTCAGAACAAAGATGTTTAAAAGCAGTACTTAAACTCTACCTAAAATATTCCTAAACCTCCATTAATATATGCTGGGCAGGAACAGAGTCCCTAAAGGCTGACATTTTAATTAGAAATCCAACAGGAAATGCTCTCTGATGACAGGTATCAAGGCAAAAATCCCCAGAGGCACAGCCCAGGAGGAGGAGGAGATTTTTACAGCTCTTTTAGGGGGATAACACAAAAATATTAAAATAATCACATTTGGCAGGGATGTTGTATGTTCAAGCAAAAGACAGGGGTGGTATAAGAACGTGCTGCTGTCCCTGTGTCTCCAGTTGTGCCTCAGAGGCGGGATCTGGAGGCAGGTCCCCAGGGGGAGAATGGCAGGGGGAGTTCCCCTCCTTATTCCCTGTACAGGGCTCTTCTGTCCTTCAAATAGATTTTCAAACCTTACCACCCTTTCCTTGCAGCAAACCTGTACCAACCAAGCAACCATCAAAAAAGCAAAAGCTGTTGGAAAGTGCTTTTAAAAGGCCACACCCTTCCACAGGAAGGCTTCTATCCTTTTCCTCCGAAAACAAAGAGCCATTCCATACCAGGTCCCTGTCTGCCAGTGCTGGAACCGACCCAGACACCAAGATGCTCCTACAAATGTTAACAAAGTCCTCATCAAACCTTTTCTTCTTGCTGCATCACGTGATTAGAAAGTATTTTATTGGTATTTCTCTCCAAAAAGGCAAGACAGAAGCATTTAAACAAAGCTGCTTTCTTTGGCCCAGTTTTTGCTCTTTTCCTTCTGAAATGGCTTTGCTGTTACATCTATTCAACCTTCCCTTTTAACCCTGCCGGGAATGAGACCCACCACTGTCCTGATTCACTCCTCCCCTGGCCTGTGGGCCTGACCTCCCTCACACCAGCGTACACATGGAATGATTTCACGCCCTTCTGCTGAAACCATGCCTAACAAGGTCCAATCACATCAGCTGTGGAGCCCAGCTGCTCCCAAAAGCAGGAGCATTCAGGATCAGTTAATTCAGAACAAGGCACTGGCAGAGGGCTGATAACCTACCTCCTTGGAACACCTCACCTGAATGTGTGAGAGATGAACTGACACTTGGAAGCAGCAATGGGGTTTAACCTACCAAACTCCTGACCACCTTGCAGCCCTAGATATACTTAGAGCTCACACAAACACCCAAACTGCCCTGGAATGGTGCTGCCCATGGAAGGAGCTCTGCAGGCTGGGGACCTGCAATACCTGCTGTCTGAAAGAGCATTTCCTTGACTGCATTTGGAATTTGCTGCCTTTTCAATTGCAGTGACTGCTCCATATCTTTGCTGAATATGGCAGGAAAAATATATACAGACCTCATCTTTTTCTAGCTGACTTACTACTTTACAGGGTTTTTTCCTTTTAATCTCTTCCCCTTAAAGGAAAGAATTTCAAGCTTTTCCTTTATTCTAGGTTGTTCTCAATCATTCTTAGCAGTTTTCTCTCAATTCACTTTACTCTCTAGT
Organism: Grallaria varia; assembly: GCA_013396735.1. Taxonomy (NCBI): domain Eukaryota; kingdom Metazoa; phylum Chordata; class Aves; order Passeriformes; family Formicariidae; genus Grallaria; species Grallaria varia. Next base: position 511,823 of record VWZG01003891.1, on the reverse strand, counting down.
ATACAAGTAGCCCAAGCAACTAAAATTGGGACACTTTTATACTCAGTTAACCTACAATGGCCATTCATATTATTTTTAGTGCTTGCCTCCACCCTGTGCTCCCTCAATCCTTGTTCCTTTTTTTATCCCCTCCAGGAGAGAACCAGAAGGCAAGAAGTTCTGCAGAAGAAGCTTCTATAGAGAAGCTGCACTACAAAACAGAAACAGAGCTGCTTTAAGCCCTAGTATTTACTCTGCTTGGTTTCTTGTGCAGTTTTAAAAGAAACCGAGTCCTTTGGGAATTCACTTCAAAACCTGCTCACTCGACCTCTCCTGCCTTGCCCTCTATAAGCTGGATCATTCTTCAACTTCAAGCTGATTTAACAACACCTTGTTGCTGTAAAAACCCCCAGCCCAGCAGCAGGAAAATGTGCCCCCATCGGTGTAAGCAGAAATGGGCAGAAAACGAAAACGATGGAAGCAGCACTGAAAAAAGACATGGGGAAACAGAGTACAGAGAAAGGACAGCATTGGTCATTCCTTACAGCCCCCCAGCAGCTGTCACAGCACAGCTCCCTCTCAACGTCTCTGAAAGGTTATTCAGAGAAGTTCAGTGTGGGGCAGAATCTCCATGACTCCTGTGCCTTGCAGGGCCTTGCAAGAGCCATGTCTGCACTGGCTGTGCCTACGGAGCCTTCAGCCTGTGCCTACAAGGCTGGATCTACACTGGGAAGCAAGGATGGGCTCCAATAAGCAATGGGAATGTGGAACCAGGCTCGTGGCACACACTATTCCATCCCTAGCAGTGGCTGTAGCACTGATTCGGAGCATCAACAGTGAATTCAGGAAGGCTGAGTGGCTCAGCATTCCTGGATGCTGTTCGGCCTCAGACTGGATCTCTCCAAACCACGTCAATGAGAGCTGTGCAAAAGTGCAGGAAACACTCAGACCATCCACTCAGGGGTTGGAACTGGATGATCTTTAAGGTCCCTTCCAACTCAAACCATTCTGTGAGTCTGTAATTTCATGAAGTCAGGCTGTGAGCTAGTCTGTGCCTGGACTTGCGCAGATACAGTGCAGACCCCACACAAGCTGGGACTCGGGGAATGGCTCGGACCCACAATGAGTGAGAGCAGGAATCAAGGAAGGCTCATACTGCTTTTTCTCCCCCTGAAAAATGTACTAATGGAGTTGTAAAGCTGCAACACAGGACTGGATTTGTGCCCCAGAGAGCAAGCCATCCTGTAAGAAGGGATGGAAGGGACCAGTACAGAGCTTCAGTGGTTTGCATTTACTATAATGAGTGTCTTCCATGAGCACTTCTAACCTGAGGCAGAATCATAATTCAGTGTCAGCAGTGATTATAAATGACGCTGGATCCCTGACCCCGCAAAGCTTTGGCAGAGCAGGAAATGTGAATCAGGACACAGCATGTCAGGCAGAGGATGGAGATACCAGGAGCAGCTGCAACATACGGAATCAGGCAAGGGGAACCAGCAGGGCAGTGGGGACACTCCTCCTAGGCAACATTAAAATTCTCCTTTCAAAACACTTTAGCACTAGAGCTGAATGACTCTGCTTCAAGTAACACTATTAATTTCTTTTTTCGCATTTATGGTGCTTTCCTCTCCACAAAGTGAACAGGAATTCAGCTGCAGGCAAGGAGTTCTGCCAGAGCAACACAGGGTGAGAAAGTTGGGCTGTTTTGAAACCCAAAACTTCAGGATTTCCCAGCAGCCTGCGAAGGGGTGGTGGGATGCCTCAAAAGACCAAGGTTAAACTGAGCACAGGGTGAGGCAAATGCAGGGCACCAAACTTGACCTATTCAGATTTCCAAGCCTGGAGAGGAGAACCCAGATAGGAGCAAGCTCCATCATTTTAAGGCTCAGCATGAATTCAGAACCACAGGATCAGTGTCCCAGGTCTGTGTCCCCTACATTTGGAATCTCACAAAATGTAAGATATTGCCTCCTTTCACTAAACCTGGCTTCACAGCAGCATCATATTTCATAATTAAGTGAGACCAGAGAATTCAGTGACGTTTCCCTCTGTGACCACCTACAAACTGGCAAGTTCCTCCAAGGAATTTGCTTGGGAGCATGCAGATGGGTGTGGGCACTCCCACGAGCAGTAAACAAAATAGTCTGAGGCATCAAACATTTCACAGCCCCCAGTGGGAAGACTGAATATGGAAAGAAATCAGGAACAGATGTCTGATATCCCAGTTATTAATTTGGATCTCCCTAAAACACCAGGAACCTCAGTCTCTGGAAGGATTAGACTGATGCCCAAATCTTTAATGAATTACTGGTCCCCACCACACAGACAAGAAATTATCTGGACACTAGGATTTCATTACAGATCTTGTCAGTGGTCCAAATGGAGGATAAAAACACTTTTGACAACACTAATGACAAAGAATTTGGAAACTGTCACTTCATCAGATCTGCTGGATGTGGTGAGGGAGGTGAGGAGGTTGAGGATCATTAGGGATGAGGTGAGGACCATGGAGCAGAATGCACTGGGATGCAATTAGGGAAAAGCAATTAGAATATTGGAAAACATCAAGGGAAAATACTGATTGTAAGGGTTTTTCAGGGTCTTTGCGCCATCCCTGGAAGTGTTCATGGGCAGGTTGGACAGGGCTTGGTCTAGTGGATGGTATCCCTGCCCATGGCAGCAGCTTGGAACCAATGATTTTTAAGGTCCCTTCCAACCCAAACCAGTCTGTGATTCTGTGATTCACCAGCATCACTTTGCTAATGGAAAGGTAGGAAGCCACATCACTTAGAGTATCAGGAATCAGGGCTGATATGAAGTACAGGAGCAGCTGCAATTGCACCTGGACCTGCCCAACCCAGCACACCCTGGCTATGATTCAATGCTCCCAAGGTGCCCTGGCAAACACTTGCCATCTGAAAAGACATCAAGGGAAGACCAACAGTGACAGGCTGGGGCAGCCACAAAGCCGCAAGTCTGGACAGTGTGTGCTGTCACCCCGCAGCAAGGCCATCTGGGCTGTGCTGAGCTGTCAGCCCCACAAATACCCACAGCAGGATGAAAGGATGTCTCCGCTCCCAGTGATGACCACGGCTGACCTCTGGCTGCCAGGGCTCCAGGAACCAGGAGGATCTCTCCCTGGCCAACTCAGGAAGTGGCTGACATTGCTCTCCTGTAATTACCAGCTGCGGGAGCTCAGCCCTTCCCACCTGGCTGTGAGTCCTTCCAGCAGTCAGCAGAACAGTGCACAGCTTGCTGTCCTGCTCCCAGGAGGCTCCGGATCAAGGACTTGGGGCACTCTGCTGCCCTTGCAGCACAGCCTTCCAGCCAGCCACCTGGCTGGCCACATTTCCCAGGATTTCACACAGAGCCCACTCAGACCCCCCTCTCCCAGTTACATCCCAGGCTCGTTCCCCACCGCCAGCCCGGCTTGTTCCTGGCCCTTTCTCCTGCCAGTGCTGGCATCTGAAGTTGGCAGCTGCCTCCCATCCATCAGCACATCCCCTTTTCTGTGCCAACTGACAATTAAGCTGGCACATCAGTGCAACCTTCCCACCTTCCTGGCTCTGAAAAGCACTGAAGTGCCAGCCTCAGAGGCAAGGGGCTGGCTGTTGGCTGTTGGGCAGGGTAAGCTCTGCTCCATCTGCAAACAAGTGATGGGAGCAGGAAGCCACTATGTGGGGTGCTGATGCCCAGCACTCCCACTGAGGAAGTGCCTTGTCTGGAACAAAATATTCTCCATGCCTTTTAGCGTGGTCTTTTCACTTCAATCACTGTGGAAATACCCTCTCCCCGCTTTTCTACTTGAAAGATCTCTCCACAGAATACTTTCTTCCCACTTCCAAAACAGTAGAGGGAGTTCTGGGGTGGTATCTAGAAAAATCGCCGGCTAATCAAAGCAGGCACTGCTTCCTTCCAGTGACTGATTGGAGCACCAGCTCTTCTCCCTTCCCTCACCCCATTAGCTGATCAGGGTCAACTGCTGGGCTCTGCGGCTCTTTCCCATCTACCCAGCAGACTGCAGGGGTTGGAATGACAGGCTAGATGAGCTGCACACCCTGCAGGACAGGCTGGATGAGCTGCACATCCTGCAGTCAGAAGTTGCTCTGGCTGGGGCCATGTTTATCAGGCAGGAAAATGGCAGAGCACTCCAGTACTGTCACTCCTGAGAGCTGTGCCACACTGCTCTCAGAGACCACAGTTTGCTGGAATACAGGGAGCAGGGAGGATGCAGCAGAACGAGTCTCTACGGAGCTGTGCAAACCTCAACCAAGGCCTGAGGGTGTTCCGTGGGGGCACGACCTGCTCTGGCCTTTGAGGTCCCCCCTCTGTGGTGCTATTGATACCCAAGGGAGCAGAGATCCCTATGCAGCTCTCCAAGGAGAAGGGATCCCTCTCCCATGGCCGTGCATGGCTGGTGTGGTGGATGCACAGCTGCAGCCAGGCTGGGAGGAAGGTCCAGAGAGCTTCCAGTTTCCAGCAGCAGATGGAAGCTACTGCCAGCAGCTGCAGGTCCCCAGCCAGCGCTCTGAGAGCACGGCTGTATCTGAGGGCTGCAGATAAGGAGAGAGTGCTCTGTGATAAGGTTCCTTTTAAAGGCACCGTCTCCTGGAGGAGCTTGCGGCGTGCTGTGTCTCAGGGAGGGGGAGGAGGGAGAGGGGAAAGGCCAGAGGAACGTGTTCCAGTCTGGCTCCAGACCTCATCGTCTGCATTCCCAGCACTCACAGTGAGCCAGGATGGAAACTGAAGGGTTTTTTCCATCTTCCTAAAGTGGGCTGTGTTCTTCCTTCCCTGCCAGCAGCTCGAATGACCTTGGATGAAGGCAAGGAGAGGGGCAAAAAATCTATGCATGAGAAGCAGCATCATCTTGTACATGTATCTCATCTCCAGCAAAGTTACTGCCACAGGACATGAGAGAAGCTCCAGGAAGGATCTCTCAGGTTCCCTGGAGCACAGCTGTACTCTTCCCACATGTATCACAAAGTGCACTGTTTGAGGCATCAAAGCTGCAATCTGCTCACTGCTACATGCTGAACCCTCTCCCTCATATTGGGTAAGAGAGATCTCTCCTTTTGCTTTCCATGCTGGAGAAGCCAATCTTCCCCCTGGCAAACACCAACTCTCCACTCTGGCCTACTTGTTCTCTGTGGGCCAAAGCACAGTCAGACCCTGGCTGAGCTTGGCAAATTAATCAATTCCCTTCCCAGTCTGCAAGACAATGCTGCCAGATGGACAGCTCAAAAAAAAAAACAAAGACAAGATATTGCTGCTTAACACATTTTACACCTGTCTGACAACAGCCCTCAAAGATCAAACAGACAATCCCATGCCAGGACAGATTGGGGGAGGCAGTAGGCCTTCCCCAGCTCTCCTTTCCCCTGTCTCCTTCCACACAAGACTCTTCATTCTGCTTTCCTAATGCTCTGCCAGCCTTCTCCTGTATTTCTTTTCCATTCCAGAGATGGACTGAGTCTGCCTTATGCTCAACACAAAATACAAATACAAAATGTCTTTCAAGTCAGGAAGGAAAAGAGCTAAAGTGAAAAGTTCGTATCTGTCCTTCCTCATACCCACAAGCCTGAGGTGATTTATCAGCTGAAGAGGCAGGTGGTGGGATGCCTGTGCATGCTGGCAGGGAACAGACCTTGGAAGGGAGCTCAGAGCGCAGACAGGCAAAGCTCACCCCTATGGGGAGGGGGAGAGCCCTCTGGAGAAGGCAGAGCCAACCTGAATTACGTATTTTTCTCCTCTATCCACCTGTATGCAAATGACAGCCCTTGTTATCCCTCCTGAGCATGAAAGAGTAGTGTGGGAACAGAGAGGGAGTTGATAACGGCACAGGCTTCCCAGGACTCATTAGTGGCACAGGGCAGGGTAAGTGAAATAGGGACATACAGGGAGAGTGAAGAAATACTACCCAAAGTTCATCAGTGCATTTACTCAAATCCACCAGAAGAACAACCCCTCTGGCTGTGCAGTGGCCCCAACAGAAGTCTCTGAACTTCGGCAGCACCAAGTTTGTACAATTAACCACACAATTTCAGCTTAATTCTTTGTAGCATCAGAAAACAGACACACTGTTGGGATAGAGTAGAATTAGTGGTGTTTGGGTGATGCACACTGGAGAGGAGTCTAATCAACCCTATTTGAGGGACAGCCTCTCCAAACTGGGCTGCACTGAGCAAATCAAGAGGAATTAACACCCGGCACTTTGCTGGGTGAAAAAAAATATATAAATGAAGAAAAAACAAACACAGCTGCTGTGTCTTAACTGCTCTCCACCCTCTCCAGGGACTTGAGGAAAAGCAGGCCTGTCAGCTACTTTAAGGGACATTATCCTCACAGTTTCATCCCAGCATTTACAAGGAAGCACTGCTGCTGTTTGCCTGATTGCTTGTCAGTGCCAGCACAGGGAGAGGTTCTCCCAAAGTTCACCCTCCACAACTCCACCACGGGAGTGTGGAGCCAGACGTGAGGTGATCCCTGGGGAGGGCAGGCTCCAGCTGCTCCCTGCTCCAGGGTATAGCACTGTGCACACCCAGCACTGGGCAGTGTGGCAGCACAACTCCCCTCCCTGGGCCCACTTTCCACAGCGTTGCTGCTCTCTCCTCCATGAGACTGCACCAAGTCACTTCTCCAGTCTTCAGCTCCTGGCCCACATTTGACTCACTCCTTACCTCAAGACTTCCCCACAGACCAGTTTGCTCCAAATCCATTTAGTCACTGCACAGATCATTATCCTTTCTGGATGGTCCATTCTGGCTACATCCAAACCCGAGAAACACACTTCTCAAATTTCTCTTTTCTCCGAACCCTCAGGAATCAAAGATACACAATAACCATGATACACCATCCTCACTGTGCTCATCTACCTTGATGACCCCAAGACAACAGGTCAAGGGATAGGATGTAGGATACATGAGAGAATAATGAGACAGGGGGGTGAGCTAAGATCACAATATCTATGTCCTACATTGGGTCAGGGTCCTGCTTCCAGAGAAGAGGAGGAATAGTGTCCCCCAGCCCTGGGGACAGGACCTGCCAAAGGGCACTTTGCACAGAAGTGCATGTTCATGTCATACCTCAAGGGGATTGCCCAGGGTCTGTGTCAGAGCAAATCCCAGGCCTGATGGCACCTCAGAAGTGTGAATGAACTGCAGCTGCTTGAGATCTGTGAGGTGACTACATTATTGTCTTCATTTTATGGAAAGGAACATTGTGGGACTACAGGCATGCGGCTCATCCTGTGCCCAGAAGGAAGCTGGAAGAGGAATTCTGGTGTTTCTGTTTTAAGATCACATCTCTCACTTTCTTTTTCCAGCTGCCACGAAAGGCAGTGGATGAGCAAATGGCAAAGATACCATCACCAGTTCAGCAGGGACTTGCTGGCTACAGGGCTCTGCCAGGGTACACAACGCCACCACTGCCACTTCACTTTCTCAGGGAAAACAGTTTTCTGTTTAAATTAACCAAACACCATAGTCTTCCTTTCCCTCTGTACATGCAGTGTGCCCTTGCCTGTGAGGATTCTGCATTATTGATGAATGCTCTGTGTGTGGTGCAGCTCATGTTCAGGAAGCGCTGGGGGTTGGAAAGGAGGCATGTTTAGAAAAGCAGGGCAATTACCCCACTCTCTTCAGTTTTATGGGACAGTCTGGTTGGGGAACTTCTGGACAGGCATTATCCAGCTCACAGCTCTGGCAGCTGCTGTTCTGTAGGACTTCTGGCTTAGGAAGGTGAGAAGACACAAGGTAGGAATAGCCACCAGAATGTCCCTGACCATGCTGGAGTAGAGAAGGTGACAGACACTGGAATAGCACAGAACAGGGGCCATGCATTCCTTGGAATCAAAACCAGGGGAGAAGATCAGCAGCTTTAGAATCCTGCCCTGGTGAAGAGGTGCTTGAATGAAATGAATAAAAAGGTTCTTGTATGGAAGTTCTAAATGTACCTCCAAGTCTTTTTCCAAAAAGGAGAATTTTGCCATGTATTACAAAGCTATTTCAGAAAGATTTTCCATTCTAATGTGACTCTGGGAATGTGGAAATTGCCTCACTCTTTTCCCTAACTCCTGGGGTACTGCTGCTTAATCATAACTGGGAGAGGGAGGAGTTAAAGTAGAAAAGGAAACTTAAAAATATGCATCCTTATGAGAGAAGCAAGAATAAAATGTCATCTCAGCTCTGAAAAAGTTACCACATTGATTTCTGCTTCATAAAAATGAGGTTAAGTTGAATGCATTAAGCTGGCAAACTGGATAATTGCATGTCCTGAAACTGTCTTTGAAACAGCTCTTTTCACAGCGGTGCTCAGAAAATAACTTCATCAATAAGGCTCCTGTCCATTAAACCTTCACACACCTCTCTGTGCCTGGCTCAGGAGTGAAGCTTGTCCTTTCCGAGAAAGAGTTTTTCTTCCTTTCACCTCAGATTGGTGGGGAGAGTAAGGCTGTTTTATATTCCATTAGAATATTTCTGGCAAGAAGAAAAGAGGGTGAAAACCAAACGTTTTCCAACACACAGTGTGTTGTGGAGTCTGGCGCCGTGGCTGGCAACTTTTTCTCTGGAGTGGAAGCAAGAATTGCTCAGGGCCAAAGCCTGGCCTTGGGTTTTACTGCCCTGTGGAAGAGCATTCCTTCCCTCCCCAGCCAGCCCAGCCCTCATGCAGCCCCTGACCTTTCTGCAGGGCTGACGCTGCCCAGCACCCTTCCTCAGCACACAGCACTTGCAAAGGCAGGAGCTTGCCTGTGGCTGCCTCGCCCATGGCATCAACTCCTCAGCTGGCAGCATTACCTGGTGGTGCTGGAGCCCGAGGTCTGAGTGCTGCACTCCATCCCAGTGAGCATGGGCTGGACAGGGACCCAGGCTCTGCTCTGCTGGAGCTCCACAGCACAGCCTCTGCCACGGGGGCAGTGCCTGCAGACAGTGAGGTGTATTGACCATCAGATGTTCTCTCTCCAGCCCTATCCACTCACTGGGATAAAATGGACTGGGTCAGTCCCCCTCCCTGTGCTGTCCAGTGGTGCCTCAAGAGTGCCCACCAGCTCCATATCTAAACTGCTGGCCAGATACAGATCCTTTGCCAGACTCTTAACTCCTTAATGACAACAGTGTGGGTATTTTTCTCTCTCTGCTGGCAGAGATTTGCTCTCCCTCTCATTCCAACCCCAGCTGGAGCAGCTGTTTGGGTCCCCATGTGGCACTTCCCCCTGCCCAGTGACTGGCTCAGAGCCATGAGGATGCTCTATGGGGAGATGAAGGAACTGACTTCAATCTTTCTTGGCAAAAAGCAACTCCATGCTGCCATGCTCCTTCTTACACTCCAAAATCCCCTTTTCTTCCTCCTCCATCAACCAAGTTGATTTTTAACATGGTCCTATTTGGGCCAAGCTTCTGCCTCATTCACACAACTTACACATTTGGCACGTTCCTTTCCAGCCCTGTCTTGCTAAATAGAACAAGTGAGGTGAGGAAATGCTGTTCTCTTCAGCTGTCTCATTAAAGTATTCCACTTGATACGAATGCAATCAATAGGGGCTTACTGGAAGAAGCTTCAACAAGAGGAGCAATTAATTTGCCACCACTTGCCAAGGCTAATGTGCCTGAGACAAACTGGCCTTAAAGTGCGGGGTGAGGCTGACAGAACACGACTCCCATACTGCTAAGAGACAAACCCAGACTGGGCACTGTATTGGCAACCCAAAAGGTAACAGGAATCTCCCTCTGGATGGCTTCAAAGGCTGCATCAGCCATCCCTAACATGAGCACTGTCTGTATGTGCATCACATACATGCTGTGAAGTGCTGGCACAAGGTTGTGTGGGCTGGTGGGGGCTCACACACAACCTGAGGTGCTCATTGCCAGCTCTAGAGGGTGCAGCTCTTCCAGGCTGGCCTTCACAGTGCTCTTTCTATGGACCACAGTCCCAAGTGAGGTGTAAATCTGCTCCTACACATTCAGGGGAACTGGGCACTGCTCTTGCTGATTCCTGAGCTCACAAGACTTTGATGTGATTCAGAAGGCTCCCAGAAGCTTCCTTAAACTTTGCCATCAGAATACAGGGTTGACAAGACTGCTCTTTCTGTTACAAAACCTGTTGCCCCTCTCCTGCCCTGGTGAGGCACATCTACAGTGCTGTGCCCAGTTCTGGGCTCCTCAGGACAGGAGGGACATGGAGCTTCTGGATAGAGTCCAGGAGAGGCTGCAGAGATGCTGAAGGGCCTGGAGCATCTCTGTGACCAGGAAAGGCTGAGAGAACTGGGGCTATTCAGCCTCCAGAGGAGACACTGAGAGAGGACCTCCCCATGTCTGTCAGTGTGTGCAGGGAGGGGGCAGAACATGGATCAGCTCCGCTCGGGGGGGCCAACAATGGCACAAGAGGAATGACCAGGAACTGATACCCAGAAGCTCCACATGAACATGAGGAAGACCTTCTTTGCTGTGCACTGAGCCCTCTGAACAGATTGTCCAGAGAGGGTGTGGAGTCTCCCTCACTGGAGATATTGCAGAACCATCTGGACTCAATCCTGTGCTGTGTGCTCTGGGATGGGACCAGATGATCCACTGTGGTCCCTTCCAACATGAGCCATCCTGTGACTCTGCTGTAGGTCACAACACCTCCCCAGACCCCATGTGACGGTCACACCACAGTCAGGGCCCAGGGTCCTGCAGCACCCCAGCTGGAACAAATCCCATCAATAAAGCTCCATGCTATTAAATCTCAGAAAATGACACTGGCAAGAGGAATCCTCCTGCCAGACTTCAGCACTTCTCCTTTGAGGACCCTGTGTTATTGCAACACAACAGAAATAATAAAGCCTGGCAGAACCCCCCCTCAAAAACAATGGCCTGAAGGAAAATGAGAGGCAGCTGGCACGACATGGGCATTGAGCTGCAGGCAGCTGGTGCTGGCAGAGGAACAGGGAGACGTGAGCTCCCCAAGAGAAAGGGAAGCCTACACTGTGTCCAGGGAAGGGACACGTACGGAGAAGGCTGGGAGGAGTCTGAGGGAAGAGGAAAATGAAAGGCTGGAGCAGCAACCGGCTATCACAGTGATTAGAGATCATTAGGAGACCAGCCTGTTTCTTTAGAAAACCTTCACAAGTCCATCCCAGAATGAAGTCCCAGATTGATGGACCCTGTGACCCTGAGAACCAGAGCCTCGGCACAAGCGGGACCCTCCTCACATCCTGACTAAGGGGACTTCACTTCAGATGGGGAGGAATTTAACCCCCTTGCTGCTGCCACAGAGAGTCTGAGGCTCCCCAGGCCAATCAAACAGGCACCAGTCTGGTAAGAACAGATCAGAGAAAACACATCCCTGAGACAGGAAATGACTTTCACTTGCTACAAGCTGGATCTGAAATACTGACCTAGAGACAAATGGCTCTGTGCCCTAATCCCAAGCCCCCAAGCCATGTATTCCCTGATCATACCCTGCTGTTGACAGAAGACACATTATGCACTGCCAGAANGTCAGCGAAAAGGGCTATAAAAAAAAAAAAAAAAAAAAAAAAGGCTTTTTCCTTTTTATGGCAACCTCTGTGGCTGCACAGCTATTCAAATATTTGTCTAGCTCTTATAATTCATTAGAACCCATTTTTGATGATATTCTCTTTGAAACCGTATTCCCAGTGCCCAGGTGGGAAGCTGAATTTGCATTAGAGCACTGGAACTTCCTGCTAAAGACCAGCTCCCCTGAACAGCTAGAGGTTTCTTTCTCCTGACAGATAACATGGCACAGGGCAGAGGATGGATCCCTGGATGCCCATGGGCAGGAGAGGGAAAATGCCATGTACAGGAATGGAGAACACCTGTTTCCTTCTGTTGTCTGCTCTCCCTCAACAAGGATGTTGTGCTGCACAAGTGAAAACAGCTTGATGTAAAAGGCTGTGGTAAAATCTTGAACAACCTTCTAGTAACATGTCAACAAGAGGTTTTTTGCCATTGATTTCAGTTCAAGATTCTCTCTGAGAGGAAAAGGTGTTTCAAATTTTGGGTCACATTGTGCAGTGAGAATGAAAATTACTGTGACTTGCGTTATGGTTCTGATAAGCTCCTCTAAGGACATTACAGACCAATGCCTGATAAAGTTGCCTTCAAAAATGAAGTAATGCAAATTTAGGACAAAATCCAGCCCAGTCCCCCATCCCCAGCCACATTACCAGTGTTTGTGGAGTCTGATTTTACTCAAGGGTGGTCAGAGGTTTTAATGAGTTACTCTCCTGGGTCTGCCTTGCTATTTAACAGGATAGAATTGCAAATCATATCGATAAAAAATCTGTTAAGCTATTTTGAACTGCATGTGGAATGGGACCCTGCTGTGCTGCTTGGGAACAATCATCCTGCCCAGATCCTCCCCTCTCAGGATCCAGCTATGGATTTGGCCTAACATTACATCCCCCAGGCCACTAGCCACGTTAATTTAATTCAATAAAGGCTACAAATAGGTCAGAAGAAACTAAGGGAATTAGCAAATAAAAATGAAAATCAGTTGGGAGCCATATCCTCCTAGCCTTTGGAAGCTCTCTCCTAGTCCTTCCACACAGGCCCTCCAGCCTTTGGATCAATTTTCTGAATATCTGAATCTTCTTAAAAGTGATATCATCTTTTAGATGATGGAATCTGTGACAAGTTTTCACTAGCAGTTGATGCATTCCCTCCATTTTGAAGCTTCTCTGTAGTATGGAAAACCCATAGCATAAAAGGACAGCACTCGGGCAAGTTTGCAAGTTTTCAATAACATAATAGTTTGAAAATCATCAAATTGTCCTTTTCTTCAGGTTTCAGCTGCAAAAACTGAAAGCTGTACTTTTTTTCTGACAAAAATCTGAAAAAATCCTCACATGATAATCCTATCATTGTGATATATATCAAAACCAGATAGTTCCTTTCCTTCCCATCATAATCACTCCCATAGATTCTGAAATCAAAATATTTCAGTTATCTTAGCCTATGTGCTATTTGGAAACCAATTTATAAGAGCAGGATTTTACTGGTTTTCCAATAAATGTTCCTTGTTCATAAGTCAAAATAGTTTGATCTTAAATATAGGTTACTGCATCCTCACATGAAACACGGGGGTAGGTGCTGTGCATAAAACAGGCAAAGCTCAGCAAATTGCTGTTAGAGGAAAAACATATACAATCACTTTTTTGCTTACAAAAACCTAAAGAGGTTTATTTTGTGTACACTCCCAGTCTGCCCTGCATGTTTATTCTTATTGAGTCCATGGGCTCCATGGTGTTTTTGCCTTTATTCTTTCTGCCGGGTGACCTTGGGATAAGGTTTGTAGAGTGTTCATGTTTGGAGTCTGCCTCCTCTGAATGGTTTCTCAGCCCAGCAGTGGGAAGGCCCAGCTTCTGACCCTGGGACAGTGTGCCTCCAGGTCCATGGGGCCAAGAGCTACGGACCAACCTGGACACACCCAAGAGCTGCTGGAGCAGTTCAAAGGCTGAAGTGATAAGAGCTGTCCTCGGCAGGGACATGGCACGACTGGAACAGCCCTGTTTGGTCTGACCTTGGCAGGGCAGATCCACTCCCACTGTGCCAGCCCTCCTGCACCTCTGCTGCTGGCCTTGGGAGCTCCCATACACTGAAGTTTGAGGTAAGCAAGGCTCCAGCCAGTCCATGTACACCTGCCTACACTGTAATCAAGCCTCCTACTCCAGGGGAGACACGGCAGACTCTTCAAAAAGACTCTATTTATATTCTGCCCTACTGGTAAATTCATTCGTGAGACCACTCATGCAAAATGCATAATGCAAATGAAACTGCTACATTTGGAATTAAGCTTATTTTCATACTCCAGTGAACACGAGTGCATTAGACTGTATTTCTTCCTTTTTTTCTCTCCTTTTCTCTTCAGGTTGTTTGCCTAGCTGAAGTCCCCACAGCACTTCTCTTGAGATCTGGGGAGGATGTCAGGGCAGTCTGCTCTGAGCCACAGTGGTGCAGGCACTTCAAACCCCTGGCTCTGGATAAACGGACTCCTGTCTGGCATTGATTTGGAACCTGTGAGAGCCTGGCTGCTTTACAGCACTGCAGCCCTCGCAAAGGCAGCTCTCCCCTCACTGCAGGGGGAGTGATAAATTCATGCAGAGCATGGACAATTGCAGGGGAAACCACAGAGAGGCTCACTGGGAACTCAGGAAGTGACCACTTGTCCCTGTACTCCCTCCCAATTCCACAGCTGTAATGTTCTGGGAGGCTGAGCAAGGAGGTAACACTGTGTGTGTGCTGACTGCCTCATCCTCCTCCTCACACAGGACTCAGTCCCAGCACTAGTTATGAGCAAGGTAACAGCAATCCCTCCATCAGAAGCCACTGCCCCACCAGGGCAGTGGGATGTACAGGGGAGTGGGACGCACAGGGAAGTGAGATGCTCTGCCCAGACACAACACCCCACACTCCCTCAATGACTGGTCCACCCACCTCTCTTAACTCTGCCTCACACTGCCCTACACACATTTCTCTAGTTTACACACACCCACCCCTCTCCAGAGGACCTGTGTGTCCCACTCACACCACCTTTTTTAGCTGATCTGCGAAGAGCCTAAGAGAGAAGGATACTACCTAGATGATGAGACACAGAGTCAGACAGTGGGGGAACTACAGGAGAACAGACCTACAGTAACCTCCACTCCCAAGAGTCCTTCTCCTTCTTTAACTCTGCACAGCAGCCTGTCCCTCATATACATCCAGAACAAGTCTAGTCCAACACTGTCCTGTCCTACAGGAATTAACACTTCCAGATCACCCCTGATCAGTGCAGTGAGGAAAGATGAATGTGGGCTTTCAGACATGGATCATCTCTAGGCACTTCAGAGTGAGAGGAAGAAAGGGCTGTCAGTGTGGTTCCAGGGAGCACAACTCCCACGCAAAGATGAAGCAGCACTTCTTTTGCCTGTCTCCCTGTTGCTTTGTAGCAGTCACTGCACCAGTGACAAGGGATCATCCCTACCCTCCACTTCCCTGTGAAAAGGTGGAAAACTTCCCAGTATTAAACTCTCTCCAGGAAACTGCTGCTTGGGTTGAGCCCTGTTTGACAAAAAGACGATCGTGTTTGGTCTGACGGGCTCTGCAATGCATAACAGAGTCTGCATTGCAGTCCCAAACTGCAATCCGGCACCATCTGTCCCTTCCACAGGCAGCCCTGCATCGCTCCGGGGAGGATGTTCCCCTGGGGCGTCTGGAGAGCACCCAGGACCCTGGACAGCAGCAGGAGGGAAGAACATCCCACAAATTGTGTTATGAGTCTGAAATTAGAAATGGCTGCTGAGTCAAAATATAAGGAGCAAGAGAGGGAAAAGCACTGATTTGCTTTCATTTCATCATTTCTTAAAACAAATTCAGTACAATCAAAAGCAAATATACTTAAACCCTCTTCCACCACCTCATGGAAGGGAAGTCAAGGAGCAGAGACAACAAGTAGGGATCTCTGCACTGCTGTGGGTGCCTGTAGTGTGAAGGAACTACTTTAACAGCAGCCCAAGCCACCAACTCGCCTTTCCTGAGTGCTCTCAGGGTAGAGGACAGAGAAGCAATGCAGCCACAGGACAGGACAACAGACCTGGAGCTATTTCACTGCTCACTCAGCCTCCGACTTCCTGAGTCACTCCAGGAAGGGCACTCCTGCTTTATTCATCTCCACCTCTCTGTGCACTTCCTGCCTTTGCTACAAAGCAAATGAACCTTGTAGTGAGTTCTTGTGGCCGTCTCTCCCTCAGCATCTGCTCAGCACCTTGCACCATGTCACTCCAGACCTCAGCAAGGCGTTACGATCTTCTCTGAGGGCGGCAGTCACAAATTATAACACCACAAAGATGAAGCCTGAAATCTGTAAAGTATGCCCCAGTGCTCTCCCTCTGAGTCTGCCACGCTGGAGGAGGGGACAGTTCAGCTGTATCATGAATTAGTGTTCTGACAGCTCGGTGCAATCTAGCCATGACTTGCATGGCTGCTTTCCCTTCACATTCCCAGGAGCACACTCTGCATTAGATCATGCTCTGCATCAGGCTCTGCTCCAAAGCAGAAGAGAAAGTACGGGAAGGAAGATGAAATTGCCTTGACCAACTTTTCTTGCCTGGAAAATAGGCTCTTGAGATGTAGATAAAGATGCAGGGAGCTTTCTCTCTGCTTTGGAGAGTGCAGAGACAGGAAAAAATAACTAATTTTCAAGGTACTTGCAAGGTTGCAGCTTCACTCACATTATGCCTGACAACTCACCCTTCATCCTGGAACTCCCCTGGGAACAGCACATGGTCCAGGGGTAGTGGAGATCTTGCTTTTCACTGCACCTTTATGTCCTTAAACAGACTCTGTCTGCAGACTACTCATCCTTCCTCTCTCCCTTAACAGAGTGTCAGAGAATTTAGAGAGCAAGAGGGTTTAGACCACATCACCATCCTACTCTCTTTATTCAAGAGATAAGCACAGAGAAGAAGCAGATGGTAAACAGATGCCACAGGTCGTGGAAATCAGCTGTCTCTAGACCTTTCCTCTGAGCTGTTTCTGGCCCTTTTGGGGCTCTGAGAGGGCAAGCCCTCGCTGTTTGGGTAACTACGCTGCTCACAGACAGCTCTACAGCTACACACTTCCTGCAAAGGGTCCTGCTTTCCTCCCAGCCCACACAGCATCTAAATGATGATCCTCCAGCTGACAGCACAGTCTCAAGCGCCTGAGTAACAACAGGCAGAAGGCCCTCTTGGGAACCTGCTACAAACAAAGCATTAGGCCCCAGACACAACTGTTTAGCACTGGCACTGCCATAAGGGAGGAGAACGGGCATTCAAAGTAAGGACTTTTGTGAGGGAAGATTTAGAAGGTAGGTGCCCCAGAGGCTGTGCTCACCTCCTCCCACTGGTGGATGTAGCGGATGAGCCGGGAGAGCCGCAGCAGCCGCAGCAGGCTCAGGATCTTGGTGAAGCGCACGATGCGCAGGGCCCTCGCCGTCTTGTACACCTCGGAGTCAATGCGGGTTTCCACGATCAGGAAGATATAGTCCACCGGGATGGAGGAGATAAAATCCACCACAAACCAGCTCTTGAGGTACTTCATCTTGATCCGCTGTGGGTCCAGGATAATCTCGGTGTTGTCCTCCACCACAATGCCTGTTCGGAAGTTGAGGACAAGGTCGATGAGGAAGAACGTGTCCGAAACCACATTGAAGACAATCCATGGGGTAGTGTTTTCATCCTTGAAGAAAGTGATGCCCACAGGGATGATGATCAGGTTCCCTACCATCAGGAGCAGCATGGTCAAATCCCAATAAAACCTGGACAGCAAGACAGAGACATGTGAGATCAGCCATAGAGCAGGAGATCAGGGAGCCCAGGTCATCAAACACTAATCAACTAATGCATCTCTGCTGTCAGTCATTCCCTGGGCTCTGCTACTCTGCCTGGTACACAGAGGGCACAAGCTGCTAATTAAGTAATTAATATCACAGGAATACTCATCCTCCGGCTTCAAGGGTTCAGAAAGGAATTGAGCGAATTGAGCGCATGGCTGGGCATGCCCCCATGAAAACTTCCACTGGGACTTCGGAGTTGCCCGAGAAGAGACTGATAAACCTGTAGTTACCACAGCAACTGTTGGGTAAGGAGAAAATTTGGAAGGCCTCAGTTTGTAAGTCAGTAAAGCCATTTGGGGTCAGAATCATCAGGCTTCCTCTGACTGTCTGATCCTTCTCTGGAAGCAGCCAGCACTGATAGCACTCGGATCAGGATGGAAGTGGAGACCAGGTTGTCATCTACAGTGCTCAGTTCAGATTTCCTGCTGGGCCAAGCTTACACTGAGCCTGGACTTCGGGAGTGTAGTCCACACTCTACAAACTACTGTGTTGTACAGAAATAATCAATAAAGCTTGGAATCATGTGCCTAGAAATATCTATTTCATTTCTAAGGAAAGTAACAACAACATTTAACTACTGCTCTGTGAAGCACAGTCTCCAAGAAGCTTATCTTCACCTCAGTGGCAAGTCAGTATTATCCAGTGGACCTTACAATAACATTTTCATTTTGAAGGTACACACAGTCTGAATATAATCCCTAATTTATTTGTTTGGGATTTTTAAAAAGATTTTTCCACAGGTATTGGGGTAAAAGATACACAATCAGACAACACAGTCACAACTCACCCAGAGTGAGAACTGAAACCTTTCCTGGGTGTCAGTTTGTTGAGGAGCCTTGCTGCCCAACACAGTGGTGCTCTAGTCCCCTCCAAATGTTCCACATGTAGAGATGCCAATGTATTGTGGACTCACACTGCCAAGATTTCATCAGCTCCACATTGTGTTCTATGGGGCAGCTACTACAATATTGTGAGATATCATAACTAACTTGTCACAGCAAATGAATCTCAATAGCAGTGATGGCAATGGAGTGACTCTGGATTTACAATGAATGAACAGAGGAAAATGTTGAGTTTGTTTAAGGAGACGCACATGCTGCTTCTCTGTCTGACACATTACAGTCAAAATCACTGAAATGTTTTAGGAAACTGGATTTGCTTTAAAGTTCCTCAAGCTCTACCTTTGTTAATGGTTGTTCATTTAAAATCTTGGCCTCGGATCAGACTGAGCTGCTGCAGGATCTCTATAGCAAGGCAACAACACTGGTTTGTTAAACTCTCTGCAGCAAAACCAAAAGGGCAGAACATGCCTTAAAAGCCTTCTCTGTATAGAGTCTCTCTTCCTGGTAAGAACACAACACTTTAAAGCACCTAAAAGCATACTTAAGATTCCAGCTATTGCACATGTACAGACAGGGTCACCAGCAGCACACCAGCAATTCTCAGAATCACTCAGCAGAGGCTGATGGGAACTGATTTCAGAATAAGCAAAGTTATTCACTAACGAGGTTTCTAAAAATGTCATCAACTCCATCTTCCTTGCTCTCAAGGTGCCATGGCCCAGCAGGGAAGGGAACATGCAATCCTTCCCTCAGTCTGAAGGTACATTGGTGCTGGTAGCACTCAGCAATGAGATTTGCCCATACGGCTCTAAGAGCAAGGCCGTGTCACATAGCATATGCATTAATATTAATCCATGTTGTGATCTTCCTTATTAAGGGCCTGAAATGATGCTGCAGATTTCCCAGGCAATTAATCTCGATAATCGCACAATAGCAGGAAGTCTGGAAGCCGTGTGTGTATTATTACTGAAAATAAATAACCTCCCAGCCATCTTTAATTTGCCCTTGGGGATACAGGAGGAGATATGCACAAAGAAAATGAGTTTTCCCAAGTTTCAAATTAATGGCATGAACTAGGCATGGCCAGGCTTGCAGAAAGTCGTTTTCTTCGGAGATCTTTGGATTTTGTGCCTCTTATGCTGGGTGGTGATTTCCATACTTAGTGGCACCTGGGGACACTGACAACAGTGGCAGGATGGCTCCCAGTTTAAGTAAGAAGTTTTCCACACACAAAAGCCCAGTGAAATGCCTTCTGCCTGACTGTAGCACTTCCTGCTACCCTGGCCTCTCACAGTCAGCTGTTCTGCATCCTGATTTCCAGCTCTCACTCTTCCAGTTCTAAGCTCCTCATACTCCCTTCTCACAGGCTCTTCTCTCCCAGTGTGCCATTCCTGCTGACCAACCCATGTAGAATTATGGTTTCCAATGTGGGCAAGAGAAGTGAAGTGTTGAAATTCATGGCCATGTGTTTTCACACCACAGCTCTCCTCAAGGGTGTACTAGTGACTTGAGATTATTGCCACAGGCTCCCTCAGTTCTGAGCTCTAAAGCCACCACTTACAAACCATAGAAGGTAAACATTTGTACCCAGTGCATCCCTGCTAACAAAAGGGTATCCAAGGTGTGAGAGAGGAGATAACCTTTGAGCTCTATGGAGGAGGCAGAAAAAGCTGGAAACTACCAGGAATTTGGTCTGCACACCAATTCCAGCACCTGCCCTTACAATATAAATTGCTTAGAAAGTTTACTGTTAAGATTTGCACAACTCTTGCACATTTCCATCTTACCCACGTATGAAGTAGGATCTGCTCAGTGTGGCATCACTGGATTTAGAAGAAATTAGACTCTCGGGGACCACATCACCTCAGAGGTCTAATACCATCCATGTGTCATGTTGTGTTTACTCTGAGGAACATCTTTTCACTCCCTGTAAATTACTGGCCACAAAGACTAACGGTGCATGTGATGTATGTAAGGGCAAGCACCAGCTATTAATAACCCATGTTTTCTGTATTTCTGTTGTTCCTTTCATCCAGGGATTCCACAGGGCTGACAGTGATGAAATTGGCTCCGCTGCACCCATGAGAGGCAGATGGAGTTATTATCCCTGTCTTGCAGACAGAGAAGCCGCATAGCAAAATTAAGAGCACAGGATTTGTCCATGGAAGTCTGAGACTAAATAAGGGTTAGGACCTGATCTTGATTCTTGAGTCTAACCAGATCTGAAACTATTCAAATGACTTGCAAAAGAGCTTAACAGAGATGCATCTCTTGGACATCTTTGCTATTCCGTCTTCTTCTCACTTTGCTTCCTGTTTTCAAGAGCCTACATAAAAAATTAATAAATAGGAATGTATTGTTTTATTACAGTTGACTCAGTGCAACTGAACAGCTCACAGCACAGGGAACAGCCAGCACTATATAAACCAGATGTCTTGTTCAAACAGACTTGGTTTTTATACTACATCCTACTCTCTGCATGCTTCTTGGATCTGAAAATCACATTTTAACATGCACCGCTACCCCCGATCTTTTAATTCCTAATATATTATTTAAACAGAATGCGTCTGAGAATTAGTGTGGCAGAGACACTTCAAGAATATACGCTCCTTAAGCACTGCTGGTGTCACTCAGCTGATTTGATAGTCTGTACACTTTGTAGGTATAAATTAGTGGGTTTTGAACATTAGATCATCTTTCTGTTCTGTCTACGGCATACTGAAACAGCAGGCCAGGAATATGGCTTTTGGAAATAATTTTTAAATTAAATAAACCTTGATTTTTCAAAACTATTCCATGGTGCAGTGTGACCAATTACAGGAGCTCAGGAAGGGCTGTGAGCAACCGGAGAGGGAGCAGCGGATCTCAGAGATTAGAGGAGCACCTCTGGTCAGAACAGCATTCAAACCCCGCCCCTGAGTGAGGCACATTTGTGGCCTCAGCTTCTGTTCTGGCCCTGTAGTGTTTGTGCTGTCAGAAGAAAACAGACTTGAGCAACCTTACCTGTAAATTAACAAAGGTTTTTGGATGTTTCCAGCTCCTGATGACAGGTAGCCAACTCTGGGTTGAAGGGAGGCGCTGCCTCAAATGCATCTAACTAGAAATGCCAGAGAGCCACAATATTTTCCCCAGTAATGGAATTTAGCACAGACACCGTGGGCAACATTCCTAACCTTACAAGAACAGCTCTTCAATGAACAGATCTGGTTCAAACCAAAACCAAAGACAAATCCAGTTGCTCTCCCAAGGCTCAGTTCTCTCTCCAGAAACAGAGTGCCACCTACTGAGTCCCACATGGATCTCCATCCTCTGCTTTGATGGGGAGGAATTCCTCCTTAATTCCTCTAAAGAGCTGATGAAAACATGTCCTTCTCTCCGGAGCAGCAGCTCCCTTCCCCCGCTCTGGACTGCAGTTGAATTAGACGCTGCTGTGCGCACCAGCAACTATCCTGACAGGAAAGAGGTCGCGCTGTAATTCCCAGCACTGCTAGTGGAGCTGGAAATAGAAATCATCTTTTGTAAAGAGCATTAGCACATGTCAGGGTGGATGGAGCCACAGTGGGAGGAAAGTTTACTCCAGAAGGCAGCCATTCACAGAGGAATCTGAACTCAGAGGAGAGAGAAAAAGCAGGAAAAGATCCTTCCCTGCCTTTGGAAGTATTACTTCTCCTAGAAAGGAGTAGGTGTATTTCTACTGGAGAGTTACAACCTTTGCTTTATCGCTGAGATAATGGGAGGAACACAGTGATTCACTGCTCCTAAACACACTAAAGGACACTTAACCAGCTACTGAGTCCAAGAATTCACTTTTGAGAAGAATTCCTTTATTTATAGGGAGTTACTCAAATACCTGTGCACTTGGAAACGTCTTTGCCATGAATACCCACCAACAGAGAGTCAAATGACTTACAAAAATGTTCTGAATGCTCTGTAATGGGAAAGGACCAGGCTGAAGGATAAGATAAACAATTTTAATTCCTTCTGACCAGTCTATGCAAATAATACGTATCCTCTGCCATGCTGAATAAACCTCCTGAGAGCTATGTGTTCGGACAGTGCGAGCAGAAGAGCTCTGCCATGTCACAGCCTCCTCCAGAATTCCCTGGACGTTTGCTTCAGCAGTGTCAGCTGCTCCTCCTTCAGCCCTGGGTCGCTGGCTCCTACTGAGCAGGGGCCGCACCAAATCCAGCTGCACTACTGGGCAAATACACAGCAAACAGGGAGTGGAGATACCCCCAGGCTGGTGTGTGGGACAGGGCTGCTCCCAGATCACCTGTACCCATGGATGCTCCAAGTACCTCCTCCTGAGGCCAGTGGGGAGGCAGGGCTGGAGCTGGCAGGGGCACGGCTCATCTCCCCTTTGGACTGAGCTGGCAAAGGCACTGCGGTGCCTCAGCTGGTACCAGAGTCAGAGGGACCACTGGGTTACTGGGATGGGATATGACTCTGCACGTGTTTAACCCCCTGTCAGGAGCACAAGGCCCATGGGACGGTGAGGATTTCCAAGTGTTTACATAAGCAGGTGGATGACTGGGGAAATCTCACAGTACAAACACGGTGTGTCCCTGGGAGCACTTTGCATCTGGATTGCTTAAAGCTCCTGTGCTGTCTCTGACAGAATTTTCATTGAATTCAGCTGTCACTTCCACCTGAGGCAAGATATTTTCCAAGGTCTGTACTTAGCCTTTGACTTAGATTATCTTCAATCTACATAATTGCTCATCTAATCTCCTCTGAGCAGTGCCGAATTCCAAACCATGTTTCAAGTTTAGAACATATGCTCATATTATTACCTTAAAATATAATTACATGGGTTTTGGTAAGTGGAAAATTAAGAAAGCTACTGCTTATGTAATACTTGGAAATGGCATTTGCAGTCCAAGGAAGATCGCATTTTTATTGCTTCTCTATCATTAATTTTTAAAACTAACACTACATTATTAAACAATAATCAACACCCTGCATTTTTCAAAGTAATGTTCAAACATTAATTAAATTCCAACAGATATAATTAGGAAGGTATTATCATCCTGTATTACAGATAGACTATGAGGTACTAAAGATTTAAGGAATTATTCAGAGGTAGAACCCAGAAATCTCAGTTGCGTAGACTCAGAAAAGGTTTCCAGTCATGTTATAATCTGTAATTTGATCAGTAGCAGCAGAGGGGAAATTTCCTTTCTTTTCCATTGTAAAAATATAAATACACATGTAACTTAGCAATATTTTTATTCCAGCTATAATAGTTGACAATTTGCGAACAACATGTTTGAGGCACTGATGCATTTAAGCAATTATAACAGTGCACTGTGAATGATGCCCTTTCTTTAACTTACAAAACACAGGGTATTACAGCAACCTGAGTTAGCCTAAATTACTGGTTCTCTGATAGCAGGTCTAGTGCACCCGCTCTGCTGTCGGGCATCTCGAGGAGATGGAGATCTGTGTGACATTCAGAGGGACCTGGACAGGCTGCAGAGGTGTGTCCCTGTGACCTCCAACAAGTCCAAGTGCTCCTGCTGCCTCTGGGTCAGGGCAACTCCAAGCACAAATCCAGGCTGGGGGAGGACTGGATTGAGAGCAGCCCTGAGGAGAAGGACCTGGGGGTGCTGGTGGATGTCCCGTTGACATGTGCTGGGACCCAGAACCACTCCTGTGCCCTGGGCTGGTCCCACAGTGTGGGCACCAGGAGAGGGGGGGATTCTGCCCCTCTGCCCCCTCAGGTGAGACCCCACCTGCAGAGCTGCCTCCAGCCCTGGGGAACAACACCAGAAGGACGTGGAGCTGCTGGAGTGAGTCCAGAGAAGGCCACGGAGATGCTCCAAGGGCGGAAGCCCCTCTGCTAGGAGGAACGACTGAGAGAATTGGGATTGTTCAGCCTGGACAAGAGAAGGCTTTGGGGTGACCTATCTGTGGCCTTCCAGTACCTGAAGGGAGCTGACAAGAACAAAGAAGGGAGACTATTTACAAGGGCCTGGAGTGACAGGACAAGGGGAATGGCTTCCCACTGCCAGAGGGCAGGATTAGATGGAATATTGGGAAGAAATTCTTCCCTGTGAGGGTGGTGAAGGCCTGGGCCAGGTTGCTCAGAGAAGCTGTGGCTGCCTCATCCCTGGAAGTGTTCCAGGACAGGCTGGACAAGGCTTGGAGCACCCTGGTCTAGTGGGAGGTGTCCCTTCCCAAGGCAGGCACTTGGGTAGGATGACCTTTAGAGGTCCCTTCCAACGCAAACTATTCTGTGATCCCATGTGACAGAGATTCTGACATGAGAATTCAGAAGCACAGAGGACTAGCAAAGCAGACCTTATGTCCAGGGCAATGTACCAAGGAGTGTGTTTGTCTGAACCAGGAAACAGCTCAGTGCCCAGAGCTCAGCTGCCTTTTCCATCGGGTATTAGCTAAGGAGAAAGGGCAGCACCTTCACTTTGTGTGGGCTCTGCAGAGAGAGAGAACAAGCTACAGGTCAGGACCTCTGGGGCTCTCCTGGAGAGCTGGGACACACTCTTCTAGCAGCTACCAGACGACCCTCCAAGAATCTCATGGTGACTGCCATTCACAAGACATACATTTACCAAGACACATTTCTCTGGCCTCCATCTCGCCAATTTACAACAGGCTTTGTGAATCAGCTATGTCGGATAATCCTGACCTTCAACTTTGCTGAACAACATTCTGTGTTTCCTAGTTTTCTGTCTCGGAAAACCCAACCACTTTGCATCACCTTTGTGGTGAAGTGCACCAGCCATGAACCAAAACCACGGTAAGAAAAGTACTGCTCGAGCACTTGCGAAAACCAATGGAACCTTATCCCAAAGAGCTGCTGACACCTCTCAAGTGCATTTCATTTTCCCTCAGAGAGGGAAGCTGATGATAGGGAAGCTGATGACAGGACAACAGCACCAAGCATGAGACAGTGCTACTGTTCCCTCAGGATCCTCCCGGTGCCATGAGCTCGGCTCTGTGGACTGAGCCAGGCCTGCAAGGTGTTATTTCATTACAATCTGAGGCAGTCAGGACAGAGAGGATCATGGAAGTGCTGCTGCCAGCCTTGCACGTGTCCTGGGATAATGAGAGTTCTGGACATGCACTCTGTGAAGTCAGTGCCTCCCACCCAACCCTGCAGTGTGCTAAATAGGAACTGTATAGACATTTCCAGGAGTTTTATGTGCAATCTGCCATTTGATGAATGCAAATGTATTGGAACACCTACTCCCAGTCCACACTCCGCAGACATACTGTACCACACAGAGACAATATGCTCCTGTACTTCATGTCCAGTAATGATGAAATACAAACATGACACAAGGATAAGAAAAGTCACAGTGGATTTGGCACAAAGTAGTCAATTGACCACTCTCCTCAACTCCTGCTGCCTTCCCGCCTGCAGATATCACCCTAACAAATTAAAGCCTATCTTAAATCTATACTTAGAACCCAGTCTTCCCAGAAAGGTAAAAATAAACAAGATTTCATTTCTCACACAGAAACAGAGATAGCCACAAGAGACCTCGTTTGTTCCGGCTCTAAATTTGGAGCATGAAGGCCAATAGAGCACACATCCCATTTCCGACTGAAACAGCATTATTAATATTTTCTCCCTTGCTTGGACACATCTATTAGTATCTCATGCAGAACTCCCCTGTAACAAGCTGCAAAAGCAGTGAATTTTTCATGGGTACAACTTAAAGGAAAGCTTATTTCCTCTCATTTTGAAGGCCCAAAGAACCAACAGTCACACACTGAACCCAGAGAGTTTATTGTCATTCTCGTGTCACCACTGAGGTGATCACAGATACAAATTGTTGTGCAGTGAAAATCCATTGCAGCAGTGGCTGGAGATGATGCCACAGGAAGATAATGCGGTACAGATTCAGTAGGAGGTACAAGACTCCTCTAGAAGAAAATCAGGTCAGCCCCTACTCTGACCTGTCCGGGTGGACTCCTCTCCCCAGTGGAATGTCAGACCACTTTGGGCTCCCTGCTGAAGGAAGGTGTAGCCCGTGTGCACAGCACTGCATGAGGTGTGAGCTGGCTCATCAAACTCCCCCAGAAGGAAGCTCCCACCTCACATCCTCCCAGGCTTAAAGAATTCAGTGCCATGTTCTATTTGTAGCATTTAACCAAAGGTACTCTGATGGCACAAAGCCCAGGCCAGGAGAGCTTAACCCTCTCTTCACACCCCACCCTACTGCACTCATTAGTATCTGTGGATTCCCCTCTGCTCTGCTGGCTCCACAATGAATCCCAGAGGCTGTCAAGGTGTTGGATGTGTATTGATTCCACCTTGCTCCCAGAATACATTATGCATGAGACTGCCATGCTAAGGGCCTGGCAATTCCACAGTGTTTGATCTTCTGAAATCTCCTGCTTGTATGAATATGGAAAAGTTCCCCTTTGTTTGCTGCCCATTGATCCAGACATTGACCCTTCTCCATGCGCATTTATCTCTGATGATTTAATAATGAAAAAGACCAATAAACTGAGGAAAGGAAGGAAGCCCCTTTAGGGGAACCTATTGCCATGGAAACATGCCATATGTTGTTGTTGTAGAGAACGGAGAGATCAATAAGCTCTGCAGCTTCCAAGTCACTGGGAATATGTTGTGGAATGTGAAGGACTAAAACCTAAAGACATGCATAAGTTGTGACATTATGAAGTTCAGGCCCTGGCCCATATCCAACATCCAGCATGAGTCAAATCCCAGTGTTCAGCAGTCGGTCAGGAGGGTGGATCTGCACCAGGGAGCTCTGAATTGTCTCAAAAACCAGCAATACTGAGCTAAGAGTTTGGTTTCTACACAAGGATATGAAGGAAAATGACAATCTATATAATCTATATAGATGGGACAGGTATATGGAATTCAAAAATGGGATCACAGAATGGCTTAGGTTGGAAGAGACCTTACAGCTCATCTTGTTCCTCAAACCTGCCATGGGCAGGGACACCTCCCACTAGACCAGGTTGCTCCAAGTCCTGTCCAGCCTGGCCCTGGACATCCCAGGGATGGGGCAGCCACAGCTTCTCTGAGCAACCTGGCCCAGGGCCTCCCCACCCTCACAGGGAAGTTTCTTCTCAATATTCCATCTAATCCTGCCCTCTGGCAGTGGGAAGCCGTTCCCCTTGTCCTGTCATTCCAAGCCCTTGTAAATAGTCCCTCGCCATTCTGTCAGCTCCCTTCAGGTACTGGAAGGCCACAAATAGGTCACCCCAAAGTCTTCTCCAGGTGAACACCCCCAGCTATCCCAGTGTGCCTCCAGAGCAGAGGGGCTTCCGCCCTTGGAGCATCTCCGTGGCCTACTCTGGACTCGCTCCAGCAGCTGCACGTCCTTGGGCTGTTATTTCCCAGGGCTGGAGACAGCTCTGCAGGTGGGGTCTCACCTGAGGGGGCAGAGGGGCAGAATCCCCCCCTCCCCTGGTGCCCATGCTGTGGGACCAGTCCAGGGCATGGGGAGGGTCTGGGTATGTCTATGTGTTCAGAGTAAATGCAGAGGACACACGACACCAACTCATGCAACAGGTATCTTCCACCAAGTATCGTCTTGCTAAGTTACAAGAATGACAGGCTGGGGTTCTTAAATATTTTGTGTTGACATGTCTCTCTTAATATGAGTTTATGTGAGATGAGGATGTCAGCCTCGACACTAGGAAGCCAAATTTACTAAAATTAAACACCAAAATAAGGCAGAGAAATGACATGAGTCACACAACTAGGTAAGAATCACAGTTTAGAAAGTGGGGGATGGTGGAGGGGACATTGCTGTGCTCTCTGCGAGCTGTTGGTTTGCTTTGGACTGACAAATTTATGCCCTCATGCTCTGCAGCACTCCACAAGGAAGTGACAAATGAAGGCAGCAGAGAGCTAAGTCATACCTATCTCAGCCAGCTGAGAAAAAGACTTCCTGCCATCTGAGATGCTAAAAGTGTTCCTCCTGGGTATTGCTGTGGCACAGCTCAGTGTGGATCAGGAGTCACAATTCCACTCTCCACAAATGGAAGCAGGGTGAAACAGAAGGGCTCTGAATGGTTTCCCACTGCCAGAGGGCAGGATTAGATGTTGGGAAGGAATTCTTCCCTGTGAGGGTGGGGAGGCCCTGGCCCAGGTTGCCCAGAGAAGCTGTGGCTTCCTCATCCCTGGAAGTGTCCAAGGCCAGGCTGAACCAGGCTTGGAGCAACCTGGTCTAGTGGAAGGTGTCCCTGCCCATGGCAGGGGGTGGAATGAGATGGTCTCTAAAGTTCCTTCCAACCTAAAGCAGTCTGTCATTTTAGGATTATTGCGACATCCAGGCTCTCATTGAGGCTCCTTGAGCCCAATTTGGGGGACACACCATAACCTTTGAACCAAGCACCATCAGCACAACCATCTCCACAGTAGGTGGAAACACTAGTGGATTTAAGCAGGCTTAGAGACAACTCTGTATGTGGTTTAGCTGAGTACCTGGCCATTTAAACCCAGCTACTTTGCAATGACAGACCAAAAAAGAGAGGAAGAGCTTCCTATGCCTGAGGACGGATCGAACCTGCATCTGATGCAGCCACTGTCCAGCTACATGAAGCAATTTACCCACCGAGGTCCATCTCTGCTCACAGCCACATGTGCTCTCTCATATTCTCTCTTCAGCGTCTAAAGTTAGTAGGATTTACGCCTGAGATAAGCAACAGCATGTGCCACACTTCAGCACCCGTGCACACATTCCTACCACTCTGTGTGAGCCCTGGATATGCCAGATGGGACGGAGAGAAAACACTTAACCTCTTTCCTGCCTAATGGCAGAGTGGGAACCTAAAAAGCTGCCGGGAAGAGGTAACAGAAAGTAGCGTGGGGTTTTCCAATGGTCTGCTGGATGTTCATATTCAAATCTTTCACTCTAAAGGCCCAAAACTTCCTAAACCAGATGCTCACTGAAGGGATGGAAGGCTACCATGACAGAGTATGCTGGCTGCACGTGGCTTTCCCCCTGACACGGACAGCTCACCACGGATCTGCAGGTTACGCAGCACAGGGAGTTCACTCTCAAGTTAAGTGCCTTCTTTACCAGGTATCGCTTCTGGGTTAACAACACCTTGGCCAACAGCGATGGCATCTCTAGTGCGAATCTTCTGCCTACTCAGTGAATGTGGCTTAAGTGTCAGAGGAAGCGCCAAAGGAGCAATGCGTAAGGACCACGGATTGGGATGGATGGAGAATAATTCTGCTCTTACCAATCCATTTTACAGAATCAACAGAAAACTGATTTACATCCTTACTTTAGCCCTGGTGGGCAATGTTCATGCTGGCATCATTGTGTCAGACAAAGCTGAGCACACAGTGCCAAGAGCCCCTTTCTGTGGGGAACAGAAGATGGGGTGGAAGGGAGGAAGACATCTAAATGGTAACGAGGTACTGCCCACATGTGTTTCAGTTCCAGGAACACAAAATACTTTTCCTCAACTCTCCCGCTGCTAACATCAGACTCTTGTTTGTAATGAATTGTTCAGGCTGGAATGGAGCACAATGAATCCTCAAAAAGAGTAATGCTACTGGGATCTTGGGGCTATTCAGGTAGCTGAGACCCCAGACAAGAGATGAATCACATTCTAAAAATGCAGCAGTTAAGGGGGAAAAAAAGTCCAGCTGCTTCCGATTAGTTTCAGTCTCAGAAGAAACTTACTGTGCTAGGGCTGTGCTCACCTAAGGCATCCACCTGAGTCCACTATCCCC
The DNA here is from genome assembly GCA_013396735.1 of Grallaria varia. NCBI lineage: Eukaryota > Metazoa > Chordata > Aves > Passeriformes > Formicariidae > Grallaria > Grallaria varia. Next base: position 481,952 of record VWZG01003891.1, on the reverse strand, counting down.
TCCCAACATGGGATGCTGAATTAATTACTGCATGTGCTGAAACACTATGGAGTTCCCAAGAGATTGTTTCCTTTCTGACCCCAAAGCACATTAGGGCACGTGGTGGAGTCTCACCCTCAGCATCTGCCAGTGGGGGAAACTGAGGCACAGAGCGGCTGCTGTTCCAGAGTGCCTCACTCACACACAGGTCCTCAGCAGAAAGGAGAAGAGAAACCAGGGATCCTGATGTCCACTCAAGCACCTGAAGGGCACTCAGCTCCCATCTTAGCCCTTCAGCACCACAGAAAGGTAGTTCCTCATGTAAACAGCCACTGGACTCCAAAGCCCCTTCCAGTTCCTGAGAAGCAGTTGTGGTTATCCCCTCAAACATTTCTGCACTGACCTAACTGAAATGAAGAAACCCAGCAAAAGCTTAAGGGCAGCAGGAGACTTGGGAAAAACGAGGAGGAACTGGTGCATACTCCAAGACAGGAGAACGGAAAACTTAGAAACTGGACATTTAGAATACATTCTCCCTGGAAAGGATACCATCAGACACATGTGCCCAACAGAGAATGCTCTGCATCACCAATTATACCAAACAGAAAGAATTCAGTGGCCATGTTCAGGACATATAAGGCCTTTCCCCTCATGTCAAGACTGGTAGGAGCCAATCTGGCTTTTCAGCTTCACTATGTGCCATGGAATGTGCTACATATGCTCCTGCAAAGGAAGCAGGTGATGAGATCCAGGCATTTCCACTTAGCACCTCTCTGCCTTTTGCAAAGATGCAGGATGTTGATGGATCTCTCCCGCTCTTTATAGGACATGCTGCAAAATTTCTGACTTTTCATTTTTGTGGTATGGCGAGGATTACCAGGGAATTCTCCTTTATCCAGTGTAGCAGGATCTCAGTGACCCACACAGTCCTCTCCAGCCATTTGTTCCTGTCAAGAAACCTTCCAGAGCAAGTTGGAACTGCGGCCTCTTCTCTCCTCACCATTCCAAGTCCCCATTATGATAAAGTGGAATTTGCATAATAACAGTCTTTAAAAAAAATATACAAAACAAGGAAAGACTGGTTCAAAACTTCTTACAGCAGCTCGCTGTAACTCTAATGTCCAGTGCTGCTCTTCCAATATACAGAGTGCCAGAGACATGCCGACAAATAGTGATGGGCACCATTAAAAAATGCTTAGATAAATCTTTTCCAGTATGGGCTGGACTTGCTCTGCTCTATTTAAGTCAATGGAACACAGCCATTGAGCCCTGGGGGAGCAAGTGCCAGTCCTAAATCATTTCTTTGATTAATTGTTCTTGGGAAGGAAGAATTCATTAAGCATTCTGCTCAGCAATTAGAAATAAATATATTTTTAGAATGAACAACCTGCCAGAAACAAGTTGTTTTAGAAATATACTCAGCTTGATGCAGCCCATTTTCCATCAATACATAACAAGGAGGCTCCAGCCTGCCAGCTTCCATCCTGCCTAGAGGGATATTGCAGGGAAAGGTAGGACAGTCCTGCCACTGGGAGACTACTTGTGATGTCTGCACCGCTCAAGTTCAGACTGTTTGAGTAACTCACAAGAAAATAATGTAGTTTCTCTGTATATTAGTATTCCAGACATAAAATGGGAATATATTCCTTGCTATTTCACAGAAATATGACAAAGCTCTTTCTTCAAACAGCTGGGACAGTGCAGATAAGATAGTCATGAAAACTCAATAAATAATGAAAAAAACCCTGGTATTTACACTTTGGCATCAGGCTCAAACATGTTACAAAGTGAATGTGAAATAACAATCTCTGCAAAGATTTCTGGACACAAGACCAATACAATTGCCACAGCCCTCAGGTATAACTGAAATATGCAAGTTGCTTTGCTGACACAGTAAATGGCCACCAAAAGGACAGTGAAACAGGGACCTGTTCCAGGGCAGTGATAGTCAAATACTTCCCTATTAAAGGCGCAGATTCTACTAAATGAAGTGTAAGTGCGCATTTGAAATCCACCTGTTTTAAATTTCAAACTCCCTTACTGCAAGGCAGGAGATCATCACAGGGTCCATCATGCCTGAGCCCAGAGAACCACATGGAACTGTGAGATGGGCAGTGGCATTTTGTCCTCCCCAACAGGACAGAAAAATCTACTTCTTGTCCTGAGTCTGGAAGAAGAAACCATAAAAGAACCTAAACATGCTCTGGGTTCTGAAAGTTACAGCCACAAAAGACTATTTCAGGCTTTTAAGTTTTGTGTCTTAAAAGAAAAGACATGTCTTATCCTTTGGTTGTGGTGCCTAGAGGCAAGTCTGTTCCCTGCCCTGTTTTGGGATGTACAATGGCAGCAATGTCTCAACGAATACCAGCTTTTCCAAGAAGAACACACTCTCAAAGGGCCCTCTTCTCTAAAACATGAAATATCCCTGTAGTTTTTTACTTCTCCACACAGAGAACCCAATTTCAAGGCCACTGCAGCAGGCACTGGCTCAGCCCTTGATTTCAGCAGGAGCATGAATGTGCTGGGGGTACCATGTAAGTCGGCTGGGAACTTGTACACTTCAACAATGCTGCATTACATGACTTCTCTGTTTTTCTTCTTTTTACTTAATCTAGTCCTTCTGTTTAAGTAAGCTTAGAGCAAGGCAAAAGCCAGGGTTTTCCTCTTGTTGTTTCATCCCACAAGAAATGTCTGTGCTATGACTCAGCCCAACTGGCTGGCACTGGGAGATCACAGGGAGGGTGAGAAAAAGGAGAAAGATGGTTCAGTGATGAGGGTACCTGGGAGAAAGCTCTGCAAGCCATTCCAGCCAACATCCTCAGTGCTCCGGTGGGGAGCAGCAGAAGGTCTTTCATTGGGAGTCCAGGAAAAGCAGAGAGCAGATTAGCTCTGCTCTCAAGTACGTCCAAAACTGTATTAGCTCATTAGATATTCAGACAGTAAATCAGGGATCTCCTCATGAAAGACATCAGTGATTCAGAAATAGCTGTTCAGTGGGCGAAGAGCAGAAAATTCAGTGCTCTAAAACACCCCTGCTGGAGCAACAGAGCACTGGGCTCACTAACCCCTGCTTTGAAGATCCATTGCACAAACATCCCAGTGTGAGTGTAATCTGGTATTGCTGCTAGTGTGGCATTAGCAGGTCTCAGACAGTGCCAGACACTGAGCCCATATCTGTCTCGGAAGTACATGCACGAGGCACAGGCCTGAGGTGTCTCTGAGGAGGAAAACTGATTCCCAGTGTCACCCCCACGAGCTGTGATGGATTCTTACCCGTGCATTTGGCTCCATGTGTCTACTAATAAAACCTGATTTCAATGAAATGATCGTCAATCCTTCCACACCCATAGGAACTTCAGTGTGTGCAGAAATAACCTTACTCAGCACGGCAGCAAGGCCAATGCTGAGGTGAAATGCAGCAGAACAACATCCAAACTGCAGCTCCAGGGCAGGGTCTGAGTAAACCTGAAGTACATTATTTGAACTGTACTTCAATTACTTGCAATTGTTATCTGGCTGCCTGTAAAGGTTAGTAGTTTGCTCTGTCAACAGCCACGGATTTATAATTATCAGGGTACCTCATACTGCTACAAAACTACTCCACTTGGAATATCCTCCCTTCTGCCTCCTGAACTAACCAGGTCCATATACATTTTGCCTTTGAAAAACCAGTTTTCCAAAAGCTTGTGAAGATTTCTCTTCCCTCTTCTGGGTTCAGCTGTAGGAAAGCCATGCTCCACCTTGAACCAGACAACTGGAGGTGTAGCCAACCATGTCTTTTCCCCTAACTGGACTGCGGATCTTAGTATCCAGGTTTGGGGCAGGCACAAGTTTCCACTTACCTGTCCTTTCCCTGGAAAAATCTTGGCCACAAGGATGTATAGAGAAAGCAAGGCCAAAGATTATTCGTGGGTCAGGCTGAGGAAATGTAAGTAACTCACGTCAAGGCATCTTGTTGAGCTCTTTCACAGCTTGTCTCTGCACTTCTTATCTAGGAAACTGGAAAGAATTGCTGATAGGCTACCATTACTGAGAGTGTGTGTATGTGTGATGATTACACTAGAGGAAGTGTTTAAGAACAGCTCAGCCTTGTGAAAGTAATACCCTAGAACAGCTGCCAAGTCCCAGGGGGGTTATGTCCCTGAGTCAGGCATGACTTCCATCCCTCAGTGTCTCCACAGCTATACTCATGGATAGGCATTGTCTCTTCCACTCACTGTGGAGTTCTCAGTCCTACAAAGAGGGTTGTGCTGATTGGAGGACTAAGCTTTTGAGAAATGTCACTGCTTTTTATCCTGCTTTGAAATTTCATCCATGGGAAACATAGGACTGGAAAGACTTCTGAGGTGGTTTAGGGTGGAAGAGAAAAAAGAGGTAGTGGTAGTCTGGATGCAGGAATCACCATCCTGTGGTACCACTGAGAGGGATCTTTGCACAGGTGTTTGACGTGCTCAGCTCTGGTTTACACTTCTCACATCCCCATCATTCACAAGTCACTGTATTATTAGACGCACCCCCGATGTTATGTATTAATTTCCCAAGCAGACTCATTCACACACATACAACACATCCACCCACATGCAGCAATGGTTAGACAGACACAAAGCATCCAGCAGCCAATTATTCAGGGTGGGAACAGCTTGCATTAGCTCATGATGAAGCTTAGCCTTAATTCTGCTGAGCTGGAGAGGCTGGAGCTGTGCGTTTCTCTCCTGACTGACTGCGGAGCTCAGAGCAGGGCAGATGATGTCAAGGCAAATCCTTTTTTGTCTGCACTGCAGATTTGGCTGTGTGAATTTACTTGCAAATGAGGCTTTCAGATCCCCTGTTCAAAAGCAGGAGTCCTAGGCCATCCCCACATCTGCCACTGTTAGCCCAAATTCCTGTTTGTGCTGCAAAAGGAGCTGCCTGTGTTTGGAAGGCTCGCGCCCAATTTCCAGCCACAATCTACAGACAACAAGAAGCCAGTGGAATCCACCGCGTTTGGGTGATGGATCAGGAGCAGATGAGAGAGGAGTGCCTGTGTTGCAAAGGGACAGCGGAGGAGCTCAAGCACAAATGGAACAAATACACAGAGAAGAGGCCCCAACAGTGGAACCTTCCATGAGGTTTAGCAAAAGCAAGGACCAGAAACTGTTCAAAATCAGTCAGGGTTTAGCCAAATTGCACTGTCAAATCTGGAGTTTAAGCATGTCTTTGACCCAGGCATTTGTTCCAATTCCCTGGATGCTCTAACCACAGCATACACAGTGTATGGCCTTAACATGATCCCAATCACACTTGTGTTTGCACTAAAAGCCAAACATCACAACAGATTACCCAAAAGAGTCAACAGTCAGCCAGCTGAAGGGATGTTTCTAAAGTTGCCACATCACAGAAAGGGACAGACAGCTTGCCACCTCCTGTGCCAGACCTGTTATTCAAGAGTGTTTACTGACATCGGGAGTCACGTATTCCCAAATAAAAGGGTAACGCACCTTGCAGTACAACATGACTGGCGAGGAAAAGATGGAACATTTTCTTTTTAGAGCATCTCCAAACCCCATGCAGGTGCTGCACAATTCTCATTTACAGACATAAAGGGTAAAATTCCTTTTGTCTCCCTCTCCATACTGGCTTTTTTCCTATCTTTTTCCAGCCTCATTCTAAATGTGCCAGACAATACAGCATCACACATGGAACTGTAGAGCAATGGTAACCACCTTCCCTGTTAAGACAAAGGAACCAATGATTCAGGAATAACCTAACAGTGATGGAACAGGGATCCACTCATTTTTCTGGTCCTAACAAAAGACAGACAAGATATAAGACCAAATCTACAGCAGGACACAGAAACTGAGAATCAAGAAGAAATTCTCATGAAACTGCCTTGTAGATAACTACCACACACCTGCTGGTATCTACTCTTCCATCTGCTGTTACATTACAATATTTTAGAGTCCTCCAGCATCTTTCATGTCCTCTGGCAGCACCATTCCCCTTTTCCAAAGCTGGAGATATCAAGGCACAAAGTATCTGTCCAAGACGGCTCACAGGATCCAAAATAGATGCCTGACTTGCCTTCAAGCTTGTCCTTCTGGCTGTTATACATTGCTTATGATTCAAAGTGCATCCGCAGCTAAATGAGCATGGGAGAATGATAGAAATGCTTCATATGGGCATCAAGGAGAACAAACCATCATCTGTATTCTAGACTGGTCCTTTTTCCTGCCCTCCCCACAATTCACAGAAAAATAGGGATGAAAAAATACATTCCTCTTGTTATTAATAGAAGCAATAACTTGGGCATGCATTAGAACTTTAAAGCAAGGGGGAAAGGTCAAGCATCAAGAATTTGTGCTTAATGAAAGTGGGTTTGCTATTGTTAAAAAAACTGCACAGAGACAGTCATCGTTATCATGTCTCTTATCGTTTGGCCTGTTGGGAGAGCTGGCCCAGGACACTGCCTTTGCACTGCCTCACTCTGCAACTCCTGCTGCTCTGCAGAGAGCCAGGATGCCACTGCACTGCCTCTCTGCACCACCTCCAGCTGGACACAAAGGTGGACAGAGGTGAGGGAACACACGGAGCAGGGCTGGATAATCGGGGGCCTCCCCTTCCCCCAGTCCCCCAGTGACACACACACACACCACGCTGCTCCTTCACAGCTGAGCCACTGCCCTGGGTGACAGTGTTAGAGCTGGGATGAGTGAGCACCTTGCCCTGAAATCACGTGGGAAGGAAAGGGCTTATTAAGGTGGAGTCCCCCAGTCTCTGGAATGCAGCTGTTATCTCCCTCCAGAGCTTTGGCGTGCTGATAACTGCAAGACATTTCTTTCCCACACCCAGGCAAATCCAAATGCACTTCACTACCGTGTTTTCCATCCCCCACCGTGCTCAGGTGGGGCTGAGGATCACAGTGTAACAGTGGCTCTGACCACAAGAACTGACTCCCAGCAGAGTTCCTCAGCATACAGTCCCACTGGATCTGTGCACAGGGATGAGGAGCTGCTCTGTGTACAGCTACCGATTTCCTGGCAGTCACAGGCACCCTGAGCACAGCTGTGAAAATCAAAAACCAAGAGTTACAGCTCCTGCACTGGAGTCAGCTGGCAACCTGCAGCTCCTCTCCTGCCTCTGAGCTCTGTAACAATGGATGCACAAAGAGACAACTCCTCCATCCAAAGAGGCAGAGATTTAAATCCTTAATTAGCACATTTGGACGAGTCACCACAAATGAGATTAGCTTTTGTGAATTGCTGGGGAAGCTGCTGTGCCCCTATAATGTGGAAGTGGTGGGCCCTCAAGCTGACCTTGGAATTCCCCTCTGGATGCTCATCTGCTTTGCTCTCACGGCACTGTCTTCCCCTGCTGCCTGCAGGGTCTCCTCGGGAGATAACAGCCTGGTTTTCCTACAGCCTGGAGCTAACACCAGGCACGGGGTGACCATATTTGGTATCAGCCACCGTGAATATAAAGCACAGAATGAATAATTCCAATTTGTAAAGGCACTTCGCAGGTAGCAAACCATTCAACATGGAAAGGTGGCAGGAAAAGGCTAATAGCACCTTGTTAGCCCAGTACACATCTGCTCCCTCTTCTCTGTTTCTGGAGTCCTAAGTGCTGTTTCTGCTGACAAACCCCAGGTTTAGTGCTGTGAGCACTGCAGAGCTGTGGAGCTGCACAGAGCCAAGCTCGGTTCTCCTCTGCCTCATGCTTCACCAAAAACCAGCCCACTCAATACGGACACCTGGGCACTCCTTACTGCTTGTCATATACAGATCTTTCATGCAGAACCCGCAGGGTGATCATGTGGTGCCACCTGGGCAAGAAACCTTGTCCTGCCCTGTAAGCCGGAAAGTGACTGTTTTTCAACCACCTCACTAAGAAATGCTCAGGTATCTGTATCGCTGCTGGGAGAAGAGGTCAGCTAAATGTTTCGGAAAGGAACTGAAATCAACCCTGTTCACCATAATGACTCTGACTCTTCTGCAACTAAAGCAAGGACCTCTTGTGAAGTTACAGATCCCTATAGACGTCCAAAAGGCAATAATGTCACCAGCTGGGTGCTGCCTAGCCTGAGAGATGATTGTGGATACTGCACCTGCACCAGCAATCACATGAATACATGTGGGACACAGAACCAAGGAAGGAGCAGGAGAGGACATAGGTCTCTCTGCTTGGAAATGAGCCCATGCTCTGCTACAGACCAGGAAAGGGATATAAGAGCATCTGTCAGAGTTGGTGATTTTCTTAATTCTTCCTCTTGGCTCGAGTTCTAGAAATAGTCTCATTCCTCCGCACACAGGAACAGCCTGGACTGTGTTCAGCCACAGACCTTGTGGCATAAACACTTAGGGGTGAAATCTCTCGCTCTCAGTAGCCACTTCCCTCCAGCTTGGCCTTTCCCTTACACTCAGCAGTGGAAATGAGTTTTTTGAAGTTCTCAAAAGGATTTGGCACCTTTCTTTTTGAGTGACATTCATCTGTAGGTAAATTGATTTAATAGCTTGTTAGAGTGCCAATTAGGACCAACAATAACTCAATTGACCTATAACTGCCTTGGCACCAACACAGCTTTCAAAAATAAGAGAAAGGAAGAAATCTCTGCTCTGGCAGAGATGAGAGCTCAGATAGTTGGTTTCAAGAGCAAACTGAGGGATTCATGGGCTTGCTAATGAGATGCTCATAACACATCAGAAACAAAGACAAATTTCAATGGTTTCAAGCTAAAATGACACTATGTTATCTCCAGACAAAGATCACTCTTTTATCTGTATAACAAATGGATTTCAGTGCAGCAGCAGTGACTCTACAGCAGAAAAAACCTCAGTGCCACAGAAACCACTAGCACAGTTACCTAACCAGAATAATACTGTATTGAAACCCCAAGTTTACCTCCTTATAAGAGTACTGAGAAATCCTACACCGATTCCATATCTACTAATACACATCTTCAGAAAATACATTCTTCCCTCAAACATAATCTGCTTCATACTAATGCAGTGAAGATTGTGCTTCTCTACAAATTCATCATTTTAAATGCTTAGCTCCAAGGACTGAGGTATTTCAAGTTTAAAAAACAGAAAACGTTAGTAGAGTTTGTCTAAACACTGGTAGTGTACAAGGATAGAAAAAAGGATAATGTGGAAGGGTTTTAAATTACTAGGCAAAAGCATCCATTTTCAAATCAGGAAGGGGACCAAGAAAACTGAGATGTTTGAAGAGTTGGAAGGACAAGAGCAACTAAGACTATACAGAAGTAGAGGGAACTAATTTGGAGAGACCCATCCAGAGAAAAACAAGAAGGGTAAGGATGGGAACTGGAACTGGACTGAGTAAAGAGCCAAGTCAACACACTGCAACTGGAATATTGCAAGGGGCGAGGTGAGATACTAAAAACTAAGACAAAATCTTAGTGATCAGATGATTAGCTGGATATTGGGATCTAGGACTGGCTGGACAAGAGAACTACCATGAGAAGCCTCAAAAATGGAGATGGGATTGGTGGGATGAGAAACACAGACTTGAAGAGAGGGATGGGGGAAACAACAGGCTGGAGAGAGCGGGGCTAAAGGTGAAAAGGAGAAAACAAGCAAAGAGTTTGTAACAAGCAGAGCATGTTTCCCTTTGAATTCTGGAGAGTAACCTAGGAATCTGGTGCATCACTGTTCCCTTGCTGTAACTCCCTGCTACGGCTACTGCTTAATTCAGGGCAGTGCAGCATAGCCTTGGAACGATCCACACCTGCCAATGAATCCAGAGATATTATTATGCAGAGGACAGGGATTGATTATGTTTCTTAAAACCTTAAAAACTGTACAAAACACTGTATTAAGAATTAGACTGCAAAGTCAAAATAGAACAGCAGAAGGGAATGTGGCTGTACCTGTGTGTTATGTTACAGTTGTTACATGATTCAAACCAGTTCTTCCCAGTGAGTTCATGCTTCCTTCAAGATAGGAGCAAAGGCTTGAGGCAGCTATGTGCAGGGAAGACATTTTCTGTGGGAGCCTATTTCTTGCACAATCTGGCAGGTTTGCAATGGAAGAGATAAGGAACAAGATGTGATGGCCAGGGCAGGTGAGCGGTGCCCTGGAGACTCCCCACCTGCCAAAAAGTTCCTGCAGAGCTGTTAGACAGAACACCCAACTCAAAACCAGAGTTAGAACAGTATTCTCAGATGATGATTAAACAGCACACAATGTCATTGTTTACAGTGGTGGTTATTTTTTTGCTATAACAACAGACAAACTAAGAACCTCCAGAGGCCTGGGAAGAGGGTGGGTGGGGTCAGCACAGCAATTTCCCAGTCTGGCTGCTCCCCAAGTCACGCTAAGACATGGTCCAAACCACACTGTCCAAATCCTTTTAAAGCACCCATTACTCCTAGAACAGGTGGTCGTTAGCCCTGTGCCCTTGTTTTCTGGGTCCCAGGGATGGCTGATTCCGTACAGAGCATCCCAGGGCAGAAGTCTGAACAAACGGGATGCTGTGCAAGGTCTCCTGCTCTGCAAAACTCTGCCTCAATTCCACTACACCAGTTTAGGGATGTTTTTGACCTCAGTCTCTATGAGTCTCTGCCACCTCACTATAACCTGGGGATGACAGTACTGGTTTCTTAGCCAAGGTGTCACAAAGCAAACTGAAAATTTATTAGTGGTATAGTTGAATATTTTATAAGTGTCAAAACAAAAAAAACAAACACGGAAAACCAAAAAAGATCAAAATTAGTTTGTTTTTTTTTTTTCCAGAACAGGATCTAAGATATAATAAATATGTTATTTTATAGGGGGAGATGGAGAAAATGTTAATACCTTTCCCAAGGGAACCATCCCTCAGTGCACTCAGGGAGCCATGGGCATCTGTGGAAGAGATAATGTCTTCATCTATTGGTAGAGATTGGTATGAAGAGCCTGAATTAAGTTTATGGAGAAAATCTTAATCACGACCCTTTGTAAAAAGTTTGCTTTAGTATTTACATATGTTACTTTATCTCATTTTCTGCACAATACCGTAATATTGTATTACAGTCTTAAAATATATCATGATGATACACTGAGGTGTTTCTGAGGTCTTCCTGTTTTCAAGCTCAGGTCTGAATTTGTCTCATACACAAAACTATATTCCTACATGGATTGTCTAGTGTGGGATTACGTATCTTCCACCTCCTCACATGTCAGCTGGGGCATGAGGCATTGATGACTTGCCCATGGACATGGTAAATATGGCTGCAGCAGTTTGATTCCCTCAGTTCATGGTCACAAAACCACATTTTTTTCTCCTGCAACCGGATTCAAAGTCCACCGAAGACAACAGAAACCCAATCCATCCTGTTTAGTGGGATTTGGATTATCCTTCATATTATCCCTGCTTGGATTCCCTTGTTCTGCTCCAGAAAACTGCCCTGGGAATTCCCAGGAAAGTTCACTGCAGCAAAGGCAGCAGGATCTGACTCCTCCCTCAGCTCGCAGTGTCCCCATGTTATTCCAAGGCAACACACCACCAGCACAGATGGGAAGGGAAGAGAGATCCCCCAAACCTGGGCCTGTTCGCACTTCCCATTGTATTCCAACAACAGGCACAGGTTCTACTACAATGCAAATGCTCGCTGACCTTTCCCTCTGTGCAGAGCTACCCCTGACCCAGAATTTCCATGTGCTGTACATTGAGCTCATACAGTGGATACTTTCATTGCTATAAGCAGAGGGCAAGTCATGGGATCAGAGTTTGCCATTGTGGGCAGCCCCTCAGAGTGGGCAGGAATGAAGTGAGGCTGGCACAGGAAGTGGCATTTGGGGCAGAAGATAGAGAAAAGGGCATTACTGTCTGAGGGCAGGGAACAACACCCACCTCAGGGAGCTGCCAAAGTCAGTGAGCACTGCTGGACACTCCACAAATTGTTTACCCTTCTAACAAAACAGGGAAAAGCTTCCCAGTGAAAACAGTCTCCACAGACAGATCAGCACTCCAAGAGGCACTGGAAATCAGGTCTGCTCAGGAGAGTAGGAAAGGTACCCACACATCCTTCCCATTTTTGCTCAATCCTGTCAGTGCAATGGGTTCAGATATTTGGACTATAATTAGTAGATCCCACTGATTCCCCCAAAGAAGGCAGGCTGAATGACACTGCAGCATGATGGGAAGCAAATGGTTTTGTTCTTTCCTCTACCTTATACCTCACACCTGAGCATCTATTTTTTTGGTGCCACAGAAATCTCTCCAGGGTCCCAGCAGCCAGGGAGCCCTGGCAGAGGAAGCAAATGAAATAAAGCATCTGTTTTCAGAAAAGTATTACAAGTAAGGGAGAACAATGAAGACAAAAATTCTAAAATCTGTAGTTGTGTCTGTTTTCTGTTTTTTTCAAAGAGACAGCAGCTTCTCTTTTCTGTGAAGAAGTTAATAGATTGCTGGGCAGTGAATAATGTGCAGTTCTATTTACATCCACTGTTTGGACTATTTTGGTCCCTCAGATAGTGTATCTGTTCTCAGGTCTTTCTAAATGCAGCATGCTACACATTTTTTGCAAGCAATTCTCGGCAGCAGCTACAACCCATATGCTTCAGTCAGCTACAAACTAGACAGATCATTGTTTGTCTGGAATTTTTTCTATTAAACCAATTGTACTGGATCAATGCTTCCTCTAACCAATAAATTACAATTCTATCTACCCACTGAAAAAGCTCTCAAAGTCGCAGATAAATGTTGATCGAGGAAATACAGTTTGGCTCTGCACCGATGTGCGACCAACCACAGATGCAAACAAACTCCAGCTGCCAACACATACATCTGCACCTCAGAAGAGGAGCCAGTATTCTGATTTTCATTAGAAATTGCTAAGACATCTTTTAAGTGCCTCTAGAACCAGCCCACTGCATTAGTCAGGAGTACTCAGGGGCACTGAGCTTGTTTTTTATAAAGGTCATTTGATGTCTTTTCCCCTCACAATGGACTAAAAGCAGAGATCAACAGAGCCTGAATCTATATTAATCTGCTTTACTCTTGGAGGGTCATAGATTTGCCACTGGAATTAGCCATATTAGATCCTAAAATGATAATTTAATGAGACAATGATGAAAGCCTCTGTTCTATTCTAAATTGGGAACTCTTCTTTGCACAGCGCAAAGGAGAAGCAACTCCACGAAGTCAGAGAATTACACCAATGTCATTTCGCAGCAGTAAATTGGGCTGGAGTGTTCCATGCAAAACTTCCCATCTCAAGCTGTACTGAGACAGGAGTCACAAGGTCTGGAGCTCCATCAAAATGCCTGGAAATGTACCTCACACTGGGAGGGGAAACTGGTTTCTCCAGAAAGAGTGAAAGCAAGCTCAGAGTCTAAGTATTTATTGACTTGAAACTGGTACCCCAAATACTGCTGCACAGCCTTGGTGACAGCAAAGTGCAGGATAATGGAGCCTCATGCCTCCGAGATCCTACTGCTCTGGGATCTGCACCCATCTATAGCACGGAGCAGTCAGGCATTGCACTGCATAATTCACAAGGCACAAACCACACTCCTTTGGGTCAAGGATATCGCAAATATTTTGGTAATATCTGCTCTTTGGTGCAGTCTGCTGCATTCCAGAGGTCAAAAAATGTTATTCATATTCATGTGAGTTGTTTCCAAGACAAATGCTTTAGCAGTGGCAAAGAAGGAATACAAAGCCTGAACAGAATCTGGAAAGCTTCCACTCCTCTCCTTCAAGGCAGCCATTGTTCACAGCTCATTTTCCGTGGAAGCCCATGCCTTTTCTCTAAGCAGCATCCATGTTCAAATAGAGATGCTGCAAGGGACCTAGAGACAGGGGAAAACGAAGCTCCCCTGAAAATATCCCTACTGATCAGACAGCAGTTCCTCCAGCTCCTCCTGGCCTCATGTACCATCAGTCTCACTGCCCCATCAGAGGCTGGCAGGTGACAGCAGGGACACAGACCATGTTGGTGTGCTGGGCGTCCACACCACTTCAGAAGAAACACATGGCAGGGAGATCTCAGCCCACCTGGAATCTGCAGGGCTTGCCCCAGGGTACAGATATCCAACTCTCTGTGCCTTCTCTACACAAATTCCCAGCTACGTCAGTGCAGGGTTATATTCTAATACCAAGAGTCATCCATACATTCTAGAGATCTGCATGCACAGAACAGCTCAGTGCTCAGTGGGATCATCTGGCTGGGGGGAGTCAGAGCTCACCAGCACATTTCATTCCTTTGTACAAGACTAGGAGTGGCCAAGTGCCTCAGAAATAAAAACTTAGCTCATCATTTTAAGGAATAAGCACTGGTTCAGCAGGAACCTTAAAAAAACCAAACTTTTAGGACCATCTCACCTTGGACAAGGTGGTTATCTCAGCTACAGCTACGAAGTTTGCCAGGCTGGTTCTGTGCTGAAACAACCATAAAGACGGAAGGGAATAAACCCACTATACAGAGACACAAAGATATGCAAACTGAATGCTGCTTTTGCATAAATCCAAATGCAATCCAGAGACTAAATCCAGAATTCCTTGAGGATATGATACACAGAGAAGACCTTGCAAGAATAACCCAAGAAAGCACAGTGGTTAGTTTTTAACTCCAGACTCGTGGCAAATAACACAAAGAGCTGCAGCTGAGAGTATGAAATAGGTTTTGCTCTCTTCAAAGCTGATCACTCTCCCATTTCAGTGTTTGTGAGCTATTATTTGATCAGTCACAATTGGGAAGCAATTTTATAGTCTTTCCAATCCGGGATTGGGTAGGATTGCGCTTGCAAGGACTATGTATCACACTGTAGCTACTGGAAACCCTCAAAAGCTCACTCAGCTGTGTGACTGGGACAGTTGAATGCACTGAATTTAAATGACAGTGCAGTCTTCCAACTCACATAACCTTCTAATAACATTTGTTAATCCAAGCAAATATCAAGGAATCTGGCCAGTGCCAGGGCCGAATCTGCTCAGCGTGTGGGCTACTTGCGAATTCCCTAATGGGTAGTGTCAAGGGGTTTCTATCACTGCTCTTTGGACACCCAAGTCCAACCTGGAACTCCTTCCTGCAATTACCTCGCCAATTGTATTTTAGGGAGTATTGCAAGGTTTCCTGAAGAGTCCAAGAATTCAATAAAATCATGTAGCCTGACAGGTGTGTGTTTGAATAATATTCTTCTACTGTGTGCTTCTAAATGGGAGATGCAAGCCTGTTGTACTTAAAGTTGAAGCAATAAACCGTAGCCATTGATTGCACTAAGTAATTAATTATTGATTGCAGTACTTTACATACATATGGCAGAGGACAATTCACCTGTGCAGTAGACAATACTTTGCTCAGAAATACCCAAACACAACCCCTCTACTATGCAGAACTATACAAAAAATGGCTCTAGGGTTTACAAGTTAATTTCCTTATTAACGTCCATGGAAATGTTGTTGTGGAGTGAAAGCAAGACACTTTCATAAAGACAGTGTTAACTATTCCCTATCCAAATTAATTTTGGAAATAAGGATGTACAGATGCAAAAGAGAGAATCTTTCTCTCTAGGACTCTGAAGGTGTTAAGTTCCTTCTCAATGAATTCTGCCAGTCCCCCACACATACCAATTCCTGACAAGCCATGCTGCGGTAAGACACTGTAAGGAGCAACAACAGCAGCAAAATCCTTCCCTAACTCTTGGGGAAGGCGAATGGAGACAAGCCTTTGAATTGTGAAAACAGGAAGCATTAGTTAATCAGAGCATATATTCTGAAATGGAGATGCAGGACTAGTTAAGCAACAGACACCACACTTTCAGAGTTGTGCATCAGGTGGGAACATTTTTCCCCACTTACACTGAACTTAAGGAGAGCCTTTCCCTTATAATAAACCAAATCAAAAGACATTTGTTGGTTTAAAAACACAACTTAAACTTAATGTGTGGGGACACTAAAATTAAGGTTAAATGTAAATGAAACCACAGACTGACTGAGTGGAGCAGATCTTGGATGTGTCCTCCAGCTCCCCTGACTAGAGCTGAACAAGGAAAGTTCTGTCAGGGTCGGTGCACTGTGCAGAAGGTGGTGTGGGAAAGGGCAGGCCAGCTGTTTTGGAGTGGGTCAGGAAGGGGGGGATTGTACCTGAAGTCGCTGTAGGGATGGATGATCCAGAACCCGGCAGACTTAACCCTCTCCTGCTCCCTCTCCACGGCCTTCTGGCTGCCAAACATCCTCAAGGAGAATTTGTTGACCCCCGGCTGGAGCATGGCCCCGAACTGCCTCTGCATGAAACCGGCTTGGCCCAGCCTTTGTTCCTCATCGGGGGTGATCTGGTCGCACCCTCCACCTCCTTCCACTTTGATGGAAGTGGAGGAGCAGGCCCGAGGGGGCTGCTGGGGCTCCGGGGGGGATGAGGGCGGTGGGGGCGCCGGCAGCCCCTGCTCCAGCTCCCCACTGCCGGGGGGGCTCTTGTCCTCGCTGGGGGAGGCCGGCTCCCCTTCGCCGCCGATCAGCCTCTTCTCCTCGGCCGCGTCGTGGAGGTGCCTGCTGGTCAGCGAGGACAGGCTCCCTTTGAAGCGGCGGCAGTCCCCGTTGGTGCCGGTCTTGGCGCCCTTGCCGCCGGCCTCCGTCTCCAGGAGGCCGGGGTCCCCTGCTCTGCCGGGGTCCCCCCCGAGGGCCCGGGTGCTCCCAGCAGAGGGCGAAGGCAGTGGCTTCAGCCTGATGCTTTTCCTCCGGGTGTCCTTGTCGCTGTCATCCTCCTCGTCCATGATCGACGCCTTGGGTCCGATCTGCTGGGGCAGGCTGTAGAGCCTCTTGCGCATGGAGGGGGGCAGCTTGTCCATGGCTGATGCTGCTGCTGCTGCTGCTCCGTGGGAGGGGAAGACCCCCGCTTTGCCCGAGGAGGGGAATCGGCACTGCCCCCAGGCCTCTGCCGCCAGTTCAAAGGGCAGAGGGGACCAGAGACTGGCGTGTCATCTCCTTACCAGGCTGTGGCATCCACAGGCTCTGCATCAAAACACAGCCTCTGCATCCAGAAGGGAAGGGAGGGGGGAAAAAAATAAAAAAGAGGGAAGGCAAAAAATCCCCCCCTTCTCCTCCGTTGTCCCAATTTGGCTACTTGCTGCTTGTCTCCCCTTGGTGGGTGTTACTGCAAATCCTGTCTGCTCAGATCCTGAGCACTGGGCAAGAAGTCTACAGGAGAGCCACACACTCCTGGCTGGAAAGCGAGGGAGGGCGGCAGCGGCAGCAGCAGCAGCAGCCGCCTTGCCATGTTGGCTTCGAGATGCAAATGTGCCGTGTCTCCCGGCAGGCAGACATCATCCGGAAAGCGAAGCTCAAGCCCGGGTGCCTCAAACTCCTCAACCTGCCGGCCAATAACACAATGAACTGCAACCTGCAGCGGCCACTGCTTGCTTACATCACTGTCATCACTTATTCCTCATGCAGCCCCTGCTCCTGGGAATATTCATGAAGCGATCCCATTCTATTGGGTTGCCATAGGAGCGACTACTGCACAGAGGCTCTGCCTACCTGAGACAGCACCCGGGCTTCTTAAAGGGGCAACGCCCGCCGCTCCTGCGGGCACCGCGCTGCGGAGCCGGGCAGCGAAGGCTCCGGGCCAGCGGGGGCTTATCGGCCACAATCACCGGGCCGCCGCCAATTTAAAAATAGCAGCATCGTAAACATGAAAAAAAATAAGCAGGAGCGAGAATATTCCGTTTCTCTTCGATGCGGGCGATCCCTGTTCCTGCTGGAGGTGTGGCGCCTGGGGGGCAGGTTTGCTTGTGTAGGCACGGGGGGTTCTGTGGGAAGGGGCGAATATAAATCTAAAGAGAAACAGCGGTTCACCTTGAAAATCTCACTTGCATGCAAAGCAGGGGCTCGGAGAGTGCCTGTCTTGCCTAGCAGAAGTTTGCGTGCTGGGAACACGCTGCCTTCGCACCCGTCCGCAGAGTCCCGAAGGGCTGGAAGGATCCTTTCTCCTTGGCTGCCGCGCTCCCCGTTAGCCATGCAAACCGGTACTATTCCTCCCCTGCGGGGTTTGATATATAAGTCATTAAAAAAATAAAAACAAAAGCAAGCCGCATCACCGAGAGCTCCCCCGCTGGACTGAGGAAGGCTGGGCTGGGCTGGCGGAGTCAGTGGGATGCGTGGGCTCTCCCTGCGACGCGGGGAAACCCAGTGGGCACCTGAGTCAGCACTTTCTGCGGCTCACCCGCCACCAGCGCGTCTCCAGGGGATGGTCCTGGGAAAAGCACAGCTCTGCATGGGAATCCTCCTGCCTGCACTGCTGGCCACAATGCACCTCAGGTAACAGAGGCCGAAGCATCTAAAATGAGGCATTTCCCTTTTGATATTTGAGAGAGGGGTTTTGGAGAAAAGGAGGAAAAGAGGTGCCTGTGCTTATTTGGGAATGGGTGCTTATCCTGTTATGTTTAAGACTGACAAACTAGTTCAAATTATTTCCTTGTGCCAAGCCTTCGAAACCAGTAGAGTTAAATTATGAATCTGTTTGGCCATATGAGAGATTTTTATATATATCTTTGGATAGATTCAGTATGTGAGCCTTTCTGAATATTTCTTCTTTCAGACATTTAAGGTCCATCCTGCTAGGAAAAGGCAGGGAGGCTGAACACAAGCAAGGAATGCCCACTGCAAGCGAGGAGGAAATCTTCACCCACCTCTGCACTTCTGCCTTCCTGAGCAAATATTCACTTTTTCCCTCACAATAGGTAACTCTGCCATTTAAAGCAGCAGGATGTTCCTTTACATCAAGGAAATGCCATGATCAGCAGTGACTTCACCATACACACAGACAGCACATGCTTCCTCATCTTTGTTTGCCTGCTCTCTCCTGAATCTTTTCCTGATGTGTTCACCTGCTCCTCTTCTCCTCCCACCTCCTGGCACAACCCAGACTGGCTGTGACTCATTTCAAATACTCTACAGTGCAACTACCCAGCGTAAATATTATTTAATACTATTATTTTCTTCCCAGTCTCTGACAGGACAAGCTTTTCTGGGGAAATAAATCTCAATTTTCAAATGTTCCTGTAGATCAGATAATGTGAACTAGGCCAGTGAGAGCACTAAAGGTCTTTTCCCTCTTCTTGTTCCCTCCTCCAGGCACTAGGGATGCTGAGGTATAAGCACTTCGGTGCCTCAGATGCAATCAACTGCTTTCCAAAAGGATGTGTTTTGATTAATGAGGTGCACAACATCTGAAACTGATGCAGCTTCTTAAACATAGTCCCTGATGTTCCCAGAGAATGACAGAGCAGTAAAGGACATGTTCAAGGAATTGAGCTGTTTATTCTCTTTCAGCTATAGGTATTCAAGCCCTCAGAAAATACCCACACTCTATTCCCTGGCCTTCCTGGGGATGTTCTCAGAGTGCTGCCTTACGTGGTGACATAAATCAGATCCTCTTACAGAGAACACAACAGCAGCAGAATCCTCCTGCCTCACTCCTGCAGCAGGAAGGAAATGCTCAGGTGCACAGACTGAGTCAGGGCCTGGCACTCTGCTGCACCATTCCAGAAGCACCCAGATATCCCTGTGCCTGGAATTCTGGCTAGCACTTCCCAGCCACCACTGTCCAGGCTATATACCACACTTTTGATTCCTCAGATACAGACCACAGGTACCTTTACATCTCCCTATTAAGCACTGAGCTTTATGGAATCATGGAATCACCCAAAGTGCTCAATCCAGAAGGTACATTCATGTGTAGCTCTGTCTCCAAGTTTGGGTTCCTAAACACTTCTAAAAACTTACTGGAATTACAGGTACAAAACTTCAGAGAGGAATCTTTCAAGCCCTTAAAATGCAATGACAATTTTGTGTCCAGAGAACTTCAAAGTAATGATATTTCATTTGAGAGCCTTCCAAGAAGTAAGTGCAGGAGGATGGGAATTATCCTTGTCTAATGGTATGATACTACTATCATGGACATAATTTATTGCCAGCATTATGGCAGTGCTTTCCATGTCAGCAAATGCACCTTCATAGACATATTTTTAGAGTATTTCAGAAAAGTTAGGGCTGCTGAAGGTCTAAGACTTGCCTATCACTGGCTGCACAGTATATTCAAAAGGGAAAGGAAGAACTGTTTTTGAGGGAAGTTACCTGCTTTTAAACAATATTTGTCAGACTCCGCTCCAAGACTTGGCATAGATACAAAGGGAATGGATTTAGTAGGGACAGCGCAGGTGAAGCAGCCAAAGATTCGTTTGCCTCTGAAGGAATTCTGCCAGCTCAGATATATATATATAAATGAAATATATATATGGAATATATCTATATGGTGCTATTTTAATAAAAAGCCAGTGCTGCAATGCAAATGTGAAAAATTACATTCCAAATGAGCTCAAGACTTCAGAAGAATAGACTGAGAGCCATAAAAACTGCTATCCTGTAGCACAGGGTACAGAAAACAGTGGTGCAAGCTGGTCTTTTAGGACCACCTTTGCTTGGGTGAGAGTTTCAGCCATCACCCTTGAACCTCTGGATTCTCAGATGAAAAAGGAGTCAATGAACATGTAGTATAGCGTGGAAGAATGGGAGCAAGCCCTTTCAAAGCTGCCTATTGTTCTTAGCAGGCAGCAAGTAACTCATAATTGGCATTTGAGACTCATGAAATATTCAACACTACAAAACAGGGAAATTCTACCTAGAGTTTTTGTGGTAGAGTCTGCACTCGCTGCCTCTGCAGCTTATATCATACCTAAAAGATAATGAAGAAATAACAATGATAAATATACAAATCCTATCTCTCCCTTGGCCCTATTAATTACCCAAGTGTGCTGTCACACTGTACTCATTGAAATTCAGCCAGAGCTTTCTTACTCGTCTATGGTGTTCCTAATAGAAGTTGTAAAGCGGGGGACTGAACTGCTGGACCATAAGCTGAGGCCTGTTTAAGGCACAGCCAAGAGGGCACCTGAGCATCCGTCTGGACCAAGGAACAGCTGAGCAATGGGAAGTGAGATCCAGGCCAGGATGCTGGGCTCAGGAGCCAGCCCACAGGGCGGGGGGACAGAGAAGGGTCTCACAGAGCTGGATGTCAGGATGGAAGGGAAAAGTCCAGCTTTGCTGCACAAAAATTGCTTTGGGTTTTGAGAAAGAACAGTTCAAAGTCCATCTGTGGGAACAGAGAGACACTGAACAGATCCCTGACAACGACGGGCTGTGGAGCCTGGCAAGAGAGGCAGCAGCAGGAGAGGAAATACACAACAGGACAGAAAAGCTTCTATCAGGAAGTGCTTGGAAAGCAATATTCGTTCCAGCTTCCAGTGGTAAACAAATCTGGAGCAATCCCACTCTCTTCACCATTACAACCAAGACTAAAATATGAGCACTTGTGTAGGATGTAAGGGGGCTGCTGGGAATGTGCTTACAGCTAACAAACAGCTTTGCCGCTGGACTGCAAAAAGGAAAGAATCAGCCATGTTGGTGTCTATGGAAAAAAGTCACAGACTGCAGAAAATAACCCCCTGAGATTTTCAGGATGTTTATATGTTTTACAAAAGCTGGTAAGCCTTGCTGGAGCAAGTAGCTGAAAATTCAAACCAGGAACAGATTGATTAGCATGAGCATCTTACCACCTGACCTTTAATATTCCCCTTGGAGAATAGAAACCTTCATAGAAATAGAAAAACAGAGACAGGTAACCACATATGGATCTCTGAAGAAGAAAAATTACACATCTCAGAGAGAAGCTGCGGAGATTAGAGCAACTATAAATTTAGTCACAATTACTTTTAGTTCACAGAGTACCTACATTTTGACATTATGGTCTAAACTCTACCAATGAATTCTCCAATATTCACACTGAAATACTCATATTGAGCTTGCATCTTGGACTTAATAAAATTTGCCTTCCAAACGTATATTCCATCAGATTTCCATTTAAAAAACAAGCACTAACTTATTTTTTGACCCTGATCTGGAATTATTCAGGATAGGATTCAGACAGCATGGGGAGGTTTGCTCCATGTGGATCAGCTCAGTGACTATCAAAAGAGTCTTTCTCAAAATAGCACCTCTCACCAGTGTTTAATGAGCGGCAGCCTCACAGAGAATAATGGATCCCTCTCCCCAGCCTGTCCCACTGATGTATCTCTTGTCTACATCAACTGTACTATTTTGGATTATCATGCAGTGCAGGATTTGTTGGGAAATGTGCCACTGTCTCCCACAATAGTAATGGCAGCCTCCAATTTTGGGAAGTCCAGACTCTGCTCTTAGTGAACTGCATTCTGCCAGGGCTGACTTTAACTTCTCTCAGAAGAAGTTAATCAAACAAACCCAACATCATGTTTCCAAAACCAAAGTTTCCAGCCATACCACCTGTCAGGCACTTTACAGCTGTGATTTAAGAACTCATAATCCTCATGGATGTACCTTAGCAATCACTCCCTCTCTCCAATTGCTGAAGACATGCAGAAGACTGAAAAATTTGAACTAAGATACTAATTAGAAACAAGATGCTCTGTGAGCAAAATGGCTATGGAAGAAATGTCCCATAGATTTATGTCTTGTGACCGGAGCCTCCCATGTCTGATGTGCAGGATTCAACACAAACCCTTCTCCATAATTCACAGTTGTACTGTCATGGTCTAGTCATTTATTGATGCCACTGCCATGGGCTGCAGCAGCTTTGAACAGAAGATCCTCAGAGATCCCTTCCAACCTAAATTACCCTTTAATTCTGATTCTGTGACTGAAGAGGAATTCTCTCTTTACTCCAGCCACCTACGTCCCATGTAGAAAGATACTGAGACAAAAATCCCTCTGTCAGATTCATTTCCAACCATCAAACAGGTTGAAAGAGGGAGCTGACAGACTGATGGGTACCAAGCATGACATGATAAGCTTTACCTTCTCAGGCGGGCAGTTAGAAGGCGCCTCGTGATTTTGGAGAACAAACTCAGACATTTCAATGATTCACAATTTCTGAACTTCTGAGACGAGCCAAATTGAAAATCCAAGCTTACTCAGGATATCTAAACCATATGGCAGTAGGAGAGCTTCAAGAAGAAGATCCCAGTTGATTGCTGCCCCTTACAGACACAGGGATGTTTCAGGCAATTATCCTTCCCACTCGGTAACTGAAAGGGAGTAGAACTTCACTGCCAATGAAAACAAGGCCAAAGGCAAGGGAGATACACCAGTAAGAATGAAATGCAGGCAGAAATAATGTAAGTACAACCTCTACAATCAAGCAAACAGACTAGGCCAGGTGAGTCCTCAAGACATTCCCATTATCCTGGATGGAAAGGAGTGATTTGTGCCACTGCCATATCTGTGGCTCAGCAGCAGAGTCAGCAATGTAGATAGGTACAGGAAAAGGAAAAGACTTCACTTGATAAGGCTGCAAATAATTCTGAGATTAAAATAAAGGCCTCCTCTGTCTGGGCTTTGCTTTTAGAAACCAGCCCTTCAGTGGTACTGCCTGTAAGCCCACTCAGCACCAGGAAGGTCTTGTTATCTTGAATCTGGAGGTTATCCCCTTGAGTTTGTGTATGCCTGTGTCTACACGTGCACATTTGTCCTTGTGCTGATCAAGCTTTTGCCTCAATTCTGGATCAAAAAGGCACCCCAGGTCCAATCTGGGCTTCTGTCCGTAATTTGTTACTTTTGTTTAATTATAGGTGTTCCTGAAGCATCTAGAAAATCCCTGCTGATACCAAAACCCAGCAGAGAAACACAACATGGCAGCAGAGTAACAACCTCATGGTCTTCAAATGCCATCTCAGTGCTGTTTCCTTTCCCCTTGTTAAGGTTTAGAGAAAGCTTTGTTGAGGGGAGTTAGGGCAGGGAAAAGACACAGAAGAGTGGATACAAAGCAGAAGAGCAGGGCAGAGTTCTGTAAGAAGAGGGCATGGGGAGAATTGTCTGCATTGCATTCACTTGTATGATAAAGTTGTGCTGCAGTGCCACCATTAAGGAGGGTCTGAATTTCCATTATAAGATTCTTTATGGTCATTCTTCACCTCAACCAACTAAGCTGAAATTCTGAAAACTTTCTTTTCACAAAAAAAAGAATTTCCTTAATTTGAACGAAAAAGCAAAACCTGCTAATTTGGAAACAAGAAGGGTGTATGTGTAGAAGAGAAACAAAAAAAAAAAGATAAAATATGCTTTTTTCCCCCCTCTTTTTTAGATGGTATTTTAGGAACCAGTATATTACCCAAGTAGCTAATAATAAAATGAGATTTGGACTTCCTAATCAAACGAAGTGCAAGTGCTGTACACTCGACAAAGATTAAACACCCAGGAAAGTCGGAACGGTGGAGGCAGAAAGTTCATTCCATGTTTTCTTACCTGCGCTTGTCCTTCCCTGGATGCCCCTCACCAGCCACGTTCAGACTCTGCTAATTAGGATCTATTCTGCAGGCCTATCCCTAGTTCTCAGGCATACAGACCAAGGACTAGCTCAGATTTCCTCTTCACCAGTGCCTCAGGAGCTGGCCCTGATTAAACAATGGCAAGTGCTCCAGGTGAAGCAGGGAGTGCCCAGCCCTGCCCACCTGCGGTGCCTCTCCAGCCCACCCAGGGACTCCCCATGGTTGACATTACCAGCCTGTGCTTTCATTTGTTTTCAACACTCTACTGACCTTAGTGTAAGGGTTTAAACAAAGCTGTGCAGACTCTTGAGGCCATTGCCTTGCTGATACCAGTTCATCACTGTATAACTGTGTCCCCGTGGATGGTAGCCTTGTGTGTGTTTTTGTGAGGGGGATCCGTGCTCACCTGGCTCTTCTGTGAATACTGCAGCTTTTTTTTTTGGGGGGGGGGAGGGGGGAATCAGTGACAAACTGCATCTAATGTTACTGCTCTGGGCTACTCAGTGCAAGGGCAGGACACAGCAGTTCTAGATGCTGCTTCCTAACTCTGTCTCTTTTTTTACACAGTGCCCTTTCCCTTGTGAATTGTAGAAACCTTCCTGGGAGCAGGATAGAAGACAGGCCTTCCTGATTTTCCACTAAACCATTAGCTGACAGAATCATATTCCCTCCTGTGCTCTCCTACTGCCTGATGGTATCTTAAATCTTCTGTTCAATGGAGCAACTTCACAAAGATGCTTCCTGTGGGACACCAAGGAAACAGGAAAATGGCATTTGCTTCACCAGCTGCAAGTCAGGAGAATAAAAACAGTTCTGTTTCTTTTTTTTTTTTTTTTTTTAAAAAAAAGCTTAAATCTTTCTGACAGGGTTCTAGATGATGTGACAGTATATGCAGCCCCACACGTGGTTGATCTGTGGTGAGATGATGTGAAGAAGCAATCTGTGGCTACTTGATTTTGGCAGCATTTCCCCTCATGGCTCGGCTGCTCCCTGCTTGGCACACCAACTGCCCATAGGCCCTGGAGAGCTGGTCCAGTGTCCCAGTCCGAGCTTGGCCGGACCCCCGGGAGTTACACACTGCAGAATGCCTTGGAGCACTTCTGTCCTTCACTGGGACTGGCACAAAATCTTGCCCGAGGAGACACAGCCCATACGCCCCTTCAGCTTCTCAGGTTATCTGTGTTCCGATGGCGTCTGGCAGGACACGTTTATTTCTGCTTGCTGCCGCTGTTCATGGCTGCTGTAAAACCCCTGTGTACATCCAGAGAGAGAAAACAGCTTCGTAAAGCACACCTAGACACTGCCATCACTTCCTGCTGCTCCCATGGAGAGATGTCAGACTGAAGAGCACTCTGGAGCTGGTGACATCTCAGTGCACACTCAACCCCAGAGGAAGCACTTAAGGTTAAACAACAACAACCACCACTTTCCCCCTTCTGAGCAACTTCATGTCACAGTGGACGCACGACAAGCTGCTGTTCAGTCTGCTTGAATAAAAATTGTATATATTATTAGCCATTTCTGTGCTTGTTAATTCTGTCTTTGTTTCTCACTATTCTGCAAAACCCTTCACAAATCCCTGTTCCCGTGGAGCAACAAACTTCTACTTCCTTGGATTTGCAAGCTTCAGTTAACAGGATTAGGTGACCGGATTTATTTAGAAATGTGTGGTAATAAAAATACCCAGTTCATGAGTAATGGGGAAGAAAAGATCACAATTTTGTTGTTACTTTTATAAATTCAAACTTCTCAGACTGAGAAAAGGTTCAGAGCACGTGTTTGCCACCCACACCTTTCAGTACAAGGGAATGGCCTTTTCTACTAGAAAACATAGGAAACTATATTAACTAAACATTAAAGGGGAGAAGACTGGAGCAGGATGAACAGAGCATACTGAGACCTAAAGAATGTGAGATTTGAGACTTCATTTTCCCATTAAGCCTAGGGCTGACACAGAATTTGCCAAAACATCTTCCTCTGACTTTAATGAGCCTGAGGACTTCTTTAGCTTCTTTTGGCTTTTCCAAGAGGGAGATCTTTTAGGCTGGAACATGTAGCCCTCAACCATGCACATACACTCTGCTGTACAAGACAGAGGTATCACAGGTGCTTTGTGGATCCTTCCCTTCCTCTTTGCTGGGAAGGTCTCCCAGCGCAGAAGACTCTCAAAAAGGTGGTTGAACTCTGCTCAAGACTTGTGGGAGAAGGTGTTAGCACCAAATCTAAGATGAAGACCCTGCTCAGCGAAAAAGAACTACAACAAAATCTTTAATAGAAAAGATCCTGGGAGTTTAATCTTTCCTGGTTAAGCAAAAGGAAGTGCAAGTAATTATTTGATAATAATCTCTAAGTACCCACATGGAGAGGTGGAGACCTGAACACAGAGGAATCCTCACACCAGCAGATGTAGTTGCAAAAGAGGCACTGCCTGGAAGCTACATGTGTTCAGGCCAGAATTAAGTTAATAAGTTTTTATGTTGAGAGCAACTAACCTCTAGATTAACATGATGAAGTTTTTCATAGATTCTCTGTCACAGGAAATTTTAAAAAGATTAGATATTTTTTTATAAAAGGTCTGCTTTAGTTTACTCCCAGATACTTGATTTGAATCTGCAATCAGTTTGGGTTAGTTCCAGATCATGTCACACAGGAAGTTAGAGTAAACGTTAATGATGTTCTTCTCTATATTAAATTCTGGAAAATGGAAAAAGCAAAGGAACAGTAATAGTGACTAGAATGCTCACACTCTTTTCTGGGTCTTTTGTGAGTATGCTCAACTGCTGACATCCCTAAAGAACTCTTTTGATGCTGTTGTGAGACCTGATGATTTACTTTTACCGTCCATTTCTTTTGTCTACCCATACTAGGACCTTGCCTTACCTTCTCTGGCTGCTTAGTTTCTTCAAAGAATGGATTTGCCCATGCCTTTTCAAAAGTAAATCAGATATCCCTTATTGCATTTACTGATAACTCTTCAAAGATGTCCAAGAGGTTTGTAAACTATTAGGACTCCTTTTGACACTTCCCAGGTGGACCAAACTAGATCATATTTATCCAAGTTCTTATCCTGTAGTAGGTTTGTGGTTCTCAGAATTCAGGATTCTGCTTTTGGTTGTAGTGATCCACTTGACTACTCAATATTTCTTCCTAAGCTGGAAAAACCAGCTGGCCATTCACACATTTGTTGTGCTGTGCTTTTCATAGGATTGCAGCCAAGTGCTGGATGTGTCCTTTGTAAAACCAGTGGTATAATCCAGGAATGGATTGATTTTCTTCCTTTCCAAGAGTTACCTATACTTCTGCCAGCATACCCTCCCTGGCAGTGCCCCTGACCTGCAGTGCTGGTATCACACGGGGTCAGTGTCCCCCAGGGGGTCACATGCCTTGCCCACAGGAGATGGGAGCACAAACACATTCTTAAAATGGGCTGAGTATGGAGATATTGAGATCTTCCACCAGGTTAGACCATCACAACACCAGTTTCAATACAGACCTACTTCAAGGGGACTCAAAATGAGTTCTTAGGGGTTGTCTCTTTGCTTTTCACAAGTCTCGTGCTGGGAGTGTGGCAGTGTGGTCTAATGGTGAATCTAAATTGAAACCCACAAATAGTCAACTTCACTGATGCAAAAAGTTTGTTCTCCTGTAGAAAATGAATGCAAAATAATGAGAGTTCCTATTCTGTGTAGCTATATTGCATAGATTTCCAAGTGCAATGAAGTCAGCTTTAGCTTTCATGTTTTATTAATGCCTTGTAGCCAAGTAAAATGAGTAATAAACTGGCACTTTAGAGAACTGGATGGAGCCATTCTGAAGGCTGAATAACAACTAACCATTCATTTACTGAGTTCCTTCTAGCAGTTTTGCAGTATACATAGAAAGAAAATCAAGGAGCTACTGAACTAACTCTACTTTGCACCAAAGGTGCTGCTTACAGTAGGTGCACAAATTCACTTCAGCACCTTCTGTGAAGGGACAAGGAGGAACAATGGTTACCCTAGCCAGGCTACCACACCAAAGTCAATGCTGGACTCAGAACTCAAAATGTGGAACAGTCTTGCTGTCACTTTCTAGTCGTTACTCACCATTCTGTAACATTTTACTACAGATTACTAAAGTTCTCCAAAAATCCAAATTAGTTTGAGGGGTCCTTCCCTTATAAATCCGCTATTTCATTCTACTTCCTCTTTATAAAGGGACCAAAGAGAGAGCATTTCCTGAAATGATGGAAAATAGACAGAAGTTGTTCTACATCTGTGTTTTCCCTGAGTGAGAACAGGAAATTCAGATATTATCACTCCAATGTGCACTGCTGGGACAACTTTCCTCTCTACTAAAAATTAAAACAAGGAAACCATATGACTTGCTTGATTTTCTAAGGAAGGCTCATTTGTACCGTATCAAGCTCCCAGCCTTTGTGACTGTTCACTGAAGCAAGTTTTATTGCTACAGGAGATGAAATCAGTAAGATGCTCACTGCAGAGAATCTAAAAGATTTCACCAAGACCTCTCAGCAAAGCAGTGGTAAGCCAGGAACTAAAATACAGGATTTCCCAATTCCTCATGTCATAATCCGTCCATTGGAACAAACTATTCCTCTCTACTTGTGCTTGTTAACACTGCCTCTTAAACCCAGAATCCAGCTGTTGCCACTGAACTCAAAGCAGCTGCTGTTAAGCACTTCCCTAAATGCATTCCAAACCATTTTCGTTTTCGCTAAACCTGATGAAGCAGCTGCCAGAACCACTGAAACTGGAAGGACCCACTTCAATCTCCATCTGATACCAGTGTTCTAAGTAGGCATCTCTGACCAAAAGTGAAATCCTAGGCTGGAATTACGACTAGATAGCCTCACATTTTTTTCTGTCAGTGTATAAGGAAGGAGATAACAGTGCAGTATACAAGAGCTGGTACTGCATTATTCAGAGGGCCTCATTCACCTCTGATTCCTGTGCTGCAGATTCCCAACGCTGGCAAATAGATCATTAGGAACTGAAAGCTTTCCTAAGAAAAACAGAGCAAGTGGGATTAAAAAAAAGAAAAAAAAAGAAAAAAAAAAGAGACAAGGCTTGTGGTAAGAAAAGGTAGAAGGCCCTGCTGTTCCAAGGCTGTTTGGCATTTCAGATCAATAACAGTGAACAATCTCCCAGGCAATGCCAGCCAAGGTGTCTGAGCATCCACCTGGTCTCTCTGTCCCTACACTCCCATGTGCTCCATGGGCCAGAGGTACGAAAATAGGATCCTGACAGCCTGTGTGTGGAGCCTCTGGTGAACTGAAACATGCTGCAGTCCATGGGAATCACTGTGTTACGGGAGAGTCCTTATCTTTTTGCCCTTGACAGAACTCAGTCTGGAAATGCAGGAGGTGAACGTGTTTCCCAGAACAAATGGCAGCACATGCATGACATGGATTTATGCTTGCAAATCCAATAACTCTGCCTTCTTGAGTTCAGCTCTAATTGTAGTGTGTCTCACTGATGATTTAGAGCATTTGATTTACTGATCTTATTTTACTCTTCCTGCAATTTCACCTCTTTGATCAGATCTTGCCAGCAGGTTTTCATTACCAAATAGGTGGGTTTTTTTAAATAGCACAATTGCAAGTCATAATCATAAATATCAATCTTCATAACTCATCTGAGCACTCCATGTTCTTGTAATGTCATGTGTCAGGATTCTGCTGCTGAGATAAACCCCCATCTGTGTGGCTGCCAGCTTCCCAGTCCTTTATTGATTCTCCCCTATTTGCTGTAATTGAGATTTTATACTTACCTTGTTCTTCAGTATATAAATGCCCATCAGAGACAGGAAAAGAGACAGACTAGGGATTTCCACGTCTCAGCACCTCTCAGCAGAAGAGGGTGCTGTGCAACACTGATTTAAACAGATACTTCAGCAACTGAGGCAGTTAAGCTGAGGATTGCCTGTCCAGCTATCAAACCATGTACTACTCACACATCAGTAGATGGCTGTAGGAAACAGCTTAGGTTCCTTATTTTCTACTAGATGGGAAGAAAAAAGGAATAATCTGCAATTTTCCAGCACTGATTCATCTGTTCCGAGTTGCCTATGTTAAAGCAAGCCTTAAAGGGAACTTTTTGTTTCATTTATTATACAGGACATGTCACTGCTCTGAAATGTTTGCATGTTTAAAATCCAGATTCACCTTTAATTTATTATGGACTCAACTCTATTTATAGGTGTGTTTGCAGGTATGTGTTTAAGGACTGTGTCCCTAGCTGACAGGCAGCCAAGCAGCCTGTAGCCTCTCTGCTATTACTACTTTTATTGCAATTAAGCAATAAGTTAGCCATCCCAGGATATGAGGCAGGGAGCTGGGTAAGGACTCCATTTCCAGTTTTGCCTCCAGTTTTACTGGCCGATCTCTTAGTTTTCCAGTCTCTGAAAAGACAGTGTGTACCTGCTTAGAGACCAGAAACCATTCCGCTATGACTAGACCCAGGACCCCTGCTCTCCCAGGAAAGAGGCTACACCTCCCTGGCCTTCCAGGAATTGCCAGGAGTGGCCTCTGAGATGCCCCTGGCAGACGATGCTGACGACCACCTTCTGCACCAGGCAGCACATAGGACGGCCTCACACACCACTTTTTTTTCCTAAGAGCCACTTCACAGGAATGTTCAGCTCTGGCATGAAACAGACTCTGTTTCTTGGTCTGTCCAGGCACAAAGCAGCAGCAAAATGGTGAGAGACTCTTTCCCTTTGCTGTCCATTGCCTGAAACCACACTGAGCAGCTGGTCCTGGGCCATCCCCATGTTGCAAATCCTTTCTGCAAGGGCTCCTAGAGAAGTAAAAAGTTCTCACTTTAGAAGCTTCAAGAATTCAGCATAATTATTGCTCTGACACTCCAGAGTAACCTTATGCATGCTGATATATACTGGATTAAACTATTCCAACTTGGAATTTGGCAGCCATTTTCAGGTCAAGCCTCTGTGAGTTTGTAAAGAAGAAGCAGTACATTTTTGGCCTTTTCGTGCTTCTGCCACTAGAGAGCAGGAGGATGGCTCTCCCAGCCAGCTGCAGCTGATCGTGCAAGGACAGCAGCTGGGAATCACTGAGGAACTTGTTACATAATCGAGTCTCTGAGGTGGACAACCCTTCAATCCATTTATCAAAGTCCAGCAGTTGCCACTTCCAGACAGATGAAACCAGGGCGAGTGTGGAGCATGAGGGGGTAGCCTGAACCCAGAATAATGTGTGGAACTAACAGCAATACAGACACACAACCACCACTCTGTGCTCCATGGGGACAAGCTTGTTCTTTATCTTTTCTTTTAACATATGAATTTAGCCTAGATCCTACCCAAGGAGAAGAATATTCACTATTAAGACTTGTACTCTGCCAAAATATACCTAGAACAAGAGAAACTACATTCATGTGCTTTGTGGTCTGTGATAATATCCCTGTAGATATTTTTGCATCATTAGGAGAGACATCTCTCTGAACCATGAAATGTGGTTCTAGGTTTACAGTTTTTCCTATATAGGATGAAACTACAGCTGTGGTTTCACACTGATCTGTCAGCTGGCAGATGCTAAAAGTTCTGCTCTCCCTTCCCTTTTCCTTGCACTCATGGGACTTTCACAAACATTTCTATTTGCTAATCCAGAAAATGTGGGGTTTTTTGTTTTGGTTCTTAATAATTGTCTGACCAATTAGAAGACATTTTTTTAAAGCTCCTGATGAGAGCCAGAGGCAGTAAAAGCAGCAGAGTGTAGGAAGCGGCTGGAAAAATAAAGCTTCCTTCCTTCAGTAGCAGCAACCTTTAGAACAGGTTCATTCTGATACACAAAATAACAAGGTAAGGTAGAGACGCCAGGAAGGGATTCCTTGCCAGGAAAGCTGTTGAGATGTTTTCAGAAAGAAGTGCTGGAAGCCCTGAAGAACATTCTGTACTGGGCTCTGCCTGGGCAGTATCAGATAGTACCTTTATAGGAGTCTCAGGACTCTAATTTCAGCTGCATACGTAACTCCCTGTAAAAAAGTACAGAGCAACTGAGATTCGCCTTCCTTCTCATTATGGGAGAAAGGACAAAGCAGTGAATCACAGAATGAAGGATGATCTCAAACAGAAACAACTGATCCTGACTGTATTTCCCACTCCACACCCTGCACAGGGTCTGTGTAAGATTGTCCCACCTGGCAGTCACATTGTCCTGCAAAACCTTCTGGGAAAGGATGCTGTAAACCTGGCTCTTACAAAAAGTGTTGCCTGGGCCTTGAGGTTATGACTGGATGTTTGCTTCCAGCAGTCTCGTCAGGGACCCTTGCTGGCCCAAGGGTGACACTGATCTGTTCAGGCAGAACTCCTGTGATGTTACAGTCCAGGAAGCTTGTTCTTCTGCTATGTACTTTAGAGCACATGCACAGTAAGGTGGGACAAAGACAGGCAGGTACCAAGCAGAGTTTCTCAGCCGCTCTAAAATACATTTAAATTCCTCTCTGCTTTGTTCCTTCACAAAAGTAGCTTTTTACACTGAAGTCATTTTCCCACCAGGTTGTATCAGCAGATTGTGCTGAAACCCAAGACACCGATTTTCTCAACGGAGATAACCAGCTAAGGTTCCACTTTACATATTGACTGACCTATTTAAGAACCAAGCACCTCCTGAGGAGCTTGCTGCATAAATCAAATGTGGCAGGCAGGGGAGCACAGGCTCCCTTCCTACTCATGGTGAAGAATGTGCATTTGCTTGTACACTTCAGTTGCAAACTTCCTTAAGTGGACTGATGCAATCAAGGAACAAATTATCTCCATTATGGTAATGTGGTTCAGACAAAAATCCTGTTAAAAGTCCTGACTGGGAGCCACAGTTTCTCAAATTCAGAATGTACAGGTCAAACCCTCTGATCTGACATCAGTTTGTTCTACAAATTTGTTTTAAATTCTTTTTCAGGTTAAGTGAATGAAATGCATGGTAGATATTAAAGCTAGAGAAGAACAGAGGAGGAATGGAGATTTGACATAGCTTTGAGAAATGAAGATGTGGAGTAGGGATCTGTCCCTACATTTCATGATTTGCTCATGTTTTAATACAGTATTAAGCAAGTCCTACATCCTGTTACTGATGAAATTTAAAGAGGGCATTTATAATTCGTACAAAAGGATGGATCTTTTTCCTCCAACTTCCTTAGTGGGAAACTCTTCCAGAATATCCCTGACCTGATGCTTAGAAAGCTCTTTTTCAACTTTTCAACCTAAATTTACTTGTGGCTTGCTTATGGCCATGTATTCTTATCCCAGAGTGTATTAGCTCATACATGGAATCACAGAATGCTTTGGGTTGGGAAGGACCACCCCCCTGTCATGGGCAGGGACACCTTCCACTAGACCAGGTTGCTCCAAGCCCCATCCAGCCTGGCCTTGAACACTTCCAGGGATGGGGCAGCCAAGCCTCTCTGGGCAACCTATGGCAGTGCCACAGGTTGACTGCACCACACAGGTTGGTGCTGTTGGCAAACTGGCTGAGGGTGTACTCCATCCCACTGTCTGTGTTGCCAACAAAGATGCTAAACAGTGCCAGTCCCAGCTGCCAAAGAACACCACTTGTCACTTGGACACCGAGCCATTCACCACAAGTCTAAATAGGACCATCCGTCCAATTCCTTACCCACAAAGTGCTCCATTTTTCCAATCCATGTCTCTCCAGTTTAGAGACAAGGATGTCATGCAGGACAGTGTCAGATGCTTTGCACAAGGTAGATGACGTCAGTTGCTCTTCCCTTACCCATCTACACTGTAACCCTATTATAGAAAGACCAGATTTGTCAGGCGTGATTTGCTCTTAGTTAATCCATGTTGGCTGTAGCAATCACCTCCTTATTTTCCATAAGCCTTAGTGTAGTTTCCAGGAGGATCTGCTCCATCTTGCCAAGTACTGAGGTGAGACTGACTGGCCTATAGTTCCCTAGGAATTGCTTATTTCCTTTTTTAAAAATACATGTATTATATTACTTAAGTTCCCTTTGCTGACAGCCTTGTCCTCAGCAGATTGCGTGGGATTTAGTCCTGTTGCAATTCTAATAACTTAGTGAGGGGGTTATTACGTTGCTCTGTTTCTGTTTGTTCTATTCTGATGTGCTCCATTATGGTGATTGACAGAATCCCAGCTAAAATCAGCCCCTGCTGTTTAGGCACTGCATAAAACACCTTGACAGGCAGCTGTTGTTTGAGCAAGCTGATGCTCTAGATAAAGGGTCAGGGAGCAAAGGGAGGATGAGGTGGGAAGGTGATTCAGTCATGCTCACATAGTCATTCAGCAGTGAAGGCAGGTGTAGGGCCAGTGTCTCCTGGGCACCAACTCAGTTCAACATCCCCAGGCTGAGTCTCTGCTATGACACTTGGATACGTCAACTAATTTTCCATTTCCACAGCTTCACCTTGACACTATCTATGTAATAGGTGACACCACATGAGCTCCAGTCTGAACAGATCAGTTCACACAGTGCAGCCTAGAATGTGTATGGCTGCATTTGTGAATAAACTGCTTTCCCTGCAGGGGCTCTGGTGTGTCTGCACATGAGAGACACATGAATGTGTAAGTGATGCTGTTCAGGTTGCCAGTGCAGCTCAAAGCACACAGCTTCAGATAGGGGCCATTCCCCAGTTGGGAAGGGGCCTGTGTATCTGAGGTGTGAGGGAAAAGGTTGGTGCAGAAAATAGTAACCAGTATTCCTGACTTCTGTTCTCAGCTGTGACTGTGACTCATTACCTGAATCCAGTTCTGTTTAAACTGGTGTGCCTCAAGGGACTCCTGCAACTACCTCTGCCCACACCGATAAACAAGCCCACGATCCTCCTCACACACAAAAACCAAAAGAAGTGTTGTTCTTAAAACACCTTACAGCTTCCTCAAGTCCTCTGTACTATGTGTACAGGCCCTATGTGTACAGGTACTATGCAAGGCCCTCAGGATAAATGGAAAATCAGAGGGAAGTTTTCACTAAAATATATAAGCAAAAAGGAAAACAAAGGAATTTTGAGAGGAAATCTGCAGCAGCACTGTATTATGAAAGAAGGAAACAGTAAAATGTCTTTTTTCCCACTGTGGTGAAATTCCAACTATAACGTGGTATTGTGTGATGGGCTCTTTAGCACAAAGATATTGATAGATTTTGTAGGGAGTTCACAAAAAAGCAATACAGATGATTAGGGAGCTGAAGGGACTGATTTGTGAATAAAGATTAAATTAACCCAATTAAGTATGTATAGCTTGGCTCAGCAGTGACTGGGGGTCCCTGATAGCCACCTACCAATAGCTGAAGGGTTTGAATACAAGATGGGAAATGCAGAGTCTTACGGAGTGCTATAATGAGAAGGAAGGGAATGGAGTAAAGGCAGCCCAGGAGCGTTTCCTGACATTGACATGTTACTGCCATTGACATATTGATGCTACATGAACCATGCAATTGGGAAGAGACAAATGTTCAAAACTTGTAGAAATAAAGGTCTTGAGCACAAATGCCTGAACAGCTCTGATATCCAGAACTGGAGCACAGGGAGGGAATGCCCAGTTGCCCTGGAAAATGCTCTGAAGTTACTGTAGAAGTCCACCTATTGCAAGATCCAGGACAAGTCTTTTGAGTCCTTAGTTGCAAACAGGCAACAAGGAAAAGGAGGCACTGGCCTCTGTGAACTTGGGCAGTGTCACATAACAAATGTGTTGGCATCAGCAGAGGCCTGTTCACGCATGGAGTGACAGCATCCCTTGTGTAACAGGCTCATGGTGACAGCGATGATCAGTATCTGTATGAAAGGACACTTGAATGAGTCCCACTATTCTTAGTTTCCATGAGCCTGTCCTTGAACGCAGCTGAGGAGCAGAGTCAAAACGGAGGGAAGCAACTGCTACACAAGTGTAGCCTTCAACCTCACCCCTCAGTTTTCTTCTACCCACGTTTTCAATTTCAGAGCAAACTGAAACTAGTCCGACACTTTCTAATTGCCTGATATCCCACAGAGCTCTCACAAAACCAGGGACTAATTGGAGGGTGTGTGTTAAGTTCCTGCAGGCAGAATTCATAACTCTGCTGGAAAGCATAATGTTGCCCTAATTCAGGAAAGAATTTCACCTTCTATCTGTAAGATAGGGAGCATTACAGTCCCCTACTTCTTCACATTATTATGAAACTGATAATCTATTTGTAAAAGCCCTCTGAGCTCTCTGGATAAAAGCACAAAGGGTCCATGCTTGCAGAACTTGGAACATGATCCCTGGACATTGCAGCTCTGCAGGGAGTCAGCACTGTGCTAGAGATGAAGGCTAAAAAAATCTCACCTTGCTACAAATTATTCCATTGTAGTTACCTGGTATCTCCCAAACCAAGAGCAATCAATTTACTTATTCCAAATCCAGCTATTTCTTTATTCATAGTCACAGTGTGTCCAGTCTTACTGTACAAGAGCCAAGAGGTTCAACAGCCCAAGTGTCAGGGACAACTTTTTCCCAAATTCTCATCAGACAGTCCTTTCCAGCAGGTGCTGATTTGCAAGGTGCTGGAAGATCAGCTCGGAATATCTTCAGAAATTAGAAAGTATTGAGTACACACCTTGGAGAAAAAGTAACAGATAAAATCAGGATATCAGTTTCAGCTAAAACGTTGGGATTGTGCTTGAAAGAAATAAAATGCTTTCAAATTACCAAGCTTATCTCTTGGCCTTGTGCTTTTCCTGTGCCTTGAAGATGTCTGTGCTCAAAGCTTTTCCCTTTCTCTGGACAATGGGGGCTGCAAAAGAGCCTTTTCAGTGTGTCAGGTCAATAGTCCAAAGACTGAGAAGGATTTGTGCTATAGATAGTAACAGCATCAAAGAGGCCATTACATCTTCAGCACCAGTAATCCCCATTTTAAAAACTCCATTATCTGACTGGTTCTTCATTTGCTTGTCACGTAATCCTTGTTGTTGTGGTAACTCAGAAATGAATGCTGGGAGGTTAATAGAGACAGTGATGGAATTGCCTGCCTCTGGATTTAGTCAGGATGGTTATGGGCAAGACAGAAAGAAATCAGAGACTAATAGAGAGTTCAGAGATGTTAACTGAACAACAGGAATACAGTCCAGGACGGTGCTGCTGTGATTACAAAATACTTATCACACCTTCTTGGGAACTGACCTTTTTTTGATTTCCATGAATTGTTCAAGATGAATTCCTTGACTCCATTTTTCAGAAAACTATTCAGTGTAGGTCATAAATAGTGAACAGGTGTGTTCTCTGGATCAGGGATTGCTGGATTTCTACAGAAATCAATGTCTACTCCTAAGATGATAGAAAAATTGGTTCCTTTATTAACCAGAACACAATTCATTAATATTTATATCCCCTTCTAGAAATTTAGATGCCTTGGTAGAACAAAAAGATACAGCACCTCTCTGCTCCTGGACTGCCAGTTGTAATCTAGTTCAAACTGGTTCAAGATTCAGTGTATGGACCTCTCCAGGAATATTTGGGTTATTTTGGAGGATGTGAGCTGTAACTCAAGCAGCCGCCTTCCCTTTGATCAGTGAACTGAAGGCACAAGCGGGGCTCAATCCTCATCAAAACCGAAAAGGAAGTCCTGTAGGTTTGTAAGCCAATCATGTCTTAGCTGTGGAAGAATCCTTTGCTTTCAAACTCTTCTTAGTAGCCAAAAATGAGTCAAAAAGAAGAGGCTGAGAATCAGTGTGATCATTCCTGGGGAAAGTCCAGCAGGTGTCAGAAAGACCATGCTCCCAAATGCACGTATATCTCAAATCCAACCTCTCCAGATCCCAGCCCTTGGCAGTCCAGCAAAAACCAGGTTTCTGCAGGATTAGGGAAAGATTATCACAAAGCTCTCATACTAAGAATGTGCTAAAATAGGGAATGCAACGAAGAACAGTTATGGAACTAAACATTGTCCGATTGTCTTTAACTCTCAGGAATCTGATGCAAAGTATGTTTTAAAACAGCTTTTGTAGAGACAATGCCCCAGGCAGCCCCAAGGCACAGAACCCATGACTGAATAGTACCTCACAACAATGATACCAAATGGGAAAACATGGCTTCTCCCTTAATGAGCAGCTTCTTTAGTGCTTCTCCTGTGTGGGACTGAAAGGGCTCAGCACTCAGCTGTTGCTGAGTATTGCTGACATTTGCTGAGTATTGACATATGGACTTTTGGGGAACAGCGTAATATTTTAGTCTTCATTTGGAGCAAAGTATCTGTGGAGGAGAAGCCAAGATGCCATGTCTAAAAGGACAGCTAAGGAACAGCCCATGGAAGAGCTGTAAAACACCAAGATGCTAAAGTGGTTAGGAAATCAGTCAGCTATTTGGTTGCCTCGAAAATAGTTAGGACTTAAGGAAGAAAAGATATCTCCACCTCAAGCTGCTGTATGTCTGAGGGGGAGTAGGAACAAGTTGTTTCCTTCAGAAAGGGTTCCCAGCCCTTGCTTAGTAAATCAGATGTGGTGGGGATGGATGCAAATTCTCTCCTGCTGCTTAATGAGTGGCAGCTGGCACACATCAAGGACTAAAGAGGTGTCATGGCTGAATTCTCACCATTGGAGCTGAGGGAGGGGGAAGGATCATTCTTCACTGCCTTCACTGTCATCATAACAAAGGTGTGACATCTCTCTCTGCAGTGCTTTGGACACCAAGCAGCCTCAGCAAGAGTGATTTATTACTGTGTGCTCTTCATTATTCTATGCTGTGAATTTGCAGGGAACAGCAGTTAAAGAAATGGGAAGATAAACCCAGATTTCAAATTGCCTTGGTGGTGACACTTTAGCAAACAAGAGAATTGCTTTACCATAAATTGCTTGCAATGGTCGGGCTGTGCTTGGCTTTAGTAGATTCATTTCATTGGAATGAAGGGAAGACCAGCTCTGCATTCCCAATGCCAGGCAAGCTGCGTGAGGAGACAGGAAAGCGAGCGCTCATCTTTTAGTGACAGATCTCTACTCAAGCTGTAGTGTTGGGGCCCTTGGTGCACCAGGAGCTCCAGCCAGCCTCAGGCCTGGGCACCCAGTCCTGCCCACAGCAGTTGTAGCTGTACCTGTTTCCATGTTTGTTCCTGAGTTATTTGATTTTCCTGGACTGACCTTGGGCCTACGGTCACCAGCCCTGTCCTCCTTGCCCTGCTGAGGTACTTCGGGACTGTGCCCGTGTGGAAGGATGCTGCCCCTTCCTGTGCCAGGGTCTCCCTCAGCTGCTGGCTTGCCTTTCCTTGTGGAACAGCCCTGCTCCTCCAGCTCCCTCTTAGTAATTTCACCTACAACCTCATTTGTGAGGGCAAGGTGTATGTGTATGAGAGGGATGGGATGCTTGTGGGTGGAAGTGAAGAAGCAATTATTTCTCATTCACAGTTCTTTCATTTTGCATGCATTCATCATGTAATTCACTGCCAGTAAGGAAATGAAATTACAGTCTCAGGACTAACTAGGATGGAGGATTGATATGGAGTGTTTCATGAATTTGGGATAGGGTTAGAAGAAAAGACAGAGTGACTGGTAATGGCACCCAGAGCCTCAAGATCTCACACTGCTCACATCAGCAGAGAGCCAGAACCAATGTCTTCACCTGATTAGTGGCCAGAGAGCACTAAATGATTTCAGTTCTGTTCCCAGACTAAAACTGGATGAGCCATGGAAAGTAAACTTTCTCCCTTTTTAGAGCAGCACATACAAGGATAGGACAAGATTTTCTGCTTGAATCATTTGATAAATATGCAAAAGTCTGGAATTCTTCAGGGCTGTTAAATATTTATCATTATGAAAACGTACATATCCAATGAAAGTGTTGTAATTTGAAAAGAAGGGACAGGCTTTTGGGCAGGTGAGTAATCTGAAGGACATCTGTGCCTCACTGTGCCTCAGTGGCCCATACTAACCTTTTCACAATGTTGACACGACAGGGATGTACCCCTCTCTAAAGATATTAAAGGATGAGTGGATGCAATGAAGTATGTTTCTATTCCATAGATGGATTTGCCTTCATGTTATATTGAATTTAAAGTAATGGAATTATAAAATCCCAGTACAACAGAATGAAGAAAACACTGCTAATGCTGCAGAGCTCTCAGCAAATTGTCCTCATGTCTCATTCAAGCACGGGCATTGCTGTGATGCTCATTTCCCAGCAGTCTGCCTCCTTGGAAATGGAATATGCTTCTTCTTGCCCTTCTTCCAGAAGAAGACTTTAATATCCCAAACTTGCAAATAGGGTCATAAGCAATTCCATGACTCCCCCAAGGTCACCTTATCTCAGTTTCCAGTCCAAACATCAGACAGTTACTAGGCACAGTAAATTTCAAGTGTAGCACACTGGCAAAGCTCTCCAGGAACAAACCTGCCTTAAAGCCAGAGCAGATCTAACCGGAGGGGTTATTTGTCACACATTCTCATAGGCCATTTGCTTTTCTTGCTCTTAAGTTTACATAAATGAAGGTCAGGATTTGTGCACTGAACTCCAGGGACTCTCAGCTTCTAGAACTGTTCAATGGACTACACAACTGGATCAAACTTTACGCTGTTCAGTCTCTCACACCCTGCCCTAAAACATGGAGCCCTAAAGCTGTATGGAGCAGGTGTTACATAGATGGGATTTTGGCCCTTATAGAACTTCAGTCCTACAGTGCAGTTAGAACCAAGCGCCACTTTTCCCTGCAGGCACTATACTATGTGCATTCCTGCTCCTCAGCAGAGTTCCTTGCCCTCCCTGCTATCAGTGGAGGTCCCTGCAGCCCAGGGACCCAGAGGCCTGTGCAGCTGTGCTGGATCATTGTGTGGCACCCAGCAGGAATGTGGTGAGACAGCCTTGCACAGCACTGCGGGAACTGGGACATAGACTGACACGGAAAGAGCCTTTTGAGCTCAGTCACCCAACATACCAATTAAACAGAAGCAAGACACGCATCTCTTTCTAAAGGCTTTTTTTCCTGCCATTGTTGCAGGTTTTTGAAAGGTAGATGGATGGATCAGACCAGTGAATAAGTGGGACAGTGGAAACGTTTCTAAAATAGCATTCCCTACCACTAATAGGTTCTCTGCTCTGTTCCTGAAGGGGAAAATGTCGGTTTCCTTTGCCTTTCTTGTTGTTGTTGTTGTTGCTGCTACTACACATAAGTCTGAAAATAGATTTTTACAGTAAACAGCTCTGGGGGAAAAGGTATAATTGATCATGATGTCTCAGACAAGGCACCCTGTTGATAATAAAGACGGTGATAAAAAGGCATTTTCTACACCATATAGCTTCACTTTTTTCTCCCCACTGAAGTGAAGCTTTTGGGGTTCAGGCAGCAAACCTGGAATACCAGGAATTTGCTTATCTTTGGAATCTGTGATAAGGATTTAGTCTTTCTACTGCTGTCATAACAAATTACTCCTTTAGCTACAGAAAGAAATTAAGAATTTCACAACACAGCAGAAATCTACCTGCTGCTTCCACAAATCCATGTACATGTAAATCATGGCACGTAACAAGTGATGCAGAGTAACATGGACCAGACATATGCTGGGAGTCAGTACAAATAAACAGGTTTGTTCCTTGACTGCCAGTGGCATCTCACAATCTTTAGCTGTCCTACCTCAATGCTCCAAGAGAAAGCAGGTTAATGTTACTAAGGAATATCTTACTTTTCACCTGACCATCTCCTTGTCTCTTCTCCTTCCATCACACTCCTCCTCCAACCATCACCCATTTACAACGATGCCCTCACAGAAGGTGGAACAAGGATTTTTTAAAAATCTGATTTAATAGAAGAGACTCCAGAGTATCTCCACTGCTGACGTGGGGATGAATTCCTGTCTGTTTACTCAGTAAGCCTGTGAGCAGAGCTGAAGCCCATATATCCAGTCCCAAAACTGACCACGCTTTGGAAAAGAAGCTGTGCACAAAAGGGTCTCAATGGGTAATTGCTAAGAGCGGGGAAAAGAATCCTATCCATTTCAAAATTCCACAATGACATTAAGACAGCAAAAGCACTGATTAATTAAGCTGTAAAAGTTTCCACCTCCAGACCTCAGGAGCAGAAGGAATGATATAACCAATTAATATACAAAAGCAGAAATAAATAGAACAGGCTGCTGCCTGGAATCCCATTAAACTCTAAAATAAGCACAATGCTGAAAATAACATTTAATTTTATGAATTTTAAAAATACTTAAGGACTAGTCCCCCCTGCTTTAAAAGGTCTGCTTACAGCCTCAGTTATACTAGGTTTGTGTGACCAATAAATAAGTTCGCTCATTTATTTATTCTTTGCAATAAGGACTGAAATTTATGGGGAATTTAGATTTTACTTGGGAAAAAATCTTACTTGATCAGTAAGATCTGTCCAAGTAAAAGGATGATTCTAGGATTTCACAGTAGTAACAACATAAATATTAACATAATTTAGTTGATTGATGTATTTACAGGATTTAATTTGTTGCGACTGAAGAATTTATGACATGCAAGCTATATCTAGCACTTATGTCTATGAAATATTAGAAAATACTTGAAGTTCAAAACCCCCACAGCCTAATTCTTGACTACAGAAGGACAGAAAACTTTCTGAACTGGTTCCTTTCCCATGGCTCTATGTACTGAGTTTTGGAACGTCTATTAACAATGAGATTCTTAATATTTTTTTGTCTACTAACCATGAGACTCCTAGTATCATCCAATGTTTTAATGGATAATCTCCTTATGGGCTTGAGGCTCCTAGAAAGCTGTGGCAGGGACT
The DNA here is from genome assembly GCA_013396735.1 of Grallaria varia. Classification (NCBI taxonomy): domain Eukaryota; kingdom Metazoa; phylum Chordata; class Aves; order Passeriformes; family Formicariidae; genus Grallaria; species Grallaria varia. Next base: position 438,991 of record VWZG01003891.1, on the reverse strand, counting down.
CAGGGAGCTGATCAATAAATTCCCAAACTTACCATACACCTGAAACATTTTATGGAGAGAAAATGTACAAAATCTCGATTGTTCACAGAGTCCTCTTTATATTCTAGTTACAAGGTGTTCCATATATGCATGAGATGGCAGAAATAAGCAATTTTTTTTCCTTACTTGAGCCTTTGTGTTCTATAAAGCACTCTTTTGTATTATGACCATGATATGCAGTTTCCAAGGGAATGATATGGAGATTCCAAGGGAATCTACATAAGCAGACAGGAAAGAGGGCCCCTGCAGTCACACAATCCTGCTGCAATAATTTGTGCTGATGTTTCTAGTTCTGTTGTGGCACCAGAACAACATGGCATTCACAGCTATCCACACCTTCCCCAAGTACGCACTGCTCAGTCCACCACAATTTCCCGGGCATGAAAAAGAGGAGCCTTCATGAGTCATGGGCAGAGCTTTCCAACAGTTGTTAAAGGAGCATTTTAGAACTTTGTAGAGAGGTAGCACTTACTTCCCCATGACTTTTAATAGCTGCAAGTCTTTCCACTGCCTTCAGGAAGCTAAACACAGCAACAGCAAGGTGACTGCTGTCTAGAGGAGCTTCCCTTCATCAGAGCAGTATACTTAAATCTTAGGGAATTCAATGGGAAAGCTACATATCTATGCTACATACCAAAATACCTTTTTTAGAGTATCATAAATAATATCTGTCACTTGTTCTTACATCCCCTCAGGAGGGGGAAAAGTATATGCAGGTCATCTGTACCCACATACACATGCACAGGTTTGGTGTCAAATGTCAAGATGATGTACACCTTGCCTTTGAGGCAAAAAGAGATCAGATTTGTCAAGGTCTTTTTTTTTTTTTTTTCTAGAGAATAGTGATGAATGCATATGTGATTTGTTTGACCAAACCTGGATGTCTGCAGCGTAGATCTAAGTCATTTACTCATCTCTCTCCACAGTCAGTGGAGGCCCAACTCCTCCCTGTAAATGTGTGTATGTGCCTATAGTGGGCTGGACACGCTGGGCTCCTCCCCAATGGCTGCAAAGTGAGCCATGTTGTGACCAGCCTGGATGTGAACATCTGACATGCAAAATTTTACACTGGGGGAAATGAATCCTACCCTTCCTGTCAGGAAAGGTTCTGCCAGTTCCCTGGTTCACTAACTGAAGTTGTGAGGTGTAGGCCTGTGTCCTCCAAGAGCAGACACTGCAAGCACTGAGGAGGACACCTGGTCACCTCCCGTGATGGCCACCCCATTCAGCCTGAACTGCTGCCACCTGGTCTTCCCTTAGGGGCTGACCTCATTCCATATCCTACCCAGGTTGTGTCTGGACAAGGGTGAACTGAACCAGAGCTGCTTAAAATGTGGAATGTGATAACATACTGCCTCAAGTGGGAATCAATCCCTGGACACCCAGGAGCATGAGCCAAAATCCCAGAGTCTGAGAGACTAATGGATGATTGCCATTGAGAACACAGAGACTGAGGAGACACAGGGAGGCTGAAGAGCTAATATCTTTCTTCAATAAAATGTGTGTTCTCCATATTATTTTCCCTATAAAATGCACAAGTTTTTAGATGCTTCTCTGTAACTTTTAATTATGCACACCTTGAGCTGGTTTTATGCAACCTTGGGGTGGGTTTTCAGAATACAATGGGAGTGTGTTTGACATCTCTGTAATTTTTATTTTTTTTTTCTGGGAATGGATTTGCCCATTCACAAGGAAATCTTATTGAATAACCTTCTTGTGTCAACACAGTCAGAATTAATCATGTCCTCCATTACACAGGGGAGAAGTTTCCATATCCCACAGGAACATGCTGCAGCCATGGTAGAAATCCTCTCCCTGAGTTACTGATTGCTTTGACAAGTAGGGTCAAAGTGTGTCCCACAATTACCCTGGATTTCCAACAGCTACAGTGCTTGGCGAGTTGAGGTATAAGCACAGCATCTGACTGACTGGAACCATTTACTATTTTATCTGGTAGCAGACATTCTAAATGGAATGAAGCAACAGACAGCTAGTAGAAATTCCTGATTCTCCCATGATCACAATAAGCATCTAGAGATGGATTCCTCTAATTAATAGTGATCTAGTAAAATAGTTTCACATTACTTAGAAAGCAGCTTTAATCTAGGCAAAGACTTCACTCTGCTCTGCCCAGCAACCAATACCAACATGCAGATTTTATCATCTTCTCTTATGCCCTCCTATCCATAATGCCAGAGAAATTATTGTCCTGCAATTTCCCTCCATGTCACACAAACAGTTCTGTACTTCAGCCGAAATTAAATGCCTCATGCTACCTGTTTTCTAGATACGACCGCACATCTGGAGCAGGCACAGCAGTTCCACAAAAAGAGACCAACAGACCAGGAATCTGTCGACTCCCTCACCTCAGTTCTGCTGCAGACAGACACTACAGAAGAAAACTCCTACAGTTGGTTCCAGTTGCTGGATAATACACTGGTCTGCCAGCCTTCCAAACAGAAAACTAAGTGGAAATCATTTGAAACTCAATGAATGCATGTTTTTAGAGGCAGGATATGGATTTTGACAATATTTCAGAGCAAGGAAAGGCTGTTGCAAATTGACTGAGTGGAATCAAAGCACTCCCTTGTTCACAATTTAATAAAAACTAGCACCTAAACTGCATCCATTTGTACAAGTGATGCACAAGCCGCATAAATGTAGGTGTTACTGCTTTCCTGGGAATGCACAGGTTTTCCACTTGACAAAACTTCAGCACATGGCTTCCTGCAGAGCTAGAATTCGGGGCAGAATTTTGACTTCCCTATTCGCAAAACACAAGAACAAACAGGAAATAAGATTTCCAAGCAAATCTGTGTGGTAGAGTTGTTTTCAAAGTTGATCCGGGAAAAAGGGACCAAAATGCTCTGGATTCAGCATTCAACACTGATGAAAGTAAACAGAAATGCCCACCTGCACACAGAGAAATACACACAGAAAATAATTCAAATCAACTTCCTGAGGATCCACAGACAGGTGAAGTCTTTGCCAATTCTTTGTCTGAATGAAACAAAGATTGTCAAAGTGATAAATAAGGAATTATCTGTCAAAACAATGCAGAGTGTGATTTAATATAGCAATATTCATGGTCAAACATGTAGAAAGAAAATATGGAACTATCTGAAGATTAGAGGATTGAAAAGGACTGTCTGCTTGAGCTCTCAGGACTCTTGTGACCATGGACTGTAAGTAACTGGGTAGTGAAGAAGAATGTGGAAGATCTGGGAAAAATGTCTTAATTAAGAAAGAAATAACAATGTAAAATGCTAGTCAAATCTGCATCCCTGCTGTGTACAGCTCAGGCTTTAGGTACCTCTCTAACCAGTGTGCTTCAGGCCACACTCACTTGGGTTTGCTCACATCCCAACTGGTGCCTGACAGTCTCAACTCTGCCCACCCAGATTAAATGTGCTCTTCATCCTCTTGCTCTCTTTGAATGACTGACCTGTTAAGCCTGCTCAGCTCTGGCTGCTGAAAGCCAGTCTTCTACAAGTTAAACTTCTGTGCCTGTTTTCCCTCTTGGAAAAAGCAAATTGGCTCTCACTATGGCCCCTGTTTCCAGTGTTGCTAACAATCATCAGCTTGCGTGGCTCCAGACCTATTCCTGCCCAGTGTGCCGTGCATTTGGCTAACAATACGTCAATTCAAATTACAACTGCTCTGAGGAAAGAGCCTAAAAATAGAGGCCTTCCAGGTGGCTCAGCAGACGGATCCATTTGCCATACATGGTAGAACAAGTTAGCCTTTTCAGATGACGTTCTCAGAGTAAAAATACCCCATTACGTTATGGCAGCAGTCAGTGCGGGTCTGAGACAAGGCAAGGACTAAGCAAGTACCTCGCTGTGCCTTCGGTGACCAGCTGCCCGCAGACACTGATGCCCTTCTCACTTCCTGACACCTCCTCCAGAAACCTGTGGTGGGTTCAGCCTTGGCGGACTTGAGAGAGGGGTATGTTGCTCTACCTGACCTGTACCTGCCCATCAGTTCATTGCTGTGAGGCCTGTTACGTTCTCTGCCATCTGTTTTCCTTTAAAGTGGGCCGGGTAAGCACGGGCTTGGTTAGGAAATAGCAGTGACCATCATGCACAAACACCTAGATACTTTTCACAACATGGAAGAAAGATTCCACCACCTTTCTCCATCACCCAGCAAGAAGATCCATTCCTACCCAAATCTAATTCAAAGCGACTTTGAGGCACTGCAGTTCTTTCCTTGAATTTCCTGTTAGACTCATGTCTTTCTTCTTCAACCTCAGGACCTGCTACTCTCATGAAACCCTGCAGGAAGTTTTGACTGGCCACAGCAATGCCTGACAGCTCCATCTATCCTGCTCTGTAGGTCATCAGCCAGGGCTTGCCTAGACTAAGGGCATTACTCAAGAACTTCAACATCATCTTCAAATGAGGCTACATGTTCCCAACAGTCCTTAAACCTCAAGAAACTGTATCCTGTTCTCTAGTGCAGTGCGAAGGTGCACAGACTCCTGTACTGCTTCCCTCACGATATCTTTGATCCAGTTGTACACTAAGCAATGTCCCCACATGCAGTTTGTTCTTTTCCCTCCTGTTCCCTTGAACTCTGAATTCTGTGGTATATGAATAACAGCACTGACCAACAATAGCTTCTTAGCACAGTGAAAAGATTCCAACTAAATTGCTCATCTGATAGCATCCACAAAATATCTCAATACAATTGTAAAAATAAATTGTGTCCTGTCACTATGCAAAAGGAAGAAGAAAAATGAATATTGAACAGCCACGGATGCAACCAGACATAGCTCCTGTCTGTCTCCGAGCCAAATTTATAATTACTTTTTCTATTTTATCAAATTTCAAGCAATGCGCTTCAGTGGAGAAAGTTAGCAAGAACAATTCTGAAGTTAACATGAGTGTAATGGAATTTGTAAACTCTCATATAAGAAAAGTCATCAGCTGGAACCTGAACTCCCTGACTTGTTCCCTTTAATCAGCAATGACTTGCCAGTGTCTTCAGGATTTTCACGCTATTTCAGAGAGCACTTTGAGGTGCTTAGATAGAGCAGTATTTTGTCTTCTATCTATTTAACTCCTTTGGGACATTTCTTTCTTGAACATTCTTCTACACCCTTGCAATAATATATTCACACACTTCAATAATAGTAGTATCATGATCCTTCTAGTATATGACCCAGATTAAATTTTAAAGCTGTAATAAATGCTGATGTTCTCAGTTCTTAGTGTCACATTATGAACAGATACTCCCACCATTCTTTTTTTTTTTTTTTTTAAATGTATTTCTAGCTCTTATACTCACAGCCTGGAGTTTGGAAAATCTTATGCACACAGTATGAGTGTCTAAGATTCTGTCGTCCTAGAACAAAAGAGGGCATGAACTGGCTCACAAACTAACGCCGATGCTAAAAGTTGTCCGTTAGTGCCTATATAATGCAAGATGATCTCAATGGAGTAAGGTAGCTGCTTCCTGGTGCCAGTTACATAGGAACTTTGGCAAGGCTGAGTCTTTTCATCTCACTGCTACCTCATAACTCCATAGTTATCCTGTAGGGCTTGTGGAATAAGCAAACCCATGATTCTGTTCAGGCATTACCAATTGCACAGCTCATAGCAACAGGATGAACCCTTAACTCCCACCTACCCATTCTCAATCATTATTTTTTTCAGAGACCTTTTTAGGGAGAAAATATTATTCATTTACATATTTATGAGCATATGATACAATTTCTAAAAACTGATTGAAGATATTGTGTCATGAAAAGATTGTTTTATATGTGCTTTAATGAAAGAAAATTCACAACATCTGTTGCATGCTTTTTCCCCAAGGAGTGTCTCTGACCCTCTGACTCTGAAGGTTATATTCACAAATTTACAACCATTTCAAGGCAAGACAAAAATCTGAGTTTCAGAGTGACTCTAATGGATGTTTCCCAGCACATTTCATGTAGCTGAGGATCTACCTAGTTTTGTCTGCTTGCATTCTGACAACAGGGAATAATTTGGAAATCCTTCTTCATGGAAATAACAACTAAGTTCAGAACTAAATTTCTCAAAATTGAGTGGCACTTCATGGTATATATTAAATACTGATGAGTGGTGCTTGAGCTTAAGTGATTTGGCAAATCTAGAAAAGGTCACTTAGCAATTAAGTAACCAACAGAAGTTGTTTCAGGACATGTGTTCTTTCTTCTTGAAGGCTTATTATGGAATCAGGTAAGAGACAGAGGATAAAGGTATGAATGACGGAATGAATAATATGTGTGCCTGTGTGCAAAATCCACAAAATTCCAGTTCCCCGGCTGCTGTATATGATATTCCGAGAGTTTCTTTTAGTTTGAGTTGTCTGAATATTTTAAAAGAATGAATAAAGGGATTTTATTCATTCCTTTTAAAAGGAGGAATAACAAAGCATTTTTTTCAAAACTGTAGTATTGATAAAAATGGTGCCTGGATTTTGTGCCTAATTTGATTTCCTGCATATTATACATGGCTAATACAGCATATATTTCTGTGTGGTTCCTATTACTCAAAGAAGCAACTAGAAAAAGGTGATTTTGAACTATGGTCTCATGAGTCCTGTTTCCTCTGAGAAAGGTATGCCAGGATACATTCCTCCAGTCTGTTTTCACCCTCACAATTTTTATTTATATTCACCCCAACGTTGCACTAAGACATCCTTGTCAGCCTCTTGATCTTAGCCAAGCTTGCCCTCTGTTACACCAGGAAGTGACTGGGAAACTTCTCTGAGAATCCACCACCCTGCTGGATACCTTGAGGCAGCAGTGGCCCCTGTTGGGAGTGTTTTGCTCAGTGTCTCCATCTGTTTTCTTGGCCCTATATTTGCCACTCTTTAATCCTCTTTCTTTTTTTTTTCATTTGTTGTCCCCTGAGCTCATTTGTTTTTGTACTTCTTCCTGGTTTCTGTTTCCCGTGCCTCTCTCCCTGCTTTTTGGAGGGAAGGAGGGAGAAAGAAGGTGCTTACTTTCACTATGGAAAAGCTGATGATTTTTGTCAAGGGACGGAATCATGAGAAGAGTAAAAGTGGATCACTGGGGAAAAGTATAAAAACAGGAAAATCCTATAAAAACACTTCCCTGTTATACACTCAAAGCTTCCAGCAACCTATGGTTCAAGGGCTCTCTGGTTCTATGAGTTATTATTTCTACAAGTAATGCCCCATCACAGATTATTTTTCTCTAACTCCTTTTCAGATCCATGTAAACTTTTGACATCCACAACAACCTATTGCAAAGAGACCCACAGAAGATGAACTGTGCGTTTCTATACAGTCAGGTATGTGCTCTGTATTTTTATACATTTTCCTTAAAAAGAATGAAACCTTTTAAAATGCAAAATAATATACTTTGCTTTACAAGAAACTCTCAGATTAATGCATTCTACTCTTCTTTGCTTTTTAAAACCTTAAGAAACCACAGTCTTGCACAACTTACATGTGCAGGAGAAGAACATGTACAGCTTACATCACCTTGCTCTGCTCCTTTGAACGGAAATGAAAAGACCAGAAAAATTCATTTCTTCTCAATAGTTAGAGTGCTTAGCTTTACTAACAAGCATATGAGTCTGCACTTGCACAGAAAAGCAAAGTTAAGTAGTCTCTGCTGCACACTGTCCAATAATACCTTTAAAACTGCCAAATACTCTCAAATTGCTTCTGTTACTATCTTAAGTCCTGAGTCTCTGTGGTATAACGGCTTCTGTTCCACTAGTGAGACACGTACAAAAAAACCCCAGCACTCATGATGATAAAGGCAGGGTCATCTTGCCCAGTACCTTCTGTATGGCACTGAACCCTCCTTGAGACAGACTGGACTTCCATGGCCAGAGGCACAAATCCTAAAAACAACTTGCAGGCAGTTTCCCAGATAAACAGGCAAAGCTCACCATCAGGCCAGCAAACTCCCTAATGGTTTGAAGGTAATTCAATGCAGTAGCCTGTATGATACCTTCTAACAGATTTGCCTGACCACACAGGGAGCATAAAGAAATCCTTGATGAAGGATACATGCAAATCACAACAAAATCTTTTTTTTTTGGGGGGGGGGGGGGGGCCAGGGAGAAACGCCGTAATGGTAGAAAGTGTAGGTGATTTGTAGATTCTCTCCAGCAGTGACTTTCAATCACAGAGTCACACTATGCAGAATATGAAACATACTCCAGGGCACTGGAAATGTTAGCACAATAAATATAAAACCATTCCCTTCCAGCCCTTTACCCTTGAGTTAAAACACTGTCAACCTCTTAAAGCACAGACACAAACAATTATTTGACATTAGCACTGCTGGAATTAAGACATTTTTACATCTACCTTTGTAATGAATGGGAAGCCATGAAAATGCTTTTTGGAAAGGGGCTGTGTTTTACCACATTGCTCTGCAGCATGTGAGGAGAAAAAGCAGCCTGAGAGTGATCTTCAACCCTCCACTGTGACCCCAAGCCTCATTTCTGTTCAGGTAACAGAAACATCTCTTAAAAATTACATTTTTCTTGATTAATGTGAGAGCTTATGTCAAATGCCGTTTTGAGTTTCCCACTGCCATCAGGCTGTCGTTAAACGTTAGCAAATACCCTATCTCTGGAAAGCTGAGATAGGAAAACAAAATATCTTCCATCACAAATGGCATTCCATCTATCACCCTGGATATTTTGCTGAGAATAACAACTACAATCGTATTTATTTGCATCCCTGTCTATTCAGGTCTTGTGTAACAACAACAAAGAAGACTGAGCGAGGCTCTCACTCTTACCTTCTGTCAAACAGTATCAAGAAGAAATCAGCTGAAGCTGGCAAAACTGTTGTGCTGTGAACTTGCTGGATGATCAGAATCAAGCACAGGTTCTGCAAAGAATGAAAATTAAGTATCTCTCACTTTTCATGCAGAAAATAAATTGGACTGAACTGAGCAGCTGTCTACTGCATTAAAATTAACAAAAAAACCACTTAGAGAAAAGATATTCCATACTTATGAAATGATGATACTATGCTTGGCTCTACAAAAACATGGGAAAAAAACCCCAGCTCATGTCCGAGAGGTATTAAAAGCAGACTCAGAGATGAAAATGGGTTATTATAAAACTGTATCCTGAAGAAATGTCCAAAGCTTAATCATGCTTGCTCATTTAGCAAATGTCCCTGTGAAATCAGGGACAATGGAGGAGAGCTGTGTTTGGCCACCTGTATCATATGGGAGCCTGAGAGATTGATATTTCCACTTATCATAACTTCACAGATTAATGTCTTAACGATATACAGAAAGATAGAGCTCCAGAACAGGGAGATATCCTATGCCTGGTACTGTTTGAGAAAAGATAATCTCATGGAGCATTCCCTTATGTCAGACGTCTTTTAGTCAGTCAAACACTGAGAGATTGCAACACTGTTTAGTGTATTGTTACTGGTGAGATTTCATCAGTCTAGGCTGGAGGGAACCTGACCCAAAGCGCTTGACAGGGAGAATGATGAATCTCACTCATTTTCATGAACAAGAAAAGAACAGTGTACATTACAGCATAGCATAGGTTCTACAGTGCACATATGCAACCTAGTATCAAAGCAGAAGACTTTGAGTGATGCAGAAAGATGCAGTCTTTAATTTGTGTTTTAGGCTATTAGAGCAAACAAAAGATTCCTTGTGTAATGCTCTAATTCAGATCAATATTCTTCTTCTACACATTCTGTCATCTTTGCTGAGATGGGAATGTCTCCAGTATGTAATGTTATGTGATTTAGGAAAACTACAAATATTTACTATCCCATTCCCTGGCTCAGAGGCTCCTGGCAGAGAATATAATGCTCAGAGAAGTTACTGGTATCCTGCTGCAGGAGATTAAGCCCCCCATTTTACATGTGGTAAATATGAGTAACTACATTAACCTTAAGCTGAAGGAGAACATTTTGTTATATAAGCACATCCCTGCTCCTGTAATGCTATTCATATTAATACAAAACACAGGGGAGATTAAGCAAGTAAATTAAATTTATTAGCATTCTGCTGCTTGCTTCCTAAATAGTGTGGGATTCAGGGGACTAAAGGCTCCTTCTCATGTGGCACAGATTCCAGGTTGGATGCCAGAGGGACAGCCGCACGTGGCAGGGTGGGTGTCTGCGTCCCACATGGGAGGCACAGCAACTGCTGGGGTGCATGTCAAAACTTCATGTCACTATCACTAGAAAGGACTATTCTCTGGTTTAAATGGCTGTATATTTGGAAGAGGAACTGAAATATAATATTCTGTTTTACTCTATTCAGGCATGGAGGAAGAGGCACAGATCTATTACACTAGCTAGACATATTTAGAGTCCTCTATTCACCTGCTCCACTAAATCCTTGGTTGAGCATGTGATAATCCAGTACACCAGAGAGGGAATTCAGAATTAAGGTGGTAGGGAGGGAATATCCTTCTTTGAAAATGCACAAAAGTTCAAGACATTTTCTTCCTCCCTATGCACACATAACTCTCACTGACATCAGCTTTGGGTCTGAAGCTTAGAGAAAGAATCAAAGATATATTTTCTCCTACAAGCTCCCTACAAGAACAGCTACAGGTAAATGCAACTTGAAGTAAAAAACCCCTGCATTTTTTCTTTACAAAAGAAACAGACTCAGGAAGAAATAAACTTTGATGAGTTGTCAGTATTTCCGTTATTACTGTGTTTATAGCAGCACATACAGGTTTAAATGAGGAAACATCCAGAGTTAATCAGTGCAAGAGTTAAAAACAGAGATAATTCGAGCTTATGTCCATATCCAAGACTGTCAGGAATTCAGTTTACAGTAATTATTCCAAGTCTAGATTCTTCTCTTCCTGCTAGGGTCACCCTTTAACCAGTGGTTAAATGAAAAACAGAGTTGATTGGGATGGGAAATCTTGGCAATGGCTTGGACTACTTCTCCTTCTACAATCCTCATCAAATAAGGGGCACACAACAAATTGCTTATCTCCTATCTGCAATTCTCCCCTCCACCCAGCTGTAAATTTGAATTAATTAATAAATGCCCTTATGTTTTCAAGGTCTTGGAAAATGAAGAGCACTCAGCAAAATGGATGCACTGACAGTGAAGGGTGTTTGTGGGTGGGGTTTTTATGTAAATGGAAAAATCTGTGAGGCAGCAGCTCCTTCATCTGTGCCATGAGTGCTAAAGTTAGACAACTTAAAAGGAAATAAAGGGAATGCAAATAAATTATGCTTTAAACAAATGTGACCTTCCCTAGAAAAAGGCTTTATGGAGCAGAGTCTCCAATCACACAATGAGGCCAATGACACGATGAAGTCAGGGGGTGTCACACTGGCTTTGGTCTGTCCCTGCTGACTGTGGACAACCCTGCTTTGTGGCTCCTTTTTTCCTCACATAACTAAGGGTGCACATAACAGACACTACTTTATGCACTTCCACAGCTGCCCTGTAAAGCTCAAGCACCCTCACCAATAACATAACTTAGGGAGTAAGATTACAGAATCACAGGATGGCTTGCATTGGAAGGGACCTTAAAGATGGTCCAGGGAAGGTGTCATTCAGGTATGACACTTGACAAGTTAGGAATGCCACCATTAGAAAAATAGAAACAATATGCAAACTAAGAGGATCAGTTTTAGTGTGTCTCCAGGAACTGAGTAACTTCTGGGGAAAAAAAAGGGTAATTTAGGATACTAAGCCAGAAGGACCCTTTAGTTCTTGTGCTTGAAATGTGGATTCTCAATCAATCTTAATCTTGACATGGCCAGTAAAGAGAGAGACTGTGAAGTGTAACTTCAAACTACAGATGGGGTCTTCAGCACAAGAAAGACATTGGACCTGCTGGAGCAACTACTGAGGAAGCTACAGAGCTGCTCTGAGGGCTGGAGCCCCTCTTTGGAGCCAGGCTGGGAGAGCTGGGGGTGTTCACCTGGAGAAGAGCAGGGTCTGTAGGACCTCACTGCGGCCTTCCGGTACCTTAAAGGAGCTTAAAAAGGTAGGGAGAGGGACTTTTTAATGGGCAAACAGTGAGAGAAAAAGGGAGACAATGGTTTTAAACTGCCAGAGAGCAGGGTTAGATGGGATATTGGGAAGAAATTCTTCCCTGTGAGGGTGGTGAAGCCCAGGGCCAGGTTGCCCAGAGAAGCTGTGGCTGCCCCACCCCTGGAAGTGATGGGGCCAGGTTGGAGAGAGCTTGGAGCAACCCGGGATAGTGGAAGGTGTCTGTGCCCATGGCAGGAGGCTGGAACTGGATGGTTTTTAAGATCCATTCCAACCAAAATCATTCTGGGATTCTGGTGCCAAACACAAGTCCTCAGACTTTACCTCTACCTTACAATGATACTTGAAGGACCTTCAGTAAGAAATGCAGTGATTTAGTTTCCATTTTTCATTTTAAAATGTAAAGCCTATTGCAAAGGGGTAGATTTTGTGAAGGAAAAATGTGAAACAGGATAAAACTGATGAGTAAAATTCAGTGACTGCAGTTCTCACAGCTGGGGAATGAAGCTCCTCAGGACAGCAGAGGCCACCATACCAGAGCCCAGAACAACACATGGGCCTTGGCTTCAAATTTCTGCATAAGAAACCTCTAAATTCATCTCCAGAACTGCTGTGCAATAATGCAAGATGCTGTAGTTCATTAGACTGAGATGTGGGCAGTGAGGCCCCCAACTGCAGATCACATTCTGATGAAAGCAGGTAAACATTAATTAATGGAATAAATCTCAGGAAATACAACTCCTAATAAAGCAACTAAAGCATAAGGTAGCACTATTTATTATAGAAATCAAAGCAATAAATCAAGTATTCTGAATAGAGCATTCTCACTGGCCTGTTATTTATGTCTCTGGAGTAATCCCATTCATCCCTTTAATACAGCTGTGTAGAGGCAGATGGGATGTTGTCAGTACCACAGCGAAACCTCCAGAATTTCTAAAATATACCTTTTGCTCCTTATTTTATCCATTTCATGCATCTGGTAGTCTTGATTTTCTTAATACATTATTTGTCCAAATTTATACAAGCTCCTCCAGTCCATCATCTGCACTTGTGGCAAATCTATACTCACACTTGACAATAAAGTCACAGTAATATGATTTTATTGTTGTCGTTATCACCACCATTATTTTTAAAAATCAATAATGTAGACAGCTCAGCACAATGTCCAGTACCAAACTCAACTGTTAAACATTAACAATAATATTAACACATTATCAAATTCATACGATGTAGGAATGGATCTCTCTTCCTGCATGGACCTCTCAGCTTTTGGCAGAGTTTCTGTAATTTATTAAAAGGACCAGGTACTTCTGCAGTGAGAAGATTAACTTGTACCACTGCAGTCTGTGAAGTACAAACCTGAAGTACATCACAATGATAAACCCTCAGCACCTATGTGGGATTTGCCATCTCATCTCTGATGAAACACATTTTAACCTGTCAGTCTCCTGACAGTTTTTACCTGTCTCCTTCTTTTACACTTTATTCTGTAATTTAAAAAAACTGGCAGCCTATCTAGCCTTTAAAAAACCCCAACTTTAACCATTTTCCTACTTGTCTACTTGCTGAACCAAGAACTAGTCATGCAATTCCCCAAGGAAATCAGAATCAGCAAGAGCTTGCATATCAGCTTTAACACAATTCTCATTTTACTTTATAGACATGTAAAAGCCTAAGACATTCACATGCAAAAAGCAAAAGCAGACTTGTAGACCCCGAGCAGATGGGAGTATCTGAGGACCTTGGTTTATTTCTGCCTCTTCCAAACTCATATTTGGAATTTCTTGGTTTGGTAAAATACTAAGCTTTTGTCTTCCTCCGGCAGAAGCCTTTAGCACATCTGCCATAAATTACTCTTGGAAAACAGACAAACTGTGCAAACAAACTGTTTTCCACAAAACTTCAGCTGAATTAGAGGAAAAATAGATTCACTATGTGTACTCATACAATCTTTCTCTGACAATAATATTTGACTTCTTCTGTAAATTCCAAGGAAGTCCCAAATATACAGGTAAATTCTGAATGCTTGACAAGCACAATTTGAGAAATCCTCGTGGGGAAGCAGCAATTAGAGAAGGCAACTGGCAGCTGAGAAGCCCACGCTGTATTCTCCCTGTTTCATTACTGATTTCTCTGGATGACCTTGTCAAGTCATTTAATGCCTTTCTGCCTGTGTTTCCCTACCTGCAAAATGTTTAGATAAACACCTCCCTTTTGGAAACACTGCAAAATTGTTTATTTTGGAATGTTGCTCAGCTGTTAAAGTGGCTCTTGGGTGTGACATCAGATGAAAAATAAAACAGCCACAATTGACATGAATGTCAATCTAATATTTGCTAACAGATTAAAATTCACAGTCTAAGACATTAACCCTGTACCTGAAAGTTTTATTTTAGGTGAGACAGTAGTTACTCCTTCTATTTTAACATTATTCATCAGCCAAGCCACCCTCATTAGTGCAAATCATGAAAGTAAGAAAAAGAAAAAATTGGCACAAACTTCGTTCTGCTTAATTTAAGAAGTAGAACTATTTCGACAGGCTTCATCTTGGGCAGGTATGTGCTGCTGGCAGTGGGCAATACTGAGAATGGGGATTAAAGCTCCTAGGACAGCACCCTCAGGTACGCTGATGGCTTAGGGGAGGTTCCTGGTGGTGATGGGCATCCACAAAGCCATTCAGGTCAGTCCCAAATGGCACCCAGCCTCTCCCTGCCCCCTCAGTGACCTCGACCGGCTCATACACATTATTGTTAATGGCCAAGGTATGTTCTACAAATGGAATACTTAAGTGCAGTCTTATTATGAGTCATTTCACCATCACTCCTCATCCAGGGAAAAGTGTACCATTCCATAATTGTACAAGCAAACTAATAGCAGAGAAGGAGCAAAATGGGGAGAAGGGTGCAATTTTGATTTAATAATCCAGCTGTTGGCCCACACTGGATTAAAAACATCCAGCACACACTGAAAAGAGCTTTTTGATAGACCCCACTTCAGGTGCCACAAAAGCCCTGGCGCATCTCTGTGAAGAGAGCACCACACCAAAAGATATAAAGGCAGCGTTTTTACAGGGATTTGCGTTTCACCTGTGGAAGGATACCTGCTGACATCGTGGCCGGCTTCCAGAGGCGATTCTCTGAGGGCACTGACAGCCCGCGGGAGCTTCGCCTTCCCCTTCACCTCGTGCTCGCACCGCGGCCCCTCACACCCCACAAAATGGCGGCCGCGCGCTCTCCGCGGCGCCGCAGAGCGGGCCTATCACACTGGTCCGGCCGGAGGGCGTCGGGAGAAGGGGTGGCTGTAGCCACACTCCCCTCGGAGAAGGGGAGGGGAGGGGAGGGGAGGGGAGGGAAGAAGAGCACAAGGACGGCACTGAGGGAAACGAAGCCGCCGCTCCGCGGCTCCTACCCCCGCTCGCAGCTGAGGGAGCGACGCGAGGGCCAGCGCGCCTCGCGCTGATTGGACAACAACTCCCGCCACGCGCTCTCTCCTCCCTCCTATTGGCTGCTGCTTCCCGCCCGGCGCATGCGCCGCCGCCGCCTCAGCCGCCCCTCGGTGCGGGATGGCGGCGGCCCGAGGCCCTCAGGGCCCCGAGCCCCGGCCCGGCCCCGCCGCCGACACTTCCCTCCTCAGCAGCGCCACGACGTGGCCCTTGAAGCGCTACGGCCGCTTCCTCCCCCCGAGGGAGGGTGACGATGAGGGACGAAACACCTCATGGAAGGTGCCTGCGGCGCGAGGGGCGGTGGGGAGGTGTGGCAAACAGTAATAAAGGAGGCCTTTCAGGTGTGTTTTTCAAAGTCCGAAGCTAATGCAGGAATGGGGAGATTTTGCTGCATGAATTATTAATGACAGCACATCAGAGGTAGAATGGTTAGTAGCCCACTTTTTTTTAATTCCTTCATTTATCAGTGAGCTGTGGTATTAGAATCTAGAGTTCAAGTTGAAAGAGTCGAGAGTGTTGCTTAAAGTAGTTAAATCTGTATTTCGAGGTATAATTAGGAAAAAAAGTCATTAAGTGTGCCTTCTGTCTGTGGGAGTGTAGGGCAAGTTGGGTTAGTGAGATGTAGGTTACACACCTGGCTTCCAGCACCCACCTTTGAAACCTTTTGTTTTACACTAGAAAGGGCAGTTATAGATTCAGTGCTTACAAGGACAGATTTTTCTTTGTTTGTCTTTTTAAAGGTGTTTGAATCAAATGAAGAATCAGGTCCTCTTGTCCTTACCATCGTGGTGTCCGGCCATTTCTTCATTTCCCAAGGGCGAACAGTTCTGGTGAGTTTCTCAGTTACAAAGAATGTTTCTTCCTTCATGTTACCATCAGTATTAACTTTGTTTCCCTTTTCAAATTCATCTTCCACTTAATGAAAGCTGCCAATTTTGTTTTGCTCATGGTGATTCTCATGTGCTGCTTTCGCTTCACTGTCAGAATAATGCTAAATGCACTGTTTCAAGCTGAGGTGCTGCAATTCTTCAGTAGTTCTAAAAGTGTAGATGAAGAGGTAAAGCTAAGTGCTGCTGATGTTGAAAGATAATTTATGTTTTTGTTTTTTTTCCCATTATTCTTCTGTCTAAGAAAACAGGGAAAATACATTGTTAAGAAATAGATAAAACTATAATTGCCCTTAAGATTTGCTACACGATCCAGCTAATTTCTTGCCACGGACCCGTTAGCGTTTTGGTTTGATAATTTGGTTTCTCAGAAGATTTGTTTTTTCTGTGCTGGATAATGTGATCTAACATACAACATACGTCTTCGGAGACAAAATAACAACTACAAGGTGTTGTCAGCTGATTTTCCTGTAGCCTCTACTTACTTAAGCATAACCTGCTACTAAACTGAAGATCTCACAACAACAGCAAAGGAAAACTGTCTAGGAGGAGTGAGCTTGATGCTCGTGACAGAGAAGGCCTTACTAGAAGGTGGAATTAAGTGTGTTCAGTGCATAGCACCTGTACTCAGTGATGGTAACAAGTAGGAGCTGGCTGATAAATATATTAGAAAGTTAGTATAAACCACTGGAAGATGCTGCAGTATAAAGATAACAAAGCTTTTTAATACAGAATGTGTAAGAGACTGTGTTGCAGCTTTAAATATGTATAAGCTTATAAATTTGTTTTTACTATGCCTCTTAAAAGGTCTTAAACTTACAGAAATTTAAGTCTAAGGGGAGTAACAAGGATATCCTTGAATTTTTTGGCCTGTGAGTGTGTTAGAAGTATTGAATAGGTAATGCATGAGCTAACAGAGCTGTCAGTGTGGAGAGCCCTCATACAAGATATGCCATTTGGCTCATATTTCATGAGGACAAGGTAAAAATAGAATATGGAAAGTATTTTAGCAGTTGTGTTGAATAAGAAAACAGGATGGACTATTGAAAATGTAGATGTAAATGAGACTTGCTGCCTTCTTTTAGCAAATTCTGCTTGGAATGATTCAGTGCAGGATGCTCCTCTCGAGGGGCTGATCATTTTCCTGGTATCCCAATCACATGGCAGTGACTGTTAGTAACTAGTAATTTGCATGAGTCTAAATGTCCTTGAAATAACCATATAAAATCTAACTGCAAGTAAGTTTTAATAACTAATTAAAGACCAAACACACAACCAAAAGCTGCAGCCCTTCAAAGACGCGTCTGGCAAACACTGAATCTGGCAAGTAACAGAGGCAGATAAAAGTGTGTTGTTGGAAGGAATGAAGTATCAGAAAAGCTTTATAAAGACTTGGCTGAGAAAAGCACTTTCTTGCAGCTCTTAGGTTTAGTGGCTAGTGAAGCTTTCAGGCAGCTGTCTTGCATGAAATGCCAGATGAGGAATTTCTGGGATCCATTAGGACTGTTTCAGCTTCTAAGAGACACTGAGATACTGCAGTGACTATAACATTGTGCAGAAGAGAGGTGGAACAGACATGCTTGGTGAATGTGACCAAGATGTAATACTGAGAGTTTTAAAAAAAACCCCAGAGTTTGGAGTTTTTTAACATTTATTTTGGCAATGATTCTATACTTAGGGCAAACACTATCATTTTCTTAAGTGTTAGAGAAAAGTTACACGAATTTGGTTCTACGACCTGTCAGTTCCTTTGGGTGAACTCTGAGTACATGTATTTGGGATCATGGTGCAGGTGTGATCTGTGCATACAGGACTAAACTGGTGTGAGAGGCACTGGTACGTTCATGCCTGTGTATATTTCTCAGAGATTGGAGGAGTTGCAGTCCTCCCACTTTTCCTCTTAAACATACTTGACTGGCTGAAAAACCCACCAAATACTCAATCTACTAATTTTCATAGAATCACAGACTGGTTTGGGTTGGAAGGAACCTCAAAGCCTATCTTGTTCCACTCCCCTGCCATGGGCAGGGATACCTTCCACTATCCCATCTAACCTGGCCTTGGACACTTCCAGGGGTGGGGGATTTTGTGAACTCCTTATTGTGATGCCATGTAACAAAAAACCAGCTTCCAGTTCAGGCTGTGTTACTGCTGTAGAAATAATCAGAAATGGTTAATCTCACTGGTTCTATCTCCCTTTAGTCTCCAGCTGTCAGGAGCCGTCACAAACCTGTCACAATATTTAAACAGGCTTTGTACATGTTGTGTTCTGGAGCCTGTCACAGACTAAATCCACTCAGTGGGGTCCATCATAGACATTCTGTCACAGGAGATAATGCACAAGTTTCTGCTCCAGAGGGAGTGTATCAAGTTTGATGGAATGCTGCAACTGTTGGGATAATTTCATTTATACTCTTATTTCTTCCTGCTGGCCTGGGCTACTGACTATGTCCTTTTGACTGCTAAGGTGTTTTCCAACACTTACGTGCTGCCTTAATACGCTGGCATTGAAATTCCCTCTGATGTACTTACACAACTGTTTCTTGTTATGAAGGAACTGCATCCTTTCAGTTGTTGATGTTTGGTCTTTTGATCTATCTTCTAATCCCTACTCTTCAGACCTTTTGATGAACTACAGGCTCCTGGGTTTGAGGGAACTGGATAACAATTATCTTAGCTTAGTACCTCTGCATAGGAACATGGTGAGGCACAAGATCTGTGTCACAGGAACACAGTTTCCTTCTCAACACGCATAACTGCTGTATTTTTGTAAAATTTTCATGGGTGAATAATAAAAGGATTTTTTTTTTCTGTTTTTCACCCACGTACAACATTCACTACAACTCCATGTGCACAAAGCTGAAACAGCTGTGTACAAAAGGAAATTTCTATTTCATTGATAGTTGGATTAACACAATCCATACTAGGAACAATATTCAAGTGTTTCTGACTTGCTGTCAAAATACTTTCTCCATGATGGGTATATTTATGTATTCTCTTAGTAGTTTTTATTTTCTTTGAGCAGGAGAGTTAGGAAACCTTTTCCTTAAAGAATGATAGTTATTTAGAGTCCAGTGAAACTATGGCTCTTTTATGATCGTTTCTAAGAACAATATTTATAAAATAGCAGTAAAATATTCACATATCCTAACAACTGTTTTACTTTTTTTAATAAATACAGAAACAACTGTTTTCTTTTCAAAATAAAATCTATGCCTTGTGGTCAGCCAAATGGAATGAAGAGGAGGGTAAATGGAACTTCAGAGCACAGAACATAAAAATCCCTGATGCGTAATGCAAATTAAAAAGTGTTTTGATTTGTTTTGTTTTGTGTTTTGTTTTTTTTTTAAACAACGTTCTTCATTTGGAATTAAATTATGTAACGTACTTTTAGGACCTGTTTTTGCTGCAGTGTTGCCTAACAGACTGCATATTCGATGGCAGAAAAACCTCATTCTTGCATACACTAGACAATGGAATTTTACAGTAATATCTCAACAGCACTTCACTTAATTTCTGGCCTTACTCAAGATACATCACATCCTGTTTACCATAATTCTTATTTCCTTTCCCCTCTTTGAATCAACACATCATGAAAATTATATTTTGGTGTTTTATTCACTGTAATTATTTCTGGTGCTAGAATTCGTACTATCGGCAAATTAAACAAATTGAAATTGTGAAGAAGACTTACTTAATAGGATAAAATTAATCCAGAGTAATTGATTTGTGACCTGATATTTTGAAGTGTAGACTAAATGTCCTTAGTGCCCTCCTGGTCCCCTCCTGACTTCTAATAGGCTACCAGTGCATAGGGTACAGTGGATTCTAGCTCATTAATTAGGCAAGCATTCAGCAGACATTCTAATGTTCCTGATGCTCTCTTTGCAGTGCCTGAAACTTAAGCACGAAATTTTTGAGATGATATTCACAACAGTGCCTTGGGCAGAGATGGTCCCTGTGCAATAAATGAGGACACTTGATGGAAACCTGGCAAGTGATCAGGTTGTTAAGGATGCTTAGCTTAGTGGCAGTACACTGAAAAGCTACAGGAAGTTGTTCTTTTATTAAAGGTCCCATGATTGCTACTCGAAAGAGTAGAAGGAGTCTTCGTTTTGTTATTTAGTACCACAGTAATAGTTCAAAATTTTCAGTTTTAGTTTGTTTGTTACAACATGTGCTGTTGATGTGATTGTTTTGGACAAGCTGAGTATCCTGCATTATCTTCCCCATTTATGTTCGATGTAAAGGGCTTCTGATGTTTATTGTTCTCTTGCCCCAATTCCTCTAAACCCAGCTATTAGAACAGTCTTTTAAGAATAGGGATTTCTGTTAATGAAGTGTATTTATAGAGTTTAATGTATGCTGTTGATCTAGGGACATAAGAATTTGGTATAATGAATTAAAGAAGAAATTAATGGGATGCCCTGATGAGATTTAGACAGGGAAACCTATGAGCATCCTGTTCCCTTCTCTGTCACTGGACAAGTATCACTGTTCTAAAGTGTAGTTTAGGGAAAAAAAAACCCAACAAATCAGGTTCTCGCTATGACATATCAAGGTCTGTCCTGAGTTAGGGGCTTATCTTTGCCACTCACTCCTTTGAGGGGCTGTAGTTTGTACCCATCCAGGGGAACGCTTTCTTGAAAGGAAGGACGTGCTCCTGAACCCAACACTTTGGCCAAATATTTTTGGTTCCTGAGTCCCGTCAGGTGGGGCTGGTGTGTCCTTTATTTCCCATTTCCTTTAGCTTTCCTGCCTCTGTACACGTGGAGCACTCTATTTAACGAGTTCAAACCCGCGTGTTCTTTTCCATAATCAAACAAGCTTAATAGCAAGATTTAAGATTCTAAGAGATTAAGAGTAAAAAAATTGCATACAAAAAGATAATGCAGACTTGGTATCCTTTTATTCCTTCTTCCCGGCTGTCTGCCTTGGTTGTTGGGGTTGGAAATTTTCGCAGGGACAACTTTCTGCTTCCCTCACTACAGGTTGTCTTGTTGGGGGATTATTTTTTTGTCATATTGGCACTTCTACTCTTGACTTGGTTTTCAGACAGCTCATACTGCAGAAATAAAACCTAATGTATTTGGCCTGATTTAGATCTTGGAAAAAGATGCAAGTGAGGAAAATTTCTACTTCCAGGTATGTTACAAGGTAATAATGACAACTGGAGTGAAATTATGTTTGAAGTTTAATTTTCACAATTTTATGTTTCAGCTGGAATTACAATTTTATTCCACAGTCATTAATGAAGATTTTTCATTTTTTAAATAGAAAACATTGTTATAGAAGAAATTGTAAAACTAGAACTCCTTTTTCGGGAAGGCAATGAGTTAAGAATTGCTATTTTTCAGATATATGCAAGCATTTGATTTAGAATCTCTGTCAAGTTTCAAGCATGCACAGTTTTGTTTCTGATAATAACCTATTAATAACTAAATCCTCATTAAAGTGATCACCATCAAAACATCGCCTGTAAACATGTTCTGCAATTTTGCTTGTTTTTGGAAAGCATCTCAGTTTTGCCTATTGTTTAGAGCTCTGTATAATACTTGAACATAATTTACAATCTTTTTCAGACTGCCTGTTCTCACACCTTTATTTTTACTGCCTTTTGAGATAATGGTTTAATAACAGTCCTTGCAGCTACAGTATTTTTGTTCTGTTTTGATCAGAACCACTTTGTGGAGATAACCTGGAAATAATATTATCATTCCTTTGTTGCCACATTAGGCACTGTTATTCAAGTATAAGTGTTAAATTATAAACTCTTAAATATTTGAGGTCCAAAATTTTGATATTTGAGCTTAACAGATCATACCTGAAACCTCAGTAGTGAATGCTGTTTCTGAAAAGATTTCTCACAGTGCCTTACACCCTCAGTGTGGTTAGCAGAGTTCTGGATAGGACAGCACAGTAGCTGGGCAGTGCCTCTCCCCACCTGGGGAAAATGCCAAGTTGTTTAACCCATCCCTGCATGTTTTGTGCAGCGTAGCACAAGGTTGCAGGTGGGGTGCTCAGAGCAGCAGAGCATTGAACCCCTCCTCACATTAGTGCTTCCCCAGATCTCTTCCTTCTCCCTGCCAGGGCACTCTGAGCAGTACTGTGCTAGTTTTGCTCCCCACTTGTGTCCTGGTAGATTACCTTGGGAAATGCATGGATTAAGAGGCTGTCACAGGTGCCTCCCTGGAAACTTTGGAAGTAGATTGGTCTCTTCTCTATGGAATTGTGTCCCATGTGCTGCCCAGTCTGTGTGTCAAATGGTGCTGAGGCCCTTGGCTTTTCTGCCCTCTTGCTTCATTTACCAGCCAGCACCACTCTGGCAGCAGTGCAGTGGGATAGTAATACAATAAACCCCTTTGATTGATCTCATGTTGAACTCATTGTTTCTTGCAAATGCACATTCCCCCCAGTCTGTGGGATACCCGGCTGACTCCTTAATCCATAACATTATACACCACATACATTCACTGTAACTGTGAACTCGGAGAACAAACTTGTATTTGCATCTCATGACCCTGTTAGCACTGGGAGCCCAAACTGAAGAATGTGTCTCGCTGTGGCATTTTGGGTTTTGTTTGTCTTTTTTAATACTAGTTGTAATTTAAGGGCAGATTAGATCATGTTTGTGACCAAGAAAAAAGTTTTTCCTCCTAAGCTGTTGTTTACACATAGTTTTGTTTGAAAATATCTGGCTTATGAATGAGTGAATCCAAACTAATTGATGAAAGCCAGCCTAGCTGAACTGGTACACAAGTAACATTTCTTAAGTATATATTAATTTTTAGTTCAGATAGGGTTGCAATCCGACAAAAAATAATCATCTGTTCCTGTGTTGCTTAGCACCACATGGTTTCTAGATGATATAATAAAAAATACTCATAAATAACATGCAATACTTTCCAACACAGGTCACAGAGCTCATTACCCAGCAGCTTTTTGAATGCTGAAGTGTGAAGTCAGAACAAAAGTATTCCCCAGTTAATATTGGACCCGATGGCTGTAAGGCAGGATCAGCCTTACTGGCTTCTCTGGCTGGTGGAAGGTGTGGTCACATCCTACCTGCTTCAGAAACATTTGGGAAAGCTCTTGTTTTCTGCGTCAGCTTAATTCCAGTCAGAGCCCTCTTTCTGAGAAACTTAGATTTTTGTCAGAGATGTAGGAAAATTTCCCTTGACCACAGTTTTCTCCCAAGTCCAGTCGTGGAGAATGACAGGAGGAGTTTGTGCCTGACTGAATATCAAAGATCAAACTTAGAAAAGTTTGCCATTTCTCTCTTCACATTTTAAACATTTGAGTTCTTATGTCTGCCCAGTTCTAGGCTGCCTTTTTAATCTATTCTGATTAATCTTACACTGCCATCTGGCTTTGCTGGTGCCCAGCTCTGACTCAGCAGCAGCGGATGCTGCCTTCAGCAGGGAACAGGGAGCACAGCCGCTGTGCTCCCTACTCTGTCAGCGTGGTGGCAGCACCAATCCACAGGGACTGCTGCTTTTTCCTGTGTCACTGCCTATGGCCAGAGCACATTTAGAGGCAATTCATCATCTCTGGAAAGGCACAAATGGACTGTAGGCTCAATGTATTGCCTTGCAGTTTCCGGGCTCTGCATCATGCCCATCTCCTGGCTGTTGGCACAGATTCTCCCAGCTTCCAGTGGTGGAACCAGGACACATTTATTGTGCTTTTCCTTCTTGTTGTTCTGAACTCATTTATCTGAATTCACATGCACTGGCACAGGTTGCCCAGAGAAGCTGTGGCCACCCCATTCCTAGAAATGTTCAAGGCCAGGTTGGACAGGGCTTGGAGCAACCTGCTCTAGTGGAAGGTGTCCCTGCCCATGGCAGGGGGTGGGATCAGATGAGCTTTAAGGTCTATCCCAACCGAAACCATTCTATGATTCATAACTAATTGTTCACAAACCAGGAACTGTCATTGTTAAGGATCTTATTTTGTTGTAATTCAGGCAGCCTGCAGTACAGTCTGTGCTGGCTGAGGTAACATAGAAAAGCCATAAGGAATAGAAAAAACCTTAATATGGTGCAAAATTTTCCTTCTTTGCTGCTTAGAACTGAAGAAAATCTGGAGGATACTGACTGTAATGACAATGTAAAAAATTGCCTGATGTAAAAAATTTATCAGTGGAGTTCTGTCAGCAGAGCTGAGTTTGTCTGAAATCTTCCCTTCTCCTTTTTCAGGCAGCTTGCTCATGCCAGATTCAGGTCTGGCATATTGTTCAAGGACTGCACCGAGTTTTTAAATTTTATTTAGCTGTTCTTAGTAAGTTATTTCTGCTTGGCAATTTACAATCAACCCAAGGTGCAAGAGAAAATACTTTCTTTTTTTCTTCAGTTAAATTAAGTTTCAGTTAAATGAAATTTTGGGGTTGGAGTTGAATAATTAGGAGTATGTAAATAAAAATTCCAAATGCTTTTTTCCCCCTTGTTTTACCTCAAAAACAAGACACGAAAGAGGAGGACAACCTGGGAAACGTCAATAAAATAGTTGGTAGGAAAGTTAAACAGAGGCTGCCTTCTGTGATTTCCTTGAAAACAGTGATTATTTTAAGGAGTCAACATTTGTCCAACATTCATCTACAGTGAAAGGAAAAACACTATAAAAACAGATTGAATATGGGAGCAGCTATATTTAAATAAACACAGTTTGTTTCTCTCCAAAATAGAAACTACTTGAACAGGGCAAGCACAAGCAGCCACAAGTTAAAGTTGCCTGGTGAAAGAATGGGATAGTAGAATTTTGGGGCCTGGCTCCACTTCTTCCCATTGCTCAAGAAGGAAATTCTTCCTGTTGTTTTGACCTTGAGGCCTTTCACACCTTGGCAAGTCCTACCCTAAGGCACTTGGGAGTGTTCAGCGCAGACAGATACGTGGTAAGGGACTGGCCCCTCTTACCTGCTGTCAGCACCTGTTTTTACAGTGCACAAAGAAACGCTTCTGGGAATGGGACTTACCTGCTGTTGGACATTCTGGAGTCTCTGATGGCAGGCGATGTGATCCAGTGTGCCTTTGGTTCAACTCTTCATGGCTTTTTAGACTGTAAAAGTGCAGTTAAAAACCTACATGCAATTACTGCAGGAGATTATAAAGCCAGTGCTGGCAGCCCAGTAAAGGAACAGAATCACTGAGGTGATTCCTGTACCAGTATAGAATGGCAGATGGTTTTCCAGCCTGGTCCTGCCTAAGATGGACTGTGACTGTGGCAAACTCTGCTGGCCGTCAAGGATGGACATGACTTGCAGTTTTTGACCCTTAGGGCCCTTTAAAAAGCAGCCTGTGCCCAAGCCACTGTTGTTGAAAGCATTGTGAGTTCACAATAAAGCAGGTGCCTGATTTCCTCCCTGCCCTTCAATTTGTTATTGTTTGGTTTTTGTCCCTGGACTTTGCTAACTAAGGGCTCAAAATTCCTTGGGAGACACAGTCCATTGCCTTGCAGTTGTTCTATGATGTTCCACCTTCCTGGGGTGTTTTCACAGGATGCTGAGCAGTCCATCTAGTTTGAAGAGACTGATAGTAACGCAACAGGAGTATAAAAACATCTTTATCTAATTTTCAAAGCTGTTGGTTGTTTCTCTGAGTGCCATCTGGAGCAAAAGCCTTCCTGGATAAAGCAGGTGCTGTCCCATTCCCCAGCTCTGCCTGCCCTCTGCTGCCCTCCTGGGCAACTTCAGCTCTAATTGCAGCTGGTTTATCCTGCATTTCATCGAGACTTTGATAACGTGCACAAATATAAAACAGATATGGAAACTAGAACATACCTTGACATGGTGGTGTTACTGGAGCTATAGATTTAATCCCTGGACTGGTAAAAATTCTGTATTGGCAGTTGTTTGACAGATACAAAAATTCCACAAATGCAGTACCTAATCTTCATTAGGGATTTAATTCCATCACATAACTGAAGCCTGTGTTGCAAATATGCAACCCCCAACTGCTGCATATTTGCTCTGCAAGTGTTTTGTGTCCTTCTTTATTTCAGGAGGGCTTTTCATTGATTGATTCCCACAAGTGGCTCAAGATAGTGAGGAGAGCAGACTGCCTGCTGCTTCGGGCACAGGCAAAGGTGAGTTGAGCTGCTTTGAACACTTCTAATAGCCACTAAAACACTTGCAATTTTCTGGAGAATGTCTCTTATATTGCCTAAATTAAACCAGAAGTTGCGAGATACTGTAAATAGTCTATATAAATTAGAATTATTTTTTTTTTTTTACTCTATATACTAAACAATGGATTAAGTTATCTTGTGCCTTTTGTAAACGCTGATGTTCAGGCTTTTTAGCCTGCTCTCTGAGAGTTAGCTGCTAAAACAGCTGGATTAGCATTTAGTATACAATCTACCTGCCATGGCTGACAATTAAAAAGGTGAAGGCAATCTCTTCCATGAGTCAGACTTCCCTTTGGCAAACAAACTATCCAAACAAACAAGTCTTTAGCCATTTTGTGGCCCCTGGCAGAGTTAGCAGCAGGCTGGTGATTCAAGTATTTGGTACTCAATGCAAGAAAAGGGACGTGTGTTTTCTGGTCTTCCCCTCAGATCTCACAGTAAGTCACTGGTTCACCTTTAAATAATCAAACAGCACTTTTTACCAATTTATGTAAAAATCTCATGTTTTTTGGTTCTTAGATGAACTCTGATACTTGCTCAAGTATCTCACTGTTTTAAATTCCTGGGTTATGCCTGAAACTGAAACACCCTTGCAGTGTGATTTTTGTCAGCTTGTTATAAAACGTGGACTGCCACTGCAAAGTCCCAAGCTGGGGCAGGAATTAGTGCTGATGAACCAGTAGATTGTTCCCTTTCCCGTTAACAGACCCGGTCCCCCAGCACAGGGATCCTGCTGCATCTCACCAGGAACACAAAATCAACACCACAGTCACTCTGAGGCTTAACATAGCTCTGAGGGACATTTCAGGCAAGAAGGAATATTAACAGAATCAAAAATGAATTTGGTGCATCTAAATGTTTACTTACCACAAATTTACATGACAGACTGGATTTAGGGGCACTGCAGTGGTTCTACTGCACAGTTTCTCTGCTTTATGTCTGAAGTTGTAGCTGAAGCGATGCCTTAAGTGCTGTCAGTGTATGAAGCTTCTGTGCTCATCTTTCTCATAAATTTTGGATTTATCTTGTGCTCCTTGTTTTTGTAAGTCATTAATATTGCATTTGTAGTGGAACTTACTTAGAAAGTATGATTTCGGTAGGGCACTCTGGACTCTTAGCCAGGAGAATGAGGCTGGAGTGTCTCTCATAAACAGAAGCAAGATGAAAGTCTTAATATTCTTGCAATAAATAATTTCCCTTCATATTTTTTTCATAGAGCTCAGTCCCCCACCCCAGCATGGAAGAGGTACAAATTTGATGATTCACGTGACCTCAGGGTTCTTTAATAGCTTTTGTAAGGTTCGGGTGTACTGGGCAGTACTCACTTTATGCTAAACCTTGACATCATCTCTCTTTCCAGAAAGGAAAAAATGTTTCATTTTCAAAATCCAAAAGGGGAAAGTAAAGCAAGTGGTCTTTGAAAGTCTCCAAAAGGAACTCAAGTTCCCTGTCACTTTAATGAGAACTCACCTTTCTGGCAGAGCAGTTCTTAGTTATGTGCAGCTCCTCAGTTGTGCTGACATCTTAGTTATTGGAGCAAATACAACCAGGCACTGGTAAATCGAGGGCTACACTTCACATTATTGTTAGATTTTTCCCCTGAAAAGGCACTGAGACAAGCTTTTATACTTACACTGCCTTAAAAATCATTTTATGTGATACCAACATCTTAAAATAACAGGCATGTAAATACAGAGGCTGTCAGGAAGAGCTGGCTCCTGGCTGAGACAGAAATCCTCATAGTGAGCACTGTCCTCGCACTGGGTACCAGCAGCCTGGCAACGTGTCCAAACATCAAAACCTCAGAAAGATGAAAACTCAAAAAAGCCACGCTGGGCCAAGGAAAACTTGCTGCTTTTCTAGTACTTTAACTGTTCTAAATTGGAAATGTTGAGGTCTAACAGGAAGTCCCATTAATTCACTCCATAAACATTCAATATGCATCTGCCTTACATTCAGCTCAGGGTATTTAGGCCAAGCTTATCACACATAACAGACTGCCATCCCCATTTCAGGGCAGTTTGCTGGACCTCAGGCACTTAAAAATATTACAGTACAGCCCAACAACCTGTACTGGGGGGTCAGAGCTATTTGGGCTTCTTTTTAGTAGTATTTCACTGTTTAATGCTGGAATTTCTTGCACTCCCATTCAACTTGTTGGCTTCTGTTAAAGGAACAGGTGACAGCCAAACAATGTTCAGGTTTAGCTACACACAAGTAGACTAGATAAGTAGGAAGGGCTGTGTTTGATGCATCAGTAACAAATCCTAACGAGAACAAACCATTCCCAGAACTTCTAGTTCAGATTCCAGAGTTAACTTCTTACTGTAGTGTCATGTAATTTTTTGTCACAAAAAACTGTTAAGTTGGCCTATGCTTTGAGCATACTACTTGCAGCAACAATAAAACTTAATTTTCCTGCTCTACATGTAAAAACTTGTTGTCATGGCAAGGTTTGTTCGCTTGGCTAAACCTTTAATTAGTGACAGGTGGCCCTGCATCACTTACTTACCCTTTTCTTGCATATTTTTAACTGATTTTCAAACTGGGAATCACAGTCTTCTAGTTTAGCTGCTGGGAAGAAAATGAAAATACAGCAGGGAAAACTTGTTTGGTTTTCAGTCAGTGCAGTGATCCAAGAATCTATCACCTTCTTCCTAACTTTAACAAGCAGGGATTTAATTAAATCAAAGTAGTTTGAGGGCATTCACAGTTAATTTACTTTCCCTCTGGTTTTTGAGCAGAATGAGTGCCGCATGTTCCGTGTACAGTTCGATGGGCATTCCAAGGAGGAGATGCTGGGACACTGCTGCAGTTGCGTTCAGAAACTGGCTGAGTATGTTCCCGTGCATGAGGCTGAGGAACAGAGCCAGCAGCTCTACCACGGCCCTAGTCAGGAAAACCAGGGCATGGATGCTGAACATGGAGTAAGTAAGAAAAGAAAAATGATCAGCTGTTAAGTGCTGAGAACTGGAACTGACAAGTTTCTTGCAACCATCCATATGAAATAAGAGTTGGGAAGCACCTGACAGATTTTCAGGGTAAAAAAAAAGATCAGAGCCATGAAGTAACCCTGAATTGTATCTTGTGTTTGCCTACTCCTGGTTTGCAGTGGTAGTGATTGCTGCAACTGTAGATTTACAATTTGAGCTTCACTTGGCACATTCAAAAACAAACTCAGGATAGGAACAGAATGATTCCTCCTCTCCAAGATGAAAGTGTGAGGTAAATGGAAAAGGCAGACAGTTTCTGAGAGTGACTTATTCTTAAATATATGCTCTCTTGAGTGTTCAGACCCATGGGTAGGAAGCAGCGTGCTCCTGTGAGCATTCATACACAGCTTTTTTAAAGTTACTTCTAGGAAGTAGTTTAAAACTTAGCTTAGACATGAAATAATGGGCCCGTAGTTAAATGGTCACATATTTCATTTTGAAAGACTTCAGCAGATGTGCATGCAGGTTCCATAAAAAGATGCCTTTTTACTGCATAAGGTAGATGAGCACATTCCCTTCCTGTCAGCTCTAAAAATGGAACTGCTTCCCTCCTTGCACATACCCACACTCTGCTTGGTAACAAGCCCTTATCTGCATTTGATATTTTCTAGCCAGATGAGCCTCTACCAGATTCCTGTGCAAGCCTTGGAGAAAGAAGATCTGTAGCACAGCTAGCACAGGTAAAAACATAAAAATCTAGTATTTGGATCCTTCAGCTGAACCTGTCAAGCACAGACAGAGAATAAACTATCTCAGATTCCATAAACATCTGGCAAATGTCTTCCCTGAACATCAGGATGCCATAATGCACACCAGCAAAACACAGGATCTGTGTAATGATCCAGAGCCAGAAAAGAAGCTGCAAACGCAGGTATTTGGTGGTGTAATTACTCCCTTTGCATAAGAACAAACGACACACTGAGAGCAAATAAAATACCCAGAGGCAACATCCCAGTGAATGGCTTTGGCACTTGTTTGACTCTGCAGAAATGACTTCTGCAGACAGAGCTAAGGCTGTAAATACAAATCATAGCAACATGATTTGGGTGTGAAGGGACCTTAAAAATCATTCAGTTTCACCCCCTGCCATGGCAGGGACACCTTCCACTAAACCAGGTTGCTCCAAGCCCCATCCACCCTGGCCTTGGACACTTCCAGGGCTGGGGCAGCCACAGCTTCTCTGGGAGCCTGTGCCAGGGCCTGCCCACCCTCACAGGGAAGTTTCTTCCCCCTATCCCATCTAAGCCTGCCCTATGTCAGCAGGAAGCCATTCTCTGTTGTCCTGGCCTTCCAGGCCCTTGTCCAAAGTCCCTCTCCAGCTCTCTTGGAGCCCCTTTAGGCACTTCAGGGGGCTGTCAGGTCTCCCTGGAGCCTCCTCATCCCTGACCCACAGCAGAAGATCACATATTCAATGGACAGCTTTAGTGAGCAGTCCAGGGTAAATAACTGGAAATGAACTGACCAGTGCAGGAGGAAGTGGATGAGCAGAAAACTACTTTTTCCAACCTGTTTTTGCAGTTGCTTCTCTAGGTTTTTCCTACCCTTTTTCCATAGTCACAGGGTGATCAGAGAATCCCAAACAGGTCTGGGTTTGAAGAGACCTTAAAGCTCATCTTGTTCCAACTCCCTGCCAGAGGCAGGGGATGATCCTTGTTTCTTTGCATCTCTTGCATCATTTCTTTGCCATTAGGCTGTGCCTTTCTGCAGGCATTACTGCAGATGCTGGAGGCAGCCAGGACTTCCACAGCCTGTGTCCTGCTTCTTCCCCTCTGCTGTCACTCCTTTTATTTACACTGACCAGTGATAAAACACCCAGAGTTCTCCCACCACCAAAGGAAAAAGCTGAGGGAGGTGGTTAAACAGGAATGAAAAGGATTTTTGAACACTTCAAAAGCCCCACAATTTACTTCTACAAGATATTTTAATAAATTAAGAGCTTGTTATCCACACTTGTTATCACTACACAATTCACATGGCAGGAGTTACAGGATGGATATTCACTAAGAAGCCACGCTGCCCAGGAAAATGGCATTTAAATTTCCAATATTAAGTAATTGCAGTGGAATTTGACATTGTGTGAAAACTACATGGGTCAGAGCTGGGCATCACACAGCTATCATACCTTATCAAAGGCATTCCAACAGCACTAAACCAGGGCAGATCCATGACTATCCAGTATCAGAGGGGAACCTGTGGTGTTAGGGACCTGTTGTGTCCGAGGGCAGTGTGACACCTCTGGTTTGTTCCTTCCCCAGTCTGTGCTGAGGAGGAGGCCCGAGCTACCCGTGGCCTACAGGCATGTGGTGTGGCCTGCGCAGGAGCTGGGGCCCTTCATCCGCCTCTGCCTTATGGACCAGCACTTCCCAGCCTT
The DNA here is from genome assembly GCA_013396735.1 of Grallaria varia. Taxonomy (NCBI): domain Eukaryota; kingdom Metazoa; phylum Chordata; class Aves; order Passeriformes; family Formicariidae; genus Grallaria; species Grallaria varia. The sequence continues at coordinate 407,169 of VWZG01003891.1, read as the reverse complement.
TGTGGAAGACGTGGAGAAGGAATTGCAGAAACTCACAGAAGGGTGAGAAACACCACTAAGTACCACTGGAACACGGAGGACTTACGGACACAGCTCAGATGATTAAATTGTTTAAAAACAAGACCTCTGGATTTTTTGTCAGTGTTTTATTTTTAAAAACAGGTGAATCCACTTTTTATACATCATTGCACTTCAACAAATACACAGAACACGAGTTCATGCAGCTACAGTTACGCACATCATGAGAACCTTGGTAGGTCTATTTCTACAATCTTTAAATCATGAGAAATTACAGTGTCAAACTAAAGAGGAATAACTAGTTGCATAGAATATCACCATGCTGTAACATTTCATCATTTAAACAAAAAAAAAAAATTATAAAAGTTTGCCTGAATTGAATGTACAAGAATATGTCAAACACATCAGTGCAAAAGGATTTGAGAATTTACATGAGTTAACAAAAAAAAAATCACTTAAAAAGCAATCATATATATATATATATTTATA